>LR738716.1:60460826-60546182 GCA_902687465.1 Secale cereale
GGGGGGGTGCATTTGGTGAAAATGCGTCCCAGGTTACCAGTGGCGCACCCCTTCACTGGTGCGCCACTAGTAGCCAGGAATACTAGTGGCGCACCAGTGAAGGGGTGCACCACTGCTATGGTTTTTTTTGGACCACCATGCCCAGCCTTACCAGTGGCGCACCAGGGCAAGGTGCGCCACTACTATCAAAAATAGTAGTGGCGCACCTTGTCCTGGTGCGCCACTGGTAAGCCTGGGCATGGCTGGTTACTGTTCAAAAACATAGTAGTGGCGCACCCCACACCTGGTGCGCCACTAGTAATGTCACTATTAGTGGAGCACCTGTTTGTGGTGCGCCACTGCTATATAGTAGTGGCGCACCACATCTCTGGTGCGCCACTAATAGTGATATTACCTATAGCCTTTTTTCTAGTAGTGTTTCTATGATACTCGTCTAGTCAGGAGGGGTATAAATGTTGGTGTCCCTCTGAAAAACGCAGGTTTGTAAGTATGGATGTTACCTTTAGGGAGTCTGAACCACTATATGGTGAACCGACTGGTCTCATTCTGTTGTTTGTAGAGCTTGACCACCTACACCTTGTGCATGCTAATGACCCACAAGTATAGGGGATCAATCATAGTCCTTTTGATAAGTAAGAGTGTCGAACCCAACGAGGAGCAGAAGGAAATGAAAAGCGGTTTCAGTAAGGTAATGTCTGCAAGCACTAAAATTGTCGGTAATAAGTAGTTTGATAGCAAGATAATTTGTAACGAGCAAGTAATGGTAACGGTAAATAAAGTGCAGCAAGGTAGCCCAATCCTTTTGTGGCAAAGGACAGGCCAAAACGGTGTCTTATAATAAGCAAAGTGTTCTTGAGGGTACACGGGAATTTCATCTAGTCACTTTCATCATGTTGGTTTGATTTGCGTTCGCTACTTTGATAATTTGATATGTGGGTGGACTGGTGCTTGGGTGTTGTTCTTACTTGAACAAACCTCCCACTTATGATTAAACCCCCCTCGCAAGCATTCACAACTATGAGAAACGTGTTAAGATAAAAATCTAACCATATCATTAAACATATGGATCCAAATCAGTCCCTTACGAAGTAGCGCATAAACTAGGGTTTAAGCTTCTGTCACTCTAGCAACCCATCATCTAATAACTACTCCACAATGCATTCCCTTAGGCCCAAAGATGGTGAAGTGCCATGTAGTCGACGTTCACATGACACCCTACTAAGGGAATCACAACATACACATCATCAAAATATTGAACACATATCAAATTCACATTATTACTTGCAACATGACTTCTCCCGTGACCTCAAGAACAAAAGTAACTACTCACAAATGATATTTATGCTCAAGATCAGAGGGGTATTAAATAGCATAATGTATTTGAATATATAATCTTCCACTAAATAAACCATATAGTAATCAACTACAAGATGTAATCAATGCTACTAGCCACCCCACAGGTACCAATCTAAGGTTTTGGTACAATGATTGGACACAAGAGATGAACTAGGGTTCGAGATGAGATGGTGTTGTTGAAGATGCTGATGAAGATTGGCCTCCCAAAGATGAAAGGGTTGTTGGTGATGATGATGGATTCAATTTCCCCCTCTGGGAGGGAAGTTTCCCCGGCGAAATGGGTCCGCCGGAGGGCAAAAGTGCTCCTGCCCAAGTTCCGCCTCGGGAGAGCGGTGCTCCATCCCGAAAGTCCTCTACCTATTTTTTCTAGGTCAAAAGACCTTATATACCAGAAGATGGGCACTCGAGGTGGGCTAGGCTGGCCACAACCCACCAGGGTGCGCCTGGGGGGCCTGGCGCGCCCTGGTGTCTTGTGGTCACCATGCGGCCCTCCCTCAGGTAGTTAATTGCTCTAGTAATTTTTTATATATATTCCAAAATAATTCTTCGTAATTTTTTAGCTCATTTGGAGATGTGCGAAATAGGTATCTCTAACATAGCTTTTTCAAGTCCAGAATTCCAGCTGCCGGCATTCTCCCTCTTTGTGTAAACCTTGCATATTTATGAGAGAAAAGGCATTAGAATTACTGCATAAAGCATTATTATGCATAAAAAATATAAATAACTGTAGGAAAACATGATGCAAAATAGGCGTATCAACTCCCCTAAGCTTAGACCTCGCTTGTCCTCAAGCGAAAGTCGATATCGAAAATCATGTCCACATGTTTAGAGAGAGAGGTGTCGATAAAAACAAAATACGGGCATAGTAGCATCATGATTATTATTATAACAGCAACAAACTTTATCATATAACTTTTATCATATAATTTCTCATGAACAAGTAACAATTCATCACAACATCGAAGTAGAAAGCATAAACTTCAATGAAAACCAACAAACTATGTTCTCAGTCAACTTTGCAACTACAATTCATCATATTTTCAGGGAGGGTCACGTATCGAAGGCTTTTGGAAAGTCCACATACTCAACCATCATTTAATCTTCTATGGTTGCTAACACCCACATCATATCCATGAGCAAAAGGTTTCAACTGCACACATAGAAAGATAGGGGCTTATAATTTCTCCTCCCAGCGTATTCACCTCAAGGGTGATGTCAACAATAATAACTCATGCTCACTCATATCCAACTGGATATATGTGTGAAAGTGCGTTATATCGACTAGAGGGCGGGGGGTGAATAAGAATTTTTTACAAATTCGTCAGTGGGGAAATACTTCTTGAGGAAATAGCTAAGTGAGGAACTACAAGCAGCGGAATAAGTACTCAGATGCAAACATGACAAGACAGTAGCATAGTCATCATGATGAAATGAAACAAGCATAGAGCACATGTAGCGTGTAAACAGGATAAGCAGGCGGAAGATAGAGTAACCAAAGAAATATGATTGAGGAAATTGAGAAAGTCTTTAGTCAAAGTCTTCAAACAGTAACGATCAATTACATCAACAAGTAAGCAATGAAATGAAAGAGTTGAGGAAATAGCACCAGTAGCTCGATGAAGACAATGATTAGGTAGACCAGTTCCAACTGTTGTGATAGTTGTACGTTTGGTTAGGGCGGCTTGGTATTTAAGCCAAAGGACACACATTCCTTATCGTATTCCCCTTGATCTAAGGTCACACAAACCTCGCCCAATCAATCGTGGTAAGTCTTCGCAGGTGACTTCCAAACCTTCACAGACTTGGTCACCTGGCAATCCACAATTCCTCTTGGATGCTCTAGACCGTTGACGCCTAACCATCTGAAAGATGCATAGTCTTCAAAGGTAACAAGCGTTGGTTCCATACAGGAAATCTCTTCAATGATGCTCAATCACTTTGGGTTTTAGCTATTTGGGTTTTGGAGTTTTGGGTTTTTCCTCACTAATGATTTGCACTCAAAGTCCTCGGAGGATGGGATACTATAAATGACAAGTGTCAGTTTCTCTCGGAGAAGCCAACCAGCAAGTGGTTGTAGGGGGCGGCTATTTATATCCAGGGAGCAGCCTGACATGATAAGACATAAATGCCCTTCAATTATATGATCGTTAGGTGGATAAGATATTTTGGGACAGCTGACGCGTTGCACAACAATGGTCTGAAATGTGAGCTCTCAAATTCCTCAGGGATATCATGTTCCTCACTTGGTAGGCAATCCGCACTGGCGAATTCCTAACTCCTCAGTAAGAACAAATTCCTCAGAGAACAGAAGATCTTTGTCTCTGTCACTGAAGAAATTGACTGAAATGTATGAGATTTCCAAAGGCTTCACTCGAAGGATTGGGTATGTGTAGGCCTGGAGATGAGCATCAGTTGGAAGTTGTTTCCTTATTTTTACCTCGACCCCCTTTAATAGTACGGTGTTTCCTATGACTCAAGAAAGAGAAAATGAAACTACGAAAACAAAAGTCTTCACGCTAATCCTCGCATTAATATCCACGTCTTCAAGGTCACGCCAATTTCCTCATTTTCAAAGTCTTCAAGAAAACCAAAGTCTTCAACTAGAGACATTCATTTTTAGGGGTCAACTTTCTTCGGAAATATCAAACTCCTCAGATACTTATAGAACATGTGTACACTCACAAACACATAAGTCCCTTAACCTATAAGTCTTCAATACACCAAAATCACTAAGGGGCACTAGATGCACTTACAATCTCCCCCTTTTTGGTGATTGATGATAAATTTGTTAAGTTTTCAACGGGGATAAACATATGAAGTGTAACAACAAATATTGAGGAATTTGATTGCAAGATATAGAAGAACCCCCCTGAAGATGTGCATATTTGAGGAATTTTCTTTGAACAACAAATGCACATTGTAGAGTAAAATCATCGAGATCTCCCCCTATATCTTTTAATCCATACACACATTTAACATATAGTACGAAGAATTTGAAATGCATGATGGAATATGGTGTCTCATGTAATTCAGCATGTGTGCATTAAGGTACTTTTGAGGAAATAATCATGCAGAAAGCATTTCAAAAGTATCAGACCACCATCGGACTTAAGTTTACAACTCAATCAACAAACACTTCAGAAGAATGAGAGTTGTAACTTAAAAAAAACAGCCCCATATATAAGACCCGCTTGAAGACTAACTCGAAGTTCTCCCCCTTTGTCATCAAATGACCAAAAGGGACGAAACTTGAGGACTAACGCCCCTGAAGAATGTCATCATGAGGTCGATGGAGGAGTGCCAGTGTTGTCTGGGTCATTTGTCGATGGTGGGCCTGCCGCAGTGTCGTTGAGATCTTCAGCTTCATCTGTCTCACGTGATGAAGAATATGAACTTGTGACCAACTGAGGAACTTTGACCTTCTTGAATTTCTTTGACGAAGGTTGAGACCAGTCAAAGTCTTGTTGAAAGTCCATCTTCTTGAGGTCTTCATCACTGTATAGATGAGACAGGATCACCCAAGTACGGTCGAAGACTTGATGCAGATAATGATGGTTCTTCTTCACAGTGTTCTGAGTGATAGTCATATTATGAATAATTGAGCGAAATTGACGCTTTACCCACTTGTGATTTTGATCGACTTTCTGGTGACTTAAAAAAAGTTCACGATCTGTCATCACATGAGGGGTAGTGGCTTGAGGATTTTGCTTAGTGGCTTTAGCAGTAGAGTCTTGAGTTGCAGAGTCATCATTGGTGGAGTAAGATGCAGCTTTGTGAAACTGACCATCCAATGGACGAGTGCCTTCATCAATAACAACCGCTTTGCCTATTTCATCAACTAAAGAAATAGTCCTTTTGAGGACTTCAATGGGAGGCAGATAGCTGAGGTGATTCTAAAAATCTGCCTTATAGTGAATTGAAGACTGGTTTCTGTTGAATTTCATTAACCAAGGTGCATATGGCTTCAATTCAAATGGCGACAGTGAAACATTTGCCAAAGTCCTCACGAGGAAATTGTGATAGTTAATGGGAATACCATGAATGATGTTGAACAGCTGATTCTTCATGATGCCAATAATTTCTTCTTCTTTTGAGTTGTAGCCTTTGATTGGACTGAGGGTTTTGGTCAGAATGCGGTAGATTATCCTTGGCACATACATCAAATGCTTCGCTAGGAAGGTGGTTCGTGGAGCCTGGCCAGGACACAAAGGCTTCATCAACACTTGCATGAGATGACTTTGTAGTTCAGGTTCTTTATATATGAGCCTTGTGCCTTCAGGAGGAGGACTGACTGGAATGGCATGAAGTAATTCAGAGGTCGAAGCTTTATAATTAGTGTTGCCAGTCATCTAGTCAAGCACCCATGAGTTCACATCAGCCACATTTCCAGTCAGGTGCAGAGTAGCATAGAATTGAAGAATTAGTTCTTCATTCCAATCACATATATCAGCACGGAAACTTAGGCGCCCAGCTTCATAAATCTATAATAACTAAATAGTTCATCCCCACTATATTATTTCTCTTGACATGCAGCCTATCCACATCAGCAGTCCTCCACATCAGCTTTGCGTTTGCGTCTTACAAGTGGGAAAATCACAAGTTGGCCAGCGTACACACATACCACGTCAGCAATCAGCAGCCACCCTGAAACGCATATGCAAGTCAGTTCCGAGAAACGAACAGGTTCTCATTATCATTCCCCACTAGCGGTTCCGTTTCCAACGTTGAGAACTGAACAACCTCTTTAATTTCTCTCCCACATAAACAGTCAGTTTTCCCCTACCTACAAAGACATCTATTAATGGCCAGCCTATCTCTCTCTCGAAATTCAGAGATCAACCTTTCCTAGAGTCTGGTAACCGGCGAGCGATCTCCAAGTGATGCTCGCTCCTCCCAAATGACCCTCCCCTCCAAGGCTCCAACTCCTCTCTATGTGGCTCGGCCGCAGGCCGTAGCTCTATTCCGGCTATCTAGAGTTCTCGATCATTGAATACGGCACCACGCCACCACCAAAATGGCAGCGCACCGTTGCTCTGCTCCGTTACCGTCGTAAGCTGTGAGGAGCGTCGAGGAGTCCACCTTGGCTACCAAAGATAACTTCCCAAGGTGCTCCACTTCAGGCGGGCACATCAGCTTATTGGTGAGCACACAAGTGCACTTGCTTTCACTAGCGAGGCGCTGATGCCATCAATGACATGCCTTTCTTTTGTCCGGTCATTTGGATTGTATTTGAAGAGTGATATAATATAAGCATTTGATATATGCGCATCTTAAATATGTTAAAAATACATGATATTTATCTTTTCCTGTTGAGTGATTCATGAAATGATTTCACTAATTTGTACATATAGATTACTTTTGTAAATACATATATCCGATCCCTTTTTCTCTGTTACATATAGTTCAACATATTACTAATTGGACTATTGTCTTGCTACTGTCTTGATTTTGGAATCGTCGACAATTTTTTTTCTTGGTTGATGCATCTTGCCCATTTGAAGAAGGCATGGTAAATTATTATTGTAACCTACTCTTTCTTAAACTTACTTATTCCTAGCAGAATGGGGCAACATATATCAATGTTATTTTGTTGCTTGGCCAAGAAGAACTAGCTTGACAAATCGAGGTCAGTGCTTTGATTTTTTTTCAAGCAATCATATTGGTATGGTGGTTTAATGTTCACATCTGACAATATGTTGATCCGCCATTTGTTTCAGAATTACACGTAAGATTAGTTAGCCACCATTAAAAAGATGGATATTTTGGAGCAAGCTCACATCCAATTCACATTAATTGATGGCTACGAATGTTGATCATGTATGATGTGGCAAAGGTGACCCATTCATTATTTCTTTGTGAGACACCTAGACCTGATAACTGAGGTGATATTTCTTTTTCACATTTTTTTGGAGGTGTTGCCTCCAGATTAGGCGTTCAATGCAGCCGCTCGATACTTTAGGATAAGTCATGCACCCATGCTGCACAAATGAAACCCGATTCAGTTAGTTTTGTGGATGCAGACATAAAGATGCACATTTTGTTGCTAATGCAGTTCCCAATTAATACTATGGTTAGTTATATCGATAACAAAAAACTTTTAAATTGATGAAGATGACTATTCTTATGGAGTGCTAGGGACGAGTACGAATAGTAATCGCGAGCCACATTTTACAAGTTTTCAAACCGTTTTAATATCTAGATCCTTAATGTCGATGATTTTATAAATATGTAACTACACATTCCCGCAGCAAGGCACGGGGATATCATCTAGTAACATTAAGTACTGGTTGAAAGCCTGGGATGGACTCCATATCCACATGAGGAATTTGACGGTGCTGAAATACCTTGTCCTTATCAAAGAGCAGTGATGCATAGAAGTTCATCTGACTTGCAGTAGAGAATCGCTTGCGTCAAAGTCTTGCTCAGTCATAAGGATTGAAATCAGTGAAGAAATGATGTTCATCGAAGAAATCATCAGTCTTGAATTTTGGCCTTTTTGCATGAGGAGTTTGTGGCTTGGGCTGAAGATTTACAGTTGATGGTCGCATAATCTCTTGAGTGACACTCTCAGGTGCTGCTGACTGAGGAATTAAGGCTTCAAGTTCTTCATCAGCAGTCCGAGTGTCCATTTCATCAGCTGATGCAGCTGGAATTTCTTCAGGAATAGAAATGAGCGAGGTTTGATGTCCATCAGAACACGTGAGTATTTCTCCAGTCTGTGCAGGGGACCGAGGGATTGGATGGAGAGGTGTGGCCAATGGTGAATTGGGGTGAATATTTTCCCAATAATCATCATTCTGCACAAGAGTAGTTGAGCCAATACCCACATCTTCTTCAATTTCCTTTGGAAATTCCTCACTGCGTCTGATGCTGGTGGGATCAGCTATTTGGCCAGCAACCAAAGGAGGTCTTGGACATGGAGGGTTTACGGCGAATTTCTTCATGTACTTTGGAGTAACATAGCGATATTCCCTCCATTCCTTCGCCCATCTCATCTCAATTCTTTGTATGTGCACTTTGCACTTCTTTTTTCCCTTCCCATGAGTTTCTTCTTATGGTGTGCAATAATCAGCATATATATCTTCGGGGATCTCAAAAGTAGTGTTTGTTTCTGGCCTTTTGCCTCCCTTCCGAGGTCTCTTCCCATCTGCCATTTTCATCACTTGAGGAAGTATGCAAATTTTCTTCGAGGAATGCTGCAAATGAGTTAAGTTGATGAGAACCTAGTGATTCAGCAGCAGACATTCGTACCTGTGAATAGAGTATAGGTGCGAAGAATTTGGAGAGGTCATATGAGTTCTAAAAAATCAAAAAGTATCAAGTTTGAGAAATATGACCATATGTGTCTTGAGGAATTTCACTAAGCGTTCTTGTCTTAGGTTTGAGAGTTTTATAGATTAGAAAATCCACCTAATTGAGGAATCTTGAAGAAAAAACATACCTTAGAGAAACATATCAAGGAACATAATCATCCAGGTGTTTAAGGAGTGGGAAGTTGAAGAATAAACACCTTTTGAGGATTTTGTGGAAATCATAAAAATCAAAGTAGGGTAGTAAAGTTAGACTTTAATTACAGATCTCCCACGCCCTAACTCGGCGGCGAGAGACCGCTACGGCGACGGCGGCGTGAAGATTTTCGCGGTTGGAGCGAGTACGATGGCGACAAGGTCGAGGCAGTGAAGCTCTTCCTCTCAGACGGCGATGGAGTGTAGCGGTGACGCTAGGTCTAAGAGCTCGAGCGAGGAGAGTAGACGTCGAGCGGAGTACATGAGGTCCGAGGAAGTGGAGGGGTATTTATAACCACAGTGAAAAACTGCTCGTCCGAAGATTTTGATTTTTCACATGTGAAAATATTTGCCAGATGTTCTTCAGTCTTCACGTGGTAGATAGAGATGTCGCCCTTGAACACATGGTCAGGAAGAAAATGATGATGAATCTGGATGTGCTTTGTCTTCGAGTGCTGGACTGGATTGTGAGCAATCTTGATGGCACTCTCATTGTTGCAGTAGAGAGACACATTCTTCATATTGATGTCGTAGTCCTTGAGAGTTGAGATTTTGCTTCATCCATAGCAATTGAGCACAACATGAACCAACAACAATGTACTTAGCTTTAGCAGTAGACAGTGATGTGCAGTTCTACTTCTTCGAGGACCAGCATACTAAGGATCGTCCGAGGAAATGGCATGTGCCTGATGTGGACTTGCGATCCACTCGGTCACCAGCATAGTCAGAGTCAGAATATCCAATGAGATCAAAAACCGAGCCCTTGGGATACCATAATCCAAGTGTTGGTGTGTGAGCTAGATATTGAAGCATATGCTTCACAGCCTTATTGGTGTGATTCCTTTGGGATAGCTTGAAAACGGGCACACATGCAAACACTAATTATAATATCTGGCCCAGATGCACATAGATGCAATAAAGAGCCAATCATGGAGCGATATACCTTTTGATCGAAATCTTTACCATTTTCGTTAGTGCAGAGATGGCCATTTGTGGGCATAGGGATTTTGACTCCTTTGCAATCTTGCATGCCGAATTTCCTCAGTACATCCTTGAGGTATTTCTATTGAGATATGAAGAAGCCATTGCATTGTTGACGAATTTCAAGACCTAAGAAGAATTTCAATTCTCCCATCATATACATTTGATTTACTTCACTCATCATGTAGGCGAATTCATCACTGTAACATTTGTCATTACAACCAAACATAATATCGTCCACATATATTTGGCACACGAATAGTTCATAATCATAAGTTTTGGTGAAAAGAGTTGGGTCAAGTGAACTAGATTTGAAGCCTTTCTTCATGAGGAATTCCTTCAGAGTGTCATACCACGCCAGAGGGGCCTACTTGAGGCTATAGAGGGCCTTGTTGAGTCTGAAGACTTTGTCAGGATGTTTAGGATCTTCAAAACTTGGGGGTTGAGCAACATATACTTCTTCCTCAAGCTTACATTGAGGAATGCACTTTTCACATCCATTTGATAAGATGATATTATGATGGTTGGCATAAGCAAGCAGTATACAAGCATTGCACCATTCTATCATTCAAGTGTTAGCACTGGCAGTAAAGAATGCCATCCAACCAGAATGGCTCCTTGGGACACTAGAAGGAGGAGCACCAGAAGTAGAAGGAGCAGAAGATGAAGCTCCAGTAGCAAATCTTGGGGTAGTGAAAGGCCTTGGAACACTTGCACTAGCTGACCTTCTTGCAGATCTGGAAGTAGCACATCTTCCAAAAGCAGATCTTGCAGTAGCAGACCTTGCTGGTGGTTGTGATCTTGCTGGTGGCTGCATTGGTCTTGATGGTGGCTGCTGTGATCTTGCTGGTGGAGTAGCTTCATTCCTTGATCTTGCAGGTGGAGTAGCTTCATTCCTTGATCTTGCAGGTGCCTTGCAAACATACAAGGAAACATGGTAGTTAGTCACAAGGGTTTAGCACATAAAGCATACAGGGAAACCAATTAACAAGGGTTTACCACATACTTGTTTTTCCTCATAGCCAACTCTGGTCTTGCATTTGGTGTACCTATGGCCTTGGAACCCACAGTTGCTGCATGTTATAGTGCCCATTCTTGAACTGTCCTTTGGTTTTGGAACCTCAAATCTTCCCTTTATTCTCATCTCTTTCCTTCTCCCCTTCTTCACATGAAATTTGGGTGGCTCTATGTCGGGTCCACCTGTTCTTGTCCAATCATGTTCACCAGGAACTGGATATATCATTGGTTCATATGCAGCAAGGTAAAAAGGTTTTTTGAAGAAATTGCAGACATAGTCCTCTGGAAATATTTTCGCCTTGTTAATTGCTGATATTGCATGGTTGCATGGTATGCCAGACAGGTCCCACTTTCTGCAGCCACATGTATAAAGTTCCAAGTTTACAGCCTGTGTTTGCTGCCCACTGGTAAATTGCCAAAGATTTACACCAGCTTGAATAGGTTTGCAGAATCTGGCCCTCTGCTTTTCCACCTCTAGTTTCTCAGCATAATGTGGTGTGATCTCCCACAGAGCTGCCTTTCCACTCTCTTTGTTCCTAAGCCACCTCACCATATGCTTGTCCTTAATACCATCAATGATAGTCCTAATAGAGTTTTCCTAAAATCAAGGATGTGCTTCTTCTCTTGCAACAACATCCTCCTTCTCCTGATCCTCCTACTCCCCTCAACCTTAGTATCACCCTCATAATGTACTTGTTCCTCTTCTGAATCCTCATCCGAATCTTGACCTTCCACTTCTTGCTCTACCAATATATTCCCCTCAATATTCACATATCATGTACTTCTTCATGCAGAAAGTATTCTTATCACTGTCATATGCAGCCTCAGAGTCATCACTACTATTATGTTCATCCTCTAGTAGTGCCTCATCCTCCATTATAGCTTTGAGCTTCCCTTGCTGAATTTTTTGCTCTTTTGTGTGCACACATCAGTAGGTTGAGTAGGACTGCTGTTGCACTGACTATGAAAAACAACACCTTGTTGTAAGTGAATCTAGTGCCCCTTAGTGATTTTGGTGTATTGAAGACTTATAGGTTAAGGGACTAATGTGTTTATGAGTGTACACAGGTCTATAAGTCTATAAGGAGTTTGATATTTACAGAGAAAGTCGACCCCTAAAAATGAAGTTCTTCGACTGAAGACTTTGAATCTCTGAAGACCTTGTGAAGACTTTGAAAGTAAAGAAATTGGTATGACCTTGAAGACTTGGTATTCATTTAAGGAACATGAAGCGTGAAGATTTTTGTTTTCGTAGTTTCATTTTCTCTTTCTTGAGTCATAGGAAACACCGTACTGCTAAAGGGGGTCGAGGAAATACTAAGGAAAAATTTCCATGGGATGCTCAACTCAAAATCCTACACCTACCAATCCCTTCGTGTGAATCCATTGGAAATCTCATACAGTTTAGTCATATTCTTCAGTTACAGAGACGAAGTTCTTCGGGTCTCTGAGGAATTTGTTCTCACTGAGGAGTTAGGAATTCGCCAGTGCGGATTGCCTACACAGTGAGGAACATGACAGCTCTGAGGAATTTGATACTCAAATTTCCGACCGTTGCTGTGCTATGCGCCAGCTGTCCCAAAATATCTACCTACCTAACAGTCATATCATTAAAGGGCATTTATGTCTTATCATGTCGGGCTACTCCCTAGGCTATAAATAGCCGCCCCCTACAACCACTAGTTGGTTGGCTGCTCCGAGAGAAACTGACACTTGTCATAAGAGCAACCCATCCTCCGAGGACTTTGAGCGAAAATCATCAAGTGAGGAAAAACCCAAAACCAAACCCAAACACCTACAAAGCCAAAAGTGATTGAGCATCACTGAAGAGATTAATCCTGCATGGATCCGACGCTTGTTACCTTTGAAGACTGTGCTTCTTCCAGACGGTTAGGCGTCATGGTCTAGAGCATCCAAGAGGAATTGTGGATCGTCGAGCGACCGAGTCTGTGAAGGTTCGGAAGTCACCTGAAGACTTACCACGAGTGATTGGGCGAGGTCTGTGTGACCTTAGCTCAAGGGGAATACGGTGAGGACTTGGTGTCATTGACTGTTTGTCCAGGACTGGGTGTCCGCGATTGTGTGTCCTCAGTTTTAAATACCTAGCCGCCCTAACCAGATGTACAACTGAGACAACAGTTGGAACTGGTCCAACAAATCATTGTCTTCACAAAGCTTACTGGTTCTATTTCCTCAACTCTTTCATTTCCTCATATCTGTGTTGTGTGCTTGTTCATACCTATTTGAAGACTTTAACTGAAGAATTTCTCAATTTCCTCAGTTCAATTTCTTTAGTCTGTTTGTCTTCATTCTATGTTATCCTCTGATTACGCTTTCTGTACTCTGTGTTTGTCTTCATTTCTTCATGATGACCATGCTTGCATTTTGTTATGTTTACTTCTGAGTACTTATTCCGCTGCAAGTAGTTCTTCGCCAAGGAATTTCCTCAACAACAAATTCCTCAGTGAAGAATACATAAAAATCACCTATTCACCCCCTCTAGTTGATATAACGCACTTTCAATTGGTATCAGAGAAAGGTACTCCCGTGTTGTCAGGGATATTACTGCCAGGTATAAACCGCCCAGGAGGGGCCAGTTTATTTTATCAAGATTATTTTATCAAAAGCCCAGCGGAGCATGAAGTAGAAGATTTCAGCCCAAGAGGTTTAGAGCACACGTGTTAGGGCCCATGATTTGTAAACTGTCATACTATGTAACTTGGGATGTAAGATAGAATGAGCAGAGACCGAGGCGGATACGTTTATGAGCCGGCCTCGGGACTCTGTAAACCGGACCGTGCGTCACCTCTTATATAAAGGGACGACCTGGCAATGGTTAAAAGACAGACAACTACAGCTCGAGGCACAAGCAAAGCGGATTCGCTCCCTGGTCATCGAAACCCTAGCAATACACACCAAACTAGACGTAGGTTTTTACCTTCATCGAAGGGGCCGAACTAGTATAAAATCCCTGTGTTCTTTGTCCGCTTTAACCCCTTTAAGCTAACCCATAGCGATGGCCTCACGACTAAGTCCTTTTGCTAGGACATCTGCCGTTACAAAACCACGACAGTTGGCGCCCACCGTGGGGCTATCGCACGATGGTTTCGAGTTCTTGAAGGGCGGCTTTGAAGGACTCAAGGGTTATGCAGTGGGCCGGATGGCTAAGAGTAGTCGCGGCAAGGTCTACATCGACGATGCAGGCTGGGGCCCCGAGGCTGATTCAATCGAATATGGGTATCGGGTCACCTTCGGCGGCATCCACGTCTTCATCGGCAAGATCAGCGAATCGGGCCCTAGGCCAGACATCTTCCCCAACATCGTCGAGCTGGCTCAGCGTGCGAGACCCGCCCGGATTCGCCCTGCCATGAAGCACGTCTTCATTGGAGCAATGCATGGAGTACAAGCCGAGGACGGACCGGACTCTGGCGGCGAGACTGTTGTTTATTCCGGCGATGAATCTTCTTCCGGAGAGACGGAATCTTTATATCTGCTACAGGATGGCCGATCTGAGGGATGTTCCGACGGTGACAGTATTTCGGACCCCCTCGATCCGCCAAATCGGGTTGCGGTTTTTATGGCCGGATCACAACCTGTGCAGCAGTCTTCAACATCAGCGGTGTTGACAATAGATGCAGTGGGGGCTAGGGTTGGAGATCCTATCCTGTCACCGTCTGAAACTTTATCCGTGTTGTTCGATACTCTGACGGCGTTAGCAACAGCAGAGGTAGTCCAGGCCGACAAGGAGCAGCAGGATGCGGAGGTCGCTCAGGTGAAAGGCCGGATTGAACAAGCCAAGTTGGACCTGGCTGCTGAGAAAGCTAGGATGGCTACAAGGCAGGCGGAGCTCGATGCTCAAGCCTATCGACTCGTGTTGTTTCAGACCTCTTCGCACGAGGTAATGAGGAGAAGGCAATGAGCTCGCTTACCGCCGGTTTATGAGGCAAGGAATCTCTTTAGCACGCCAGGAGCAGGCATCAGTAACCAGCCAGAGGTGAATCGGGGAGGAGCGCCGGGCACGGGAGCATCGGTTCAGCCACCAGCTGTAGAGCCAACCCGCCAGGTTGTGCCGTCGCAGCATGTGCCCACCCCTCCTGGTCATTACTCTTATCCGTTGGACAACATAGTTGCAGCCGCTTCACGACTGGCCGCCCTTCCCATTGAAGGAACTTCCCCCATAGCACTGGAGGCACGGCGGGCCAAGGAGTTGTTGGACACGGCGCTAAGTCAACAGCAAGCTTATTCTCACAGCCGGGAGAGGATTCATTCGACTCCCCGCCCAAGCCGGAGTTATACTAGGCGTCTGGATGAACCGGCCGTGTCAAGCAGTGCATGGAGACGTAATCCGCCGACGCGGGACAATCCGGCAGGAGGAGAGGCGAACGCTCAGGACGTGGTGGATCAGGCCAGGCAGCGCCGAGAGGCCAAAGTAACGGCACAGTACGAAGCCCGCCAGGCGACGCCGGTTCGTCCCACCACCATAGTTGAACCGGGGGTCATGTCCAGTTCCTTTGGCGTGCCTTGTCTTATCCCCGCTTTACGGAACATGAAACTGTCCGAGGACTTCAAAGGACCGTGCAAAGTACCCAATTACACGGCGGATCTGGCTCGGGAGGCATGGGTTGAGAGTTATGAGATGGCAATGGAGATGCTGGATGTGGATGAGGTTGCATGCGCTAAGTATTTCACAATGATGCTCGATGGCACGGCTCGGACTTGGCTGAAGGGTTTACCGCCTAATTCCATCGGATCATAGGCCGAATTGCGACGCCGGTTTATCAACAACTTCAAAGATACGTGCAAGCAGCCAATGTCTGTCGTGGATTTAGCGGCCTGCATTCAGGGAGAGCAGGAGTCTACAAAAAGTTGGGTGCGACGAGTATATGAGATCTTGCATTCCTCCAATAGCATCAACCCAAGTACATCAGTGGTAACCTTGGAGGGCAATTGCCGGTTTGAACCTTTGAGACTAAAGTTGGAACGGCTTAAGCGTGATTGTAATGACATGGGGACACTCATGGGCGCTTTAGTGAAGTATGGGGACTCTGATAACACCAAACATCCAGACACTGATGGGGACAAGTTAGGGAAGGCAAGCAAGAATGGTAAGGCACCGCAGCCCAACCTGGCGAATCAAGGATACAACGGTAAGCGTAAAGCGGATGGTAATTCGGACTTTGTGGCCAACACCAATGCTCAGGAGGATGGACAGCGCCGCAAGGGTAGACCGCCTCCACGTAATGGGAGGCTGCCTATTAATCTGGAATGCCAGTTGAACGTACCTTGCCCGAAGCACAATACTCCAGAAGAGCCAGCTACACATCTCTGGAAAGATTGTTTTATTATGCAGGAGTTCATGAACCGGACTCGGTACGATCACGGGCCATCCGGCGGATCAGGCCCTGGCTTCCAGGGTCTGGGTTATCAAGGTGGTGGCTCCGGTTGAGGGTACCACAGTAATAACAGCAACCACAATGGGCACAATCAGCACAACCAGCAGCATGGTCAGGGCGGATATAACAATTAGGGAAATCAGCAGCGTCAGCAGCAGCAGCAATCCGGATATCAGAATAATCCGAAGGAGCTGAGCAGTGGGAAGTATCATGTCTTCACCATGAGCTTGTGCAAGCGTGACCAGAAAGTTTTAAAAAGGGCAGTACATTCTGTTGAACCGGCGGTGCCACGTTTCCTGCGTTGGTCAGAGCAACCCATTGTGTGGAACAGAGAGGATCATCCGCCCCGGGTTGACAATCCGGGTCAGCTGGCTCTGGTTGTGGCACCACAGGTAGGTGGCTACAAATTCACTAAAGTGCTTATGGACGGAGGCAGCAGCATCAACATTCTGTATTATGAGACTTTCCGGCGTATGGGGCTGACAGATAAGAAGCTTCGACATTCCAATACAGTGTTTCATGGGGTGGTGCCCGGTAAATCGGCATATCCAGTTGGCAAGATTGATCTAGAGGTTACCTTTGGAGATGAACACGACTCCAGGTCAGTGACCGTGACCTTCGAAGTGGTAAAGATCAAGAGCCTGTACCACACCTTGTTTGGGCGGCCGGTTTACGCCAAGTTCATGGCTAGGCCGTGTTATGTTTATCTACAGCTCAAAATGCCGGGCCACAAGGGAACTATCACGGTCCATGGGAGTCGCAAGATTGCATTGGAATGCGAGGAAGGTGATGCAGCTTATGCTGAAGCGGTTTGTGCAACCGAGGAGCTGAAGTATTATAAGGACAATGTTGATCCGGCAGATATGTCTCCGCTGAAAAAACCAACCACAGAACATGATCCGACTTTGAAGTTTAAATCAGCTTAAGAGACTAAGCAGGTTGACTTTGTTCCTGGCGATTCATCCAAGCAGTTCACTATCAGTGCTAACCTAGATCCAAAATAGGAAAGCGTGCTCATCGAGTTCATCCGTGAGAATCAGGACATCTTTGCATGGAAACCTTCTGATATGCTAGGTGTACCGAGGGAACTCGCTGTGCACAATCTCAATATTGATCCTAAGTTTAAACCGGTCAAGCAATATCTGCGCCACTTCAATGAAGAGAGGCACAAGGCTATTGGAGAAGAAGTGGCTAGACTCTTAGCGACAGGCTTTATAGTTGAGGTGTTTCATCCAGAATGGTTGGCTAATCCGGTGCTGGTACTTAAGAAAAATGGCACTTGGCGAATGTGTGTTGATTACACAGATCTGAACAAAGCTTGCCCAACTGATCCCTTTGCCCTCCCCCGTATTGATCAGATCATTGATGCTACGGCAGGATGTGAGCGACTAAGTTTTTTGGACGCATACTCAGGATATTATCAGATCAAGATGGCAGTTAAGGACCAGGAGAAGACGGCCTTTATAACTCCTTTTGGAGCCCTCTGCTATGTGTCTACGCCGTTTGGGCTTAAGAGTGCCCAGGCGACCTATCAGCATTGTGTGTAGAATTGCCTTCATGGACAGATTGGGCGGAACGTTCACGCCTATGTGGATGACATTGTGGTGAAGTCCAAGAAAGAGGAGACATTGGTAACAGACCTGAAAGAGACATTCGACAATCTCCGGGTTTATAAAATGATGCTTAATCCGGAGAAGTGCGTTTTCGGTGTTCCGACAGGCAAGCTCTTGGGGTTCTTAGTATCAAACAGGGGAATTGAAGCCAATCAGGAGATGATCAAGGCGATTACATCCCTGGCTAAACCGGCGTGCATCAACGATGTCCAACGCGTAGTAGGCCGTAATGCGGCGCTCAGTCGGTTTATCAGTCGTTTGGGGGAAAAGGCTATCCCACTTTATCAGATGATGAAAAAGACAGATCGCTTTGTCTGGAGTGATGCTGCTGATGTTGCGTTTGAGGACGTGAAGAAGCAATTAGCAGAGCCACCAGTCCTTGCTGCCCCAGTCGACAATGAGCCGCTGTTTTTATACGTGGCTGCTAACGCCCGTGCAGTAAGCGTTGCCATTGTGGTAGAGCGCAAGGAGGCAGGCAAGCGCAAGTACTGCTTGAGCGGTTTGAACTTTGGATCAATATTAAGACTGTGCTCAGCAAGTTCCCTTGGTATACCTGGCATGTCAGAGGGTTTCCATGCAAAGATATTCCGGTTCTCACGGATGAACTCGATAAGCGCGCTTTCCTATTTGGGGTCAAGGTTAGCGCTGATAGTGAACTGCTTGGATGAGTCGCCTGGTACAAAGTCAACTTGTTTGGTTTCCTCTACCGATTTAAACTTTAATGCCGGATCATGCTCTGTAGTTGGTTTCTTTAACGAGGACATATCTGCCGGATCAACGTTGTCTTTGTAGAACTTCAACTCCTCCGTAGCACATACTTCCTCTGCATAAGCAGCGTCTCCTTCTTCGCACTCCAATGCAATCTTGCGACTTCCGTGAACCGTAATGGTTCCTTTGTGACCCGGCATCTTGAGTTGTTGATAAACATAGCACGATCTAGCCATAAATTTGGCATAAACCGGCCGTCCAAACAGGGCATGATATGGGCTCCGGATCTTTACAACTTCAAAGGTTACTGTCTCTGACCTGGAATCCTGTTCATCTCCAAAGGTGACCTCTAGATCAATTTTCCCAACTGGGTAAGCCAATTTACCTGGCACCACTCCATGGAACACCATATTGGACTGTCTTAGCCTCTTGTCCGTTAACCCCATGCGACGGAAAGTATCGTAATATAAGATGTTGATGTTGCCGCTGCCGTCCATGAGTACTTTAGTGAATTTGTAGCCACCCACCTGTGGTGCCACCACTAAGGCCAACTGGCCCGGATAATCAACCCGCGGCGGGTGATCCTCTCTGCTCCAGGTTGTTCCGACCAGCGCAGGAAACGTGGTGTTGCCGGTTCAACTGTGTGTACCACCTCCTTTAGGATTTTTTGATCTCTTTTGCACAAACTCGTGGTAAACACATGGTATTGTCCACTACTTAGCTCTTTCGGATTACTCTGATATCCGGATTGCTGCTGCTGCTGACGCTGCTGATTGCCTTGGTTATTGTGACTACCCTGACCATGCTGGTGGTTGCCTTGGTTATTGTAACCGCCCTGACCATGCTGCTGGTGGTTCCCTTGGTTGTAGTTATTGTTGCTGCCATGATACCCTGATCTGGAACCATTACCCTAGTGACCCGGACCATGAAAACCGGGACCTGAGCCGCCGCCCGGTGGCCCGTTGTCAAATTTGGCCTGTCTCATGGCCTCTACCATGACCCGGCATTGCCCCTGTCACATCCCTAGCTTTGGTAATGCTCTAGGCTAGCCTCATGTGTGCATCATGTTTATTTTCAAAGGAAACTTGAAATGGGGATAACTAAACCCTAGCACCAGATGAAACCAACTAGGTTCAAATTAAAATCTTTCTCAATGAACCCAAAATGCTCTTTGGAAAAGTTCATCATTTTTGGATTGATTAAAAACCTCTGCCAAAAATGTTGCTCATATTTCTAGGACCATTCTGGATTTTTGAATTAAATCATATCTTATTTGCATTTGGGCATTTAAATTTTATATATTATTTTAAATGCTCAAATAACCCCAAACTGGAATGTTCCATGTTATTTATATGCTAAACAGTGGGCATGAGCAGTTTGGTGATTTTTGAAAGTGCCTAAGTATTTTTAATAAAGCCCAGAACAAAATAACAAAATAGAATCACAGAAACAAAATAGAAAACAGAAACATAATTAGAAAAAGGAGAAGGTTTACCTGGCCTTACCTGCGGCCCACTGGCCGGCCCAGCACTGTGCTGGCCCAGTGCCAGTCATCCTCCTCCTCCCGCCAGGAGGACGAGGGCGTGTGCCCGGCGCCCGCAGCCACACGCCGGCCACCTCCAGCCTGCCTGCTTCCTCCCCGACCCCCCTGGAGGCGCCACGACACTCCTGGCACCCCCTGGACTTCTCCCACTCTCTTCGGTGCCTCCCCCCTCCTCTACTCTCTCTTCCTCCCGTGTCCGAGCGGAGCTCGTCGCCGCCGTTCGTCGTAGCCGCATCCATCGCCTCCCCCTCGTCCCCTCGACATGTCTACGAGCTCCGCCACGGACCCGTGAATCTGCACGCCCACGCACGCGAGCTCGGGAGCCTCTGGGCGTCTTCCCCGACCTCGTCTTGAGCTCCGGCCGCCGGAGATCCTCCTCGACGCCCTGCTCTGCTCCGAGCTTCCCCCGAGCCCACGTCGACGCCTCTGCACCCACCGTGAGCTCCTCCGTCGTTTGCCCCTCCTCCCCTTGCCTCCTGACTACCGTAGCCACTGCTTCGACTGAAGCCGAAGCTCGCCGCCGCTCGGGCTGGTCGCCGGCGCCACTCCGGTGACCTTTTGGTCACACCACCTAGTCCAACGAGTTCGCGAGCACTCGTAGAGGCCGTAGGCGCAAACCTCAGCTCCTCTCGAGCACCGTTTCAATGGACCCGTCGCCACCAGAGCTTCAGCCGCCGCGGACCTCGTCGCCGGCGATAACTCCGGCCACCCCAGCCTCCGCCAACGCCACCGTTGGATGCGCCACTCCGTCCTCTTCCCATAGCTGCTCCCTGCGCGCCAAAAGAACCCCCATAGGTGAAACCCGACGCGTTCAGCCGCGTCCAGCCCCGCCGGCGGCTAAACGCCGGCGGGATGACCACTTTGACCGGCGAGGTTGACCACTCCTGGGTCACTAACTTGTGGGGCCAGCCCTGACTAGTTTAGCTTAAGGTTTTAGTTAAGTTTAATTTCTGTCATTAGTTTAAGTAGACACTGACAGGTGGGCCCAGTGCCCTGCTAATTTTAGATTAGTGCTAAATTGTAATTAGTTAACTCTGTGACTCACTGACATGTGGGCCTCGCCCGGCTATTTAAACTACGTTAGTATTAAATAAGTTAGTTTAGTTAGTTGTGTCACTGACCAGTGGGCCCCACTGGTCAGGTTTGACCTGGACCAGCCCTGTTGACTTGCTGACGTCATGATGACGCAGTGCTGACGTAGTAACTATTTTCTGTAATTTAAAATAAATCAGAAATGATTTATTTATTTCAGAAAATAGCCAAAACTTCTAAAAATCATATAAAATCAACCGTAGCTCAGATGAAAATAATTTATATATGAAAATTGATCAGAAAAATCCAAGGAATCTGTTTATGGCATTTTCATGCATGTTAGAACAACTTATGGTTGCTGTTTAGGACAATTTGAATAAATGGCATTTAAATAATCACATATGGAGTTTGAATTTGAACCTTTGGTTCAAACCAACTTCATTTAACGTGGTTGCTAGTTGCATTAGCTCAATCAACAGCATATTGCCATGTCATGTTCATGCATCATATTGTTGCATTGCATTGATTGTGTTCTCTCTTGTTTGCCGGTGCTTGTCCCCTTTCAGTAGACATGTTCCGACGATGAGTTCGATGACACCGATGAAGACTCATTGTTATCTTCAGAAGTGCCAGGCAAGCAAAACCCCTTTGAGCATTCCGATACAATCCCACTCTCTCGCTCTTGCTCTCTTTTACTGCATTAGGACAACAACGCTTCAACTGTTACTTGCTGCGGTAGTTGAACCCCTTTCCACTGCATGACCCGTCATTGCCACAGTATATAGTTGAAACCCACTAGTATGAGTAGGAGTTGTTTGAGCCATGTTGTGCCTACTCATTCATGCTTTCTGGTTATGCCTGCTATTGCTTAGAGTTGTGTCAGGTCTGATTCATTGGGGATGAATTGGAATGTGGTGAACATGTCCTACTATTGAGAGCTAAGTGTGTGAACACGATTTGGTAAAGGTAGCGATGAGAGGCCATGTAGGAGTACATGGTGGGTTGTCTCATTGCAGCCGTCCTCAGGAACTGAGTTCTGTGTTGGTTGGTCCATGAAATAGCTACTACCACACATTGGGATCCTTAATTGACTCTCTCGACTTATTAATCAACATGATCTCTGTCCAGGAGTTGCAACTAGTTTCTGGTGTTTGTAGTTTACTGGAGGTCGTGCGCAGCGCTGACCCTCGGGGTGGGCTGTGACGCGGCAGGTACGTGGCACGGTGTACCGATTGCCCGTTTGGTGATGCGGGAACCCTGTACACATCGTTTGGGGCCGTGAGCGACACCCCGGCCGGATCTCCCCACGGATGGAACCCAAATAGGCGATAAACCTGGACGAGAGACTTGTGTGGTTAGTCAGGTCGTGGCCGACACCCTCGCTGGGCCTCCGCTTGAAGGTTGCCGAGTACATGTCGTGCAAACGGCGGTAAGTGGTGAGAGCGTGTGTGAAGAAGTACACCCCTGCAGGGTTAAATATAATCTATTCGAATAGCCATGTCCGCGGGAATGGACTTCTGGGTTGCCTATTACAGTTCATAGACAAGTGAAAGTGGATACCCTAAAACGCGCAAGATAAGCGTGAGTGCTATGGATGGCCTTCTCGTAGGGAGACGGGAGCGGATCCATAGTGGTGTATTGATTGGTGAATATGTGGACTCGTGTGCGCCACCTCAAAAGAGTTACTTGCAGTCGTAGTATAGGATAGCCACCGAGTCAAAGCTGGCTTGCTGCAGTCAAACTCCACTACCCCTTTGTTGATACTGATGCATATGTAGATAGATCTGATGTAAGTCTTGCTGAGTACCTTTGTACTCACGTTTGCTTAATTTATGTTTTTGCAGAGAGACCTCAGTCTCGCTAGTGATTCCGCGTGGACTTCGACGTTTAGCTTGTTACGTCAGCTACGATCTTGAACCCTTGTAGGGTCTGGTAGATAGTCAGGCTTCTCAGCCTTTTTCTTTTGTAGTTGTCTGTACTCAGACATGTTATGCTTCCGTTGCCTGTATGCTCTGTATGTTGGGTCATGTGACCTCTGATTGTAATAAATGATATGATGGCTCTTCTGGGCCTTTATCTATATGAGTTGTTGAGTTATGTTGTGATGCCATGTTGTATAGCACATACTTGCATGTTATGCGTACGTGTAATGTGTATTGCTATGTGTGGGATCCGACACCTAGTTGTTTACCTTTGGTAGCCTATCTTACAGGGAAATGTCTCCTAGTGCTTCCACTGAGCCTTGGTAGCTTGCTACTGCTCCGGAACACTTAGGCTGGTCGGCATGTGTCCTTCTTCGTTCCTGTGTCTGTCCCTTAGGGGAAATGTCACGCGTTGTTCCTTTAAGTCCTTGTAGCTTGCTACGACTTGGGTTCATACGTTGATGACCGACACGTTCGTTGCTGGGTCATGTATGCCTGTCTCTGTAATTTAGTGCCACTTTTGGTTTATAACTGGTCATGTCGGCCCGGGTTCTCTGTCATATGGATGCTATCGACACTATCATATACATGTGCCAAAATGCGCAAACGGTCCCGGGCCAGGTAAGGTGGCACCCGTGGAATACCGTGCGTGAGGCCGCAAAGTGATATGGTGTGTTACAGGCTAGACCTGTGTGACTTAGGATCGGGGTCCTGACAGCTTTGGTATCAGAGCCTGACTGCCTGTAGGATTAGCAAGCCAAACTGGTCGAAGTCGTGTCTAGAAACTCTTTAGTTATGTAAGGGAATTGTTTGTGGAAGGGAACGTAAGGCTCTTTTTACTCCTTTGCCCTATGACTTCTGATCTGAGTCACCTTCTTCTTTCTACGGGGACTAAGAACTAGGATTCTCATTTTATTTATTAGGATCATGTCATTGTGGATTCAACCCTCAGTTCAGTTTCTACTACTTCTGTTTGCTTAACTATTGGTCTCAGAACCTTGACATGATGATGTTAAGTGGATATGCTACCCTTTTTGCTTGGGTCTCAAAAGTATTTCGAGCATTTGCAGCCGTTATGCTGTCCGAGTCATCCCATGTTTCTAATAGTCTGATGCATTTGCAAATCCCTTCTTCCTGTCCCGATGCTCCTTTGGGCCAGATTAACCACACTAGTCGTTATGTTGAGGTACTTTGTTACCTCGACAAATGGTTGGACTTATTATTATGACCCTAATGTGTCTTAGAAGATTACCCAGTAATGTAACAATACCTTGTATCCTCAGTGTGATGATTCTGGCCGTCATTCCCGAAAGCATCCCGTGATGCTATTTAGTTGGTAGGTAATCTATTCCTGGGTTCTTGAACCCGAGCTTCACCCTACTTACTTCATGTTGATAGTATTTGCCCATTCCTTCAGGATATTAGTAACCTTGTGATAGTCCTCGAGGTCTGTGGTATATCCATCTTCCAAATACCATGAACCATCATGGCAGAAGTTCTTCTGAACCAAAAGATCACAACCAGAGTGCTCCTGAGTAGTACTCCATTCATATTGTGACTCTGCCAATTCTACTTTCTGCATGGGTTATCTGGAAGAAATATGTTGAACTCGTTCGACATGTTAATCTATGCATCCACAACTCAGAAGTTATATGTTCTTTGAGTTGTCCCTTTTCAACTGCTTTATGACCTTCGTCTATCAGTTGATAGTCAGGAGTAGTCGTGCACTTGTGTTCATCGATGCCTTTTACTCTTGTGGTCCGTCAAGCCATTCTATTCTGGAATGACTAGGAGAAACAAACTCCAGCACCTTATCCATATCCAGGATTGGGTCAAAGAAGTTGTATTTCGCAGATAAAGAACGCTAATCCAGCTTCTAAACTGTTCTATTCTGGAGTATTACCATCTTTATGTCAAGAATGTCATGAGAATTGCACCACCTCCTATGAACTTTTGATAAGGTGATACTTCTCGCCATTATCGTTCATTCCTCGGCCTCCGTGTTATTATAACCGGAATGCTGACAAGTGAATTGTGATGTGTGAAATCAATACCCCTGGCAATCTCGTTGCTTGGCGGTTAAAGGACAACAATTTCATTCTTAGTGTGTTAGTTACTAATTACCATTCTAAGATTGATTGTGCTACCTAGTCCACTTTTCTGGTGCACTCTTTGATTGATGAGTTAGGACTTTGTTAACTCCTCGCTCATTTGATCATATCATCTCGCCCTGAAAAGCAAGATTGTTCTCGAGCTTAGTAACATATTGGTGGTTCGTGATTTTCTGAATATCTTCTCGGAAGTATTACCAGGTTGTCACCTGACCGCTATGTTAAGTTCGTGATCAAGCTGGTTCCTTATAAACCACCACTTCTCCAAGAATCTGTGATGGATACCCTGAGCTAGCCGGTTAAGCTAAACGACAACTTGGAGAGTTGGAAGATAAAAGCTTGCCTGACTTATTTCCTTCCAAGGGATATCTTTTGTGTGTGTGTTGAAGAAAGATGATATCTTGATTGATTGATCCTCGTGATCAATTGTTGGATCTATTGTCTTACTAAAACTTTGATTTGAGTGTGGGCTATCATCAAATCAAATCAGAACCAACGATGTTCTTAATGTTGTCTTACTCATGGTTGATCCCTCGAGCACACACCATTACGTCTATTGGTCTGACCAATACTATCACTTGTTCACATAATTATGGAATTCCATCTCCATGGAAACCTGGATGAATTGTTGTTGAGCCCATCAGCAACACTGCTATCTTCTCCATGATTTTGTAGGACATTAAGCTAGTATTGGAAACTTTTATAAGCATTATCTTCATGACCCGTTCGTGGAGCATATGTACGGATGAAAGAAGTGACTTTCTCCCAGTTCATGTGCATTAGGTGCAAGTTGTCACCGTGAGTTCGAGAAAGTTATTTTGCCTCCTGTGGAATCATTCCAAGTCAGTCATGCATACGTGCGAAGTATCTTGTGGTTTGGAGCTTTGCAACCTTCACTCCATATGTATCCCTAGCACACCAAGCCACTGATTGATTGTCTTAGGAGAAGAAGTTCCTTCTTAAGATCCGGACTTATGTAAGGACTTCGTTATCCGCAATGATGGTTCCCCAACCCGAACTTGGTAGTGTTTCATTGTAAGACTACTACGTGGTCATGTTTGTCTTGGACAACGTGTTCACACGTATGTAGCAGAACCAGCTCATGTTTTGGAGCTGCTATCGTAGTTCATTTCCCGAGAATCTCGCAATGCCATCTCGCCGAATTGTGTTGTAAACTTTCATTTTTCTTCCTAGACTCGATGAGTCTGGAATATCCTGACACCAACCAGAACTGAATCTCAGGCAGATATGATGGTTGGTGCATTTCCCAAGAACTAGAATTTGGTCTCTCGATAACCGGTAAAGTGGATGTCGTGGCCAACACACCCAGCCGAAAGACCTATTGTTGTAGAATCTTGATTGAAGAAGTTGGCCACCTCCCCTTAAGGATTTCGTAGGATTTACTCCCTAGTTGTTCCTTATGGATTCTTGTGCTTCCGGAGTCCGACCTTTACTTGATGTTCAAGATACCAAACATATCTATGAATGGTTTACGCTAACACATCAAGGAGAACATTAGAAGCGGAGTGCTAAATGTCTCTCGGTTGATCATCCAGATTTCGTCCCCTTGGCCTCGCCAAGGTGAAATCCGAGAAGTTGTTATCTTCCTTTGCATCTGCATCATCCATCATTATTCATCATGGTAGTATGTGGTGTTGCCAGGATCCTTGACACAGATATTGGTAAAACCTTGATGAATATGGGAATGCTCAAGTTCTTGAGAGCACGCACAAGCACTAGGTGTTACCCTCGACACCAACCGGGGTTGCTCCCAGTGCTCTTGGTTATGCTATAACCCCTCAAGAGTAGAATTACTCTCTACTGTTGGGATTCTTCCCAGTTACCAGAATCATTCCCAGCATTTGCATTTTGTTCCCAACTTGCACCGCCAATGTGCCAATTCTCCATGGGTTACCATTCTCAATCACTGCTGTTCAGGATTATCTTCAAAAGTGGTCCTACCATAGGTTCCATCCATTTCCGGTGATAAAAAAAAATCAACCTTGGCTTTGTCCTTTACAAGGTAGTCCACATCATCCATTTTGGCCGAGAATGTCATTCCTTCGGACTCCGTCAAACGATTGATTGTGTTTGCCTTAGGCTGGTATAGGGAATCTCAATGATCTCTATATCAAAAGTAATTCTTTTTGCCACTTAAGGGAGTAACTCTACGAGTCACCTTCACTAAGGTACCCCGCCTGGTGACATCGATCACCATTTTCTTAGGTGTGGAATTATTGCCACTAGGTGAACCTTCATCGTTTGTTTCATTCCATCCCCCTGGAGGTGTACTCCGTGTCTCAGCTCAAGAGATGTTTCAACGTCTCACTCCATAAGCTGATCCTGAATTCTCGATCTTTCGGAAGATCAATTTTGTAGAGTTTCTCTCATCGTCACCGTTTGGACAAAGATTTCGAAAGCAAGGAAGCCAGGATCAACCTAAGGCAAGCAATCAACACTTATATAGAGGACACTTGGATCATGAAGTTTGTGTTAGTTAGTGTCCCCTCTGATATCTTATCTCACGTCCTGAATCTCGGAACGAGATTCTTGTTTAGTAGGGGTGAGTTGTCACATCCCTAGCTTTGGTAATGCTCTAGGCTAGCCTCATGTGTGCATCATGTTTATTTTCAAAGGAAACTTGAAATGGGGATGACTAAACCCTAGCACCAGATGAAACCAACTAGGTTCAAATTCAAATCTTTCTCAATGAACCCAAAATGCTCTTTGGAAAAGTTCATCATTTTTGGATTGATTAAAAACCTCTGCCAAAAATGTTGCTCATATTTCTAGGACCATTCTGGATTTTTGAATTAAATCATATCTTATTTGCATTTGGGCATTTAAATTTTATATATTATTTTAAATGCTCAAATAACCCCAAACTGAAATGTTCCATGTTATTTATATGCTAAACAGTGGGCATGAGCAGTTTGGTGATTTTTGAAAGTGCCTAAGTATTTTTAATAAAGCCCAGAACAAAATAACAAAATAGAATAACAGAAACAAAATAGAAAACAGAAACATAATTAGAAAAAGGAGAAGGTTTACCTGGCCCTACCTGCGGCCCACTGGCCGGCCCAGCACTGTGCTGGCCCAGTGCCAGTCATCCTCCTCCTCCCGCCAGGAGGACGAGGGCGTGTGCCCGACGCCCGCAGCCACGCGCCGGCCACCTCCAGCCTGCCTGCTTCCTCCCCGACCCCCCTGGAGGCGCCACGACACCCCTGGCACCCCCTGGACTTCTCCCACTCTCTTCGGTGCCTCCTCCCTCCTCTACTCTCTCTTCCTCCCGCGTCCGAGCGGAGCTCGTCGCCGCCGTTCGTCGTAGCCGCAGCCATTGCCTCCCCCTCGTCCCCTCGACATGTCTACGAGCTCCGCCACGGACCCGTGAATCTGCACGCCCACGCACGCAAGCTCGGGAGCCTCTAGGCGTCTTCCCCGACCTCGTCTTGAGCTCCGGCCGCCGGAGATCCTCCTCGACGCCCTGCTCTGCTCCGAGCTTCCCCCGAGCCCACATCGACGCCTATGCACCCACCGTGAGCTCCTCCGTCGTTTGCCCCTCCTCCCCTTGCCTCCTGACTACCGTAGCCACTTCTTCGACTAAAGCCGAAGCTCGCCGCCGCTCGGGCTGGTCGCCGGCGCCACTCCGGTGACCTTTTGGTCACACCACCTAGTCCAACGAGTTCGCGAGCACTCGTAGAAGCCGTAGGCGCAAACCTCAGCTCCTCTCGAGCACCGTTTCGATGGACCCGTCGCCACCAGAGCTTCAGCCGCCGCGGACCTCGTCGCCGGCGATAACTCCGGCCACCCCAGCCTCCGCCAACGCCACCGTTGGATGCGCCACTCCGTCCTCTTCCCATAGCTGCTCCCTGCGCGCCAAAAGAACCCCCATAGGTGAAACCCGACGCGTTCAGCCGCGTCCAGCCCCGCCGGCGGCTAAACGCCGGCGGGATGACCACTTTGACCGGCGAGGTTGACCACTCCTGGGTCACTGACTTGTGGGGCCAGCCCTGACTAGTTTAGCTTAAGGTTTTAGTTAAGTTTAATTTCCGTCATTAGTTTAAGTAGACACTGACAGGTGGGCCCAGTGCCCTGCTAATTTTAGATTAGTGCTAAATTGTAATTAGTTAACTCTGTGACTCACTGACATGTGGGCCTCGCCCGGCTATTTAAACTAGGTTAGTATTAAATAAGTTAGTTTAGTTAGTTGTGTCACTGACCAGTGGGCCCCACTGGTCAGGTTTGACCTGGACCAGCCCTGTTGACTTGCTGACATCATGATGACGCAGTGCTGACGCAGTAACTATTTTCTGTAATTTAAAATAAATCAGAAATGATTTATTTATTTCAGAAAATAGCCAAAACTTCTAAAAATCATATAAAATCAACCGTAGCTCAGATGAAAATAATTTATATATGAAAATTGATCAGAAAAATCCAAGGAATCTGTTTATGGCGTTTTCATGCATGTTAGAACAACTTATGGTTGCTGTTTAGGACAATTTGAATAAATGGCATTTAAATAATCACATATGGAGTTTGAATTTGAACCTTTGGTTCAAACCAACTTCATTTAATGTGGTTGCTAGTTGCATTAGCTCAATCAACAGCATATTGCCATGTCATGTTCATGCATCATATTGTTGCATTGCATTGATTGTGTTCTCTCTTGTTTGCCGGTGCTTGTCCCCTTTCAGTAGACGTGTTCCGACGATGAGTTCGATGACACCGATGAAGACTCATTGTTATCTTCAGAAGTGCCAGGCAAGCAAAACCCCTTTGAGCATTCCGATACAATCCCACTCTCTCGCTCTTGATCTCTTTTACTGCATTAGGACAACAACGGTTCAACTGTTACTTGCTGCGGTAGTTGAACCCCTTTCCACTGCATGACCCGTCATTGCCACAGTAAATAGTTGAAACCCACTAGTATGAGTAGGAGTTGTTTGAGCCATGTTGTGCCTACTCATTCATGCTTTCTGGTTATGCCTGCTATTGCTTAGAGTTGTGTCAGGTCTGATTCATCGGGGATGAATTGGAATGTGGTGAACATGTCCTACTGTTGAGAGCTAAGTGTGTGAACACGATTTGGTAAAGGTAGCGATGAGAGGCCATGTAGGAGTACATGGTGGGTTGTCTCATTGCAGCCGTCCTCAGGAACTGAGTTCTGTGTTGGTTGGTCCATGAAACAGCTACTACCACACATTGGGATCCTTAATTGACTCTCTCGACTTATTAATCAACATGATCTCTGTCCAGGAGTTGCAACTAGTTTCTGGTGTTTGTAGTTTACTGGAGGTCGTGCGCAGCGCTGACCCTCGGGGTGGGCTGTGACGCGGCAGGTACGTGGCACGGTGTACCGATTGCCCGTTTGGTGATGCGGGAACCCTGTACACATCGTTTGGGGCCGTGAGCGACACCCCGGCCGGATCTCCCCACGGATGGAACCCAAATAGGCGATAAACCTGGACGAGAGACTTGTGTGGTTAGTCAGGTCGTGGCCGACACCCTCGCTGGGCCTCCGCTTGAAGGTTGCCGAGTACATGTCGTGTAAACGGCGGTAAGTGGTGAGAGCGTGTGTGAAGAAGTACACCCCTGCAGGGTTAAATATAATCTATTCGAATAGCCGTGTCCGCGGGAATGGACTTCTGGGTTGCCTATTACAGTTCATAGACAAGTGAAAGTGGATACCCTAAAACGCGCAAGATAAGCGTGAGTGCTATGGATGGCCTTCTCGTAGGGAGACGGGAGCGGATCCATAGTGGTGTATTGATTGGTGAATATGTGGACTCGTGTGCGCCACCTCAAAAGAGTTACTTGCAGTCGTAGTATAGGATAGCCACCGAGTCAAAGCTGGCTTGCTGCAGTCAAACTCCACTACCCCTTTGTTGATACTGATGCATATGTAGATAGATCTGATGTAAGTCTTGCTGAGTACCTTTGTACTCACGTTTGCTTAATTTATGTTTTTGCAGAGAGACCTCAGTCTCGCTAGTGGTTCCGCATGGACTTTGACGTTTAGCTTGTTACCTCAGCTACGATCTTGAACCCTTGTAGGGTCTGGTAGATAGTCAGGCTTCTCAGCCTTTTTCATTTGTAGTTGTCTGTACTCAGACATGTTATGCTTCCGTTGCCTGTATGCTCTGTATGTTGGGTCATGTGACCTCTGATTGTAATAAATGCTATGATGGCTCTTCTGGGCCTTTATCTAAATGAGTTGTTGAGTTATGTTGTGATGCCATGTTGTATAGCACATACTTGCATGTTATGCGTACGTGTAATGTGTATTGCTATGTGTGGGATCCGACACCTAGTTGTTTACCTTTGGTAGCCTATCTTACAGGGAAATGTCTCCTAGTGCTTCCACTGAGCCTTGGTAGCTTGCTACTGCTCCGGAACACTTAGGCTGGCCGGCATGTGTCCTTCTTCGTTCCTGTGTCTGTCCCTTAGGGGAAATGTCACGCGTTGTTCCTTTAAGTCCTTGTAGCTTGCTACGACTTGGGTTCATACGTTGATGACCGACACGTTCGTTGCTGGGTCATGTATGCCTGTCTCTGTAATTTAGTGCCACTTTTGGTTTATAACTGGTCATGTCGGCCCGGGTTCTCTGTCATATGGATGCTAGCGACACTATCATATACGTGTGCCAAAATGCGCAAACGGTCCCGGGCCAGGTAAGGTGGCACCCGTGGAATACCGTGCGTGAGGCCGCAAAGTGATATGGTGTGTTACAGGCTAGACCTGTGTGACTTATGATCGGGGTCCTGACAGCCCCCATGTATGTTTAGCTGGGTGTTCCTCCGTGCTATGCTTCGGGAAAGGCTCATTCAACTGTTGATCCATATTAATGAATCCTCCTCTGCTCCGTGGAGGTGGCCTACCCTTGCGGCGTTGAAAGTTTCCTTGAACATTGGTATTGGCCACGAAATCAGAACTGCCTTCTGCCTTTCGCTTGCCACTGAAGCTTGTTCCTGCCGGATTAGCCTGCGCCGGTTTACCAGCCTTGTTTGCTTTCCTGGATTTGTCTCCATCCGCTTCTGGGTATTTAGTGTTGTCAGAGTCCCCATACTTCACCAAAGCGCTCATGAGTGTCTCCATGTCGTTACAATCCCGCTTGAGCCATCCCAACTTCAGCTTCAGAGACTCAAACTGGCAATTGTTTTCCAGTGTCACTATTGCCGTATTGGGATTGATGCTATTGGAAGAGTGTAGGATTTCTGACAGTCGCCGTACCCAGGTGCTCGTAGGCTCCTGTTCTCCTTGAACACATGCTGCCAAGTCCACTATTGACATCGGTTGCTTGCATGTGTCTTTGAAATTTTTGATAAACTGGCGACGCAGCTCACCCCATGATCCAATGGAGTTGGGTGGTAAGCCCTTTAACCATGTCCGGGCTATACCCTCGAGCATCATGGTAAAATACTTTGCGCATGCCGCTTCATCCACATCTAGCATCTCCATGGCCATCTCATAGCTCTCAATCCAAGCCTTTGGAGCCAGATCTGCCGTATAGTTAGGCACCTTGCACGGACCTTTGAAGTCCTTGGGTAACCGTACGCTTCGTAAAGTGGGAACAAGACACTGCACTCCAAAAGAACTCGTCGTGACTCCCGTCTCTACTATGGTTGGGTGAGCCGGCGTCGCTTGACGGATATCCTCGCGGGCAGTAGGTCTGGCCCGGTTCATTGCCTCCTGGGCGTGCGCCTCTGCTCCCGCCGGATCATCTCGCCTGTGACGGTGACGTCTCCGCTCGCTACTGGACACCTCCAGTTCATCCCAATGCCTAGTGTAACTCCTGCTGTGGCGGGGTGTTGAATGAATTCTCTCCCTGCTGTAGGAGTATGCCTGCTGCTGTGTCAACGCTGTGTCCAGCAATTCCTTGAACCTGCGTGCTTCCATCGCCATGGGGGATGTTCCCTCAATGGGTAAAGCGGCCAGTCGTGAAGCGGCGGCGACAATGTTATCCAGTGGATTTGAGTAATGGCCGGGAGGTGTGGGGACGTGCGGCGTCGGTACAACCCGACGATTTTGCTCCGCGGTCGGTTGTTGAACCGGTGCGGCTGTCGCGGGGCCCCCCCTCCGGTTTACTTCTAGATTATTGCTGGCTCCCGCTCCTGGCGTGCCAAAGAGATTCATCGCCTCATAGACCGGCGGTAGACGAGTCTGATACCTTCTGTTCCTTACCTCCTGCGCAGAGGCCTGATCAATCCTGAGCCGGAAAGCTTGGGAATCCAGCTCTGCTTGCCTTGTCACCATCATGGCTTTCTCTGCATCCAGATCCCGTTTGGCTTGCTCGATCCAGCCTTTTAACTGAAGGATCTCTGCATCATGTTGCGCCTTGTTAGCAGGAGCCACCTCTGCTATTGCACGGGCTGTCAACTCCTCAACCAAGGTGGATAGAGCGTCAGAGGGTGAGGGGGCTTGGTTGCTCGCCCCTGCACCAGCTACCTCTGCTGTTAACGCCCCGGTCACCGTGGGCTGCTGCGCAGACTGTGATCCGGCCATAAAGACAGCCACCCGGTTTGGCGGATCAAAGGGGTCCGGAATACTATCACCATCGGATACACCCCCGGATCGACCGTCCCGCGATACATACAAAGATTCGGTCTCTCCGGATGAAGATTCATCGTCGGAATAGACAACTGTCTCGCCACCAGAGTCTGATCCGTCCTCGGTTTGGACTCCATGTATTGCTCCAATGAAAACACGCTTCATGGCGGGCTGAATCCGGGCCGATCTCGCACGATGAGCCGGCTCGACGATGTTGGGGAAGATGTCCGGCTCATGTCCCGGTTTACCAATCTTGCCGATGAAGAAGTGGATGCCGCCGAAGGGGACCCGGTACCCGTATTCGATTGAATCGGCCTCAGGGCCCTAGCCTGCATCATCGATGTAGATCCGGCCGCGGCGACTCTTGGTCATCCGGTCGACCGCGTAACCCTTGAGCCCTTCAAAGCTGTCCTTCAAGAACTCAAAACCATCGTTCGATAGCCCCACGGTGGGCGCCAACTGTCGTGGAATTAGCACGGCAGATGTCCGGTTTAGAGGACTTAGGTGTGGAGCCATCGCGCGGGTTAGCTTGAAGAGGTTAAAGCACACAAAGGACACAGTGGGTTTACACTAGTTCGGCCCCTTCGATGAAGGTAAAATCCTACGTCTAGTTTGGTTTGGTATTGCAGAGATCCTTCAGGTCACTCTTCTCTACTCATTCCTGACTCCTCTCCATTTTCTACTCTTTAGGATGGTGGACCCAAGGAACAAGTTCACTCAACCGGATGAACCGATGAAGACACACCATTTGGACGACACTTGAAGGAAGTCACTAGGTACCTGAACATCGGAATACCAAGCTTCACCGGGACCTACATCGCCACTCTACCAGAAGAGGAGCGATGGAATATTCAAGTTCAAATTCTCGGGAGGACATTCGCACCATCCACTGAGCCCATAGAGTTTTCTTTTGATGCACCAACCTGGAGCCTAGGCAAGAGTATGGCAGCCCACATTACCATGGGATGTAATGGAGAAGTCTACAAGCAGGAGCTGAAGGACACTATCTATTAGATATGTGGACGCCGAGATGAGCAATGGGACATGATCAGCACCCGGAAGGACATGTCCATTGCAGCGTTCATCCAGGAGTTAAACCAGCACATTCGACGACAGGAGCACCATATGTGCGCAGGGATGATAGATTTGAAGAAGGCGTTAACCAGGAACTTGGAGCTAGAAGAGGAACTCAAGTCTACACGCGACGGATACAAGGAGGAGATGACAATACTTGTGGAGAAGAATGATGACTTGACAAGGAAGCTAGGAGTATTCATGGGAGATCCAGCGCCCGGAGGAGAAGAAGAAGAAGAACCCAAAGAGATTCGTTCTAAGGACTACATAATCATCGAGGACACGGGCTCAGACCCTGATGATAGTGATGAGGACTATGAAGATGAAGCTAGAGCAGATATCATGTAATCTTCCGCCGATCAAAATTTCTAGATGACCACTCTATGACTAGTAGTTTTCCCCCATAAAGTAGAATTTAGAGCACTTTTGTAACGTTAGTTAGGATCTTTTGTATGCCCTTGTTTGAAATTCATAGGTGTGATATGATTGTGTTTGTATCATGTGCATATGGGTAGTGAATTTTCCCTTAGACCACCTTTCTATTCTAGTCTCTTCCCTCTACACCCATCAGATGCCTCCGAGACGTGAGCCCGGATTTTAGTTTCCCCCTGAGCTCACTCAGTTGATCCATCAACAGAACACTTTGATGCAACTTCTTGTCCAGAACAATTAGAACAACAACAACAACAACCCTCCACCACAACCACCCAAGGACAACCTGACACGTTTCCTAAGGTTGCAAACACCGGTGTTTTCTAGTAGCATTGAACCAATAGTCGCTGATGACTGGCTGCGCAAGATTGGGAGGGAGTTGACTACCGCAAATTGCAGGGATGCTGAGAAGGTGTGTTTTGCTGCACATCAATTGGCTAGACCAGCAGCAGCATGGTGGGAGAATTACACAGCCACTTTCCCCATAGCCAATATCACTTGGGATCTATTTCAGCAAGCTTTTTGCACTGCCCATGTCTCAACTGGAGCCATGAGCATGAAGAAGGGAGAGTTTCGCAACTTGCGCCAAGGAAATCGTACTATGGCTCAGTACGTTGATGAGTTTAGTACTCTATCCCGTTATGCCCCGGATGATGTGGCCACAGATGTCGCGAAGCAGGAGAAGTTTATGGAAGGGTTGAATGATGAGATGAGCATACAATTGATGGTGGCAACCTTCAACAACTACTAGGAGTTGGTAGATAAAGCTCTTATGATTGAAGGGAAGCAGCAGCAGATTGAAAGCCGTAAGAGGAAGTATGGACAAGGCAGGAATAATTCTGGAGCCCAGCAGAAGCCCCGTTTCACCCTGAACTCGGGAGGTTACACCCACAACCATGGAGGCCACACCCATAATGGAGGGAGCTCTCAAAACCACAATGGCTCCAAGAACGGGAATGGGAATGGAGAAAGCAATAATCAAAACCGCTCTACTCCATCCACACCCGCCAAGAGGGATTTAGGTCACATTACCTGTTTCAAGTGTGGGAAGAATGGACACTACGCCACGGAGTGCCCTGGAGCTAAGAATGGGAACGTCAATGGAAGCGTCGGGAAGAAGCCCAACCCTTTCAACAAAAGAAAAGTGAACTACGTGACCGTGGAAGAGGTTGAAGAGAAACCTGATGTAATGCCCCGGATGTAATACTTTCCCTTTTGGGTATATAATATATCTCCGGCTTCATCTATTTCCATTCCGGGTTCTTTGTCTTTCGGGTTTTCGTCGTTTTGTTGTGTGAGTGTGTGGCATTCATTCATATCATGTAGACATGTGCATTGCATTGCATTTGTGTTGTCGGTTGCATCCGGTTCCACGCGTTCCTTCCCATTGTCCGTTTCACGTTCCGGAGCTCCCTCACGTGTCCGTGACGTCCCGTAGACCTACTTTGTTGTTTGGGCGTGTAACGTTACCGGTGTGCCGCGAGGTTGTTGTGTGTGTTGTTGTTTTGTTGTGTGCAACCCGCCTCTCAAATCTCTTCGCGTTTGGACTCCGTTGGCTATCCCATCCGTTGTTCGTGTGGGTCCAAAGTGCCTTCACTTTGTGTCCCAGAAACACCCCTACTGCAGTCTTTTATCTTCTCCTAGGCCCTTCTAAAGTACCCCCGCGATCGGATCCGTCAGATCGCGATCGGAGGGCTCCTAGCACCCCCAAATCCCCAAACCCTAGCTACCTGCTATATATATATAGACCCCTAGTTTTTTTGGACATCTAGCTTTTTCTCCACCCTCTCCCCCTCAATTTTCGGATCCAACCCAGCCACCTTGAGCCACTTGGCAGATCCCAGCCACCCTCGCCGGACTGGGTCGATCGGGGGATCAATTCCCGATTGAACCCTCGCAGGTCAACGCCGCTTCGAGCCATCCCGCTCGCCAGGCGACAGGCTCCCTCCGCCCGATCTTCTCCTCCCGCATCGGCCCGCGTTTTTTTCCTTCTGGACCGCTTCGCCGCTGCACTCCGGCCTCCCTCAGCGGGCCGTGCAGTGCCTCTCCCGCCGGCCCATCAGCCGCCAGGTCCCGCAGGACCCCATCCCTTGGCCTCCAGCCGATCGCCTCGTCGCTCGTCCTTCGTTCGACCGGATCGGCCAGGAGGGCCGATCGATCGCCTCCGCCCCGAAGGCCCGGTCCCCACTTCACCAGAGGCCCGCATCATCGCCTTCCGCTCTCAGCCGCCGGGCCGGCCCACTCGCCGACCAGGCCGCGTCCGCCCCGAGCCAGCCAGGCCTCGCCTCTCCGCCCCGGCTGGGCCTCCTCCGCGGGCCTCCGCCCGATCCGGTGCGGGCAGGCCAGATCGCCAGCACCGCCAGGCCTCCTCGTGGGCCACCGCCAGCCGGGCCGCGCGCCAGCCGCCGGGCGCCTTCGCGGGCCGCCCTCCCCGCCGGCCCGTCCCGCAGCTCCGAACCAGCCCAGCCGCCGGCCCGTTGTTTTTTTTCCGGATCCAGATCTGCCTGAGGTTGACTCCCCACTCCTCTAAGTCCCAGATCTGTTATGTGCTGATGCTGTTTTCAAACTGCCATAACTTTTAGTGTGTTGCTCCGATTCGCGCAAATAGCATGTCCAGACGTTCGTGGGTTCGTGCACTACGTTTTATCTTTTGTTGTCATGCATGTTAGAGATCATCTAGGTGCTTGTTTTGCTGTTGCAAGAGTGCATCATGATATAAACTGCTGCTATGTGATGTTTTTATGACATCTTTGTCATGTGATATCTTTTAGCTCGTTTGTCTGAATGATGCAAATGACATGTCCACGTGTTCGTCTTGCCATGCTCTACATGTTGTATGTGCTAGGTAGCATGTTAGATTTATTCTTGCCATGTTTTTCATCGTTGAAAAGTGCCATGTGGCCGTGATGTTGTTTCACTTGTTATGAAATGCCATCTTGTTGAGCTCGTTGCTATCGTTGTGCTTATCTCCATGAAGCATGCTTGTGTGTTTCGGGATCACCTTCATGTGCACTTTGATGAGGTGCTTACCCTTTGCCATGTTTAGTTTCGAGGTAACTTAAACATGCTCTTTTAGATGCCATGATGAAATTTCTGTTTTAGGACTTAGTGGTTTTTCACTAAGTCTGAAATCTGTAACGTTCCGATGCCATGTTCGTGTGATGTTCTAGGACAAAGCATGATAGTTTTGGAGTGGATCTTGATTGTTCCTTGTAGTATATATTGTTGTATTTCCATTCATTTCCTCACATGTCTATTTAAGTGGCTGTAGCATGTTTATCTTTTGCTCCAAAGTTTCAATAAAATTCTGCTGCCAGAATTTTATTGTCAAGTTCAATATGTCCAAGATCATTGCTATTGATTCGTGACTCCGTTGGGGGTGCACCTTTGGACTTAGTTGCTGTAGTATATGTCTAGTTTGTGTTCATGTCCTTTGCCATGATATTAGAATGCCGTAGCTCAATTATTTTGAGCTCCGAAGTTGCTATGTTGCTGTAATTTTCAGCTTTCACTCATTTCTTGTTTCGGGCATAACTTTTGGCCCGTAACTCCGATTTCAGCGAATCTTACATGAAACTTGATTGATTTTCTGTGTAGATTAATAATATCAGATTGTTATCATGTTTTGAGGTGTTTTGCTTGAGTGTTATTTTTCCGTGCTCCGTGTGCATCCTTAGTGCATCCATCATGCATTCATCTTTTTCGAGTGCGCATTGCATCTTGTTGATTGGTGCTTGGTGTGATTGTTTTGTTTAGAGCCGGAAGCCGAGACCGAGATCGAGTACGAGCACGAGGTTTCCAACGAGGTTGAGCATGAGGACCCTTCTTACGATCCGAACGACTTCTCTTCAGGCAAGATGACCGAACCGCGATAACATTACTATCTTTGCCTATTGCTAGTAGTCTCGATCTATAGTTTTTGCCTCGATGCCCATGGTCTTCTTGTCAGCCTCCTACTTGTAACCAATTGCCATGTTTAACCAACCTACCTATGCAAACCGTTGCTTGGCTAAGTACGCTTCGCTCAACCCTTCTTATAGCATTGCTAGTTGCAGGTGAAGATCGAAGATGCTTGCTTCATGTTGGAGTTTGGTTGGGTTATATCACACTATATAAATGCTTTAAATGAAATCATCTATATATTGGCAAGGGTGGAAGGCTAAGACTTTTGCTTGGTGTTTTGTTCCACTCATGCCGTTAGGAACCGTATAAACCGGTGTTATGTTCCTTGATTATGCGTTCCTAACACGGTTGGGGTGTATGGGACCCCCTCGATAAACCGCTAAGTGCTAAGTCTTTTCCAGCAAGTCCCAACATTGGTACTATTTGCCTAATAACAAACTAAACTTGCATAGGGAGTAATTAACCCTCTTTCTTAATCAACAACCCCGGGCCAGTGCTCCACATGAGTGTTGGTCCGAAACAGGGGTCCTGCAGGGCCGCCTTGTGGCAACCCGAGGTATCTGGCATACACCTGTAGCATCACCCATCCGGTCGTGTCCTGAGACTTAGATACGCGCGGCTACTATCAGGGTGTCGACACGCCGGGAGGATTTGCTAGATTAGCCTTACCTTAGTTCGGTATATCTTGAGCACGGGATTTCGAGAATACTCGGGTCTTCCCACTTTGGAGTTGCGACTCCGCGGATCGTGGGCTTGTAATGGGTCAAGTTGGAACACCCCTGCAGGGTTTGAACTTTCGAAAGCCGTGCCCGCGGTTATGTGGCAGATGGGAGCTTGTTAATATCCGGTTGTAGATAACTTGACACAATGTTTCTAATACACTACCAGCGTGTGTTCCGTGACTGTCAATTTCCGAATAGGGATTCGGGAGTTGAACACGGAGGGGTTATGTTTGTTGAGCTTGTAGCTAGGATCACTTCGTGATCACTTCTCGCCGAGGCTTTCTCTTCTCGCTCTCACTCACGTAAGCTAGTTGCTAGTTGCTGCTGCAGACACTTATTCTTTCTTCAGCCTTTATCCTCTCCCAAAGGCTTAAATAGTCTTGTTACCCGGGAACGAGATTGCTGAGTCCTCTGTGGCTCACAGTTACTTCACCACACCAGATGCAGGTCCAGCTGTGAGCTATCCAGGTGATGGCACCGAGCTAGACTGGGAGTACGACGAGGAGCGTAGTCGGTACTATGTGCGATATCCGGATGATCAGTAGTGGAGACTCTTACTAGGATTCGATCCGACTGTGGTTTATTTATTTCAGTTTGGTATCTTGACATTTGGATTTTGCCCTTAGAGGGTTGTGATGTTCTTAATGTATGATGTTTGAGACTTGAATTGTAATTCTGTGACGTGGCGAGTGTAAGCCAACTATTTATGCTTACAATCCCCTCTTTTACATGAGTTGTGCAAAGATTACCAAACTTGAGATCATTCTAGGATGGACTTATGCCTTTAAGTCGTGCCTCGACACGTAGGAGGTATAACTCCATCCTGGGCATTACAAGTTGGTATTCAGAGCCTTCTCCGACCTAGGAGCCCCCACTGTTTGATCGAATCGTTGACGGTCGAGTCTAGGCACACACTGAAAACATTTTGAGTCCTATATTATATCGGAGAGTAGGATTTCTTTGCTTCTCATCCCCTTTCTCTCTGGTGAGGACTCCTGACGACTACTCTTGTCTCTCCTATCTTCAAAAATTGCACCAAATTTTTTTTTAGGAATCCCGCGAGTATTCTGGGATTGTTTCAATGTTCTTGTGACAAGGATATTGTTCTCGATGCCTCCTGTTCCCGGGGAGTTGAGCTTTGGGGTATTGTTGTCACAAGCATATCGCGGCAGTACTAAATACTTAAGACGGCCGACATCGAAAATCTCTCCTATACGGCCAGTGGCAAGATAACCCCAACATCACCCAGTACTGGGGAGGTAGTTCGGGAGTATTGCCATAGCTTGTTATAGTGGATGCTTTTCGAAGGTCCGAGGTACACAGTTTCCGAGAAAGACTGGTTATGTGTTGAAGGATGGATACACCTGGATGTAGGTTTAGAGTTGTTTGCGCGGTGCTTCCCGTGTATCCCCAACACCTGATTGCATAACTGGAATCTTTCGGAAATCTATAGGTGGGCTTATCCAGTAGATCGTAGGCATTCTTCCAACGAATGCAGGTTAGTGAGTTCGGGGTTCTACATTGAGTGAAGGGGTTATATGACCGATGTTACTATCAGGAGTTGCATCTTAAAGGGTCCTTGGCTATGCTGATCCGGGGATTGCAAAACCTTTTCGTAACGCGTTCATATGCTTTCAGCACAAAGATGTTAGAACGAAACTCCTCTCTTGTGTTTGTTCCCATCCGTACCTTGTTGTTTTTCTTATTTTATCCTTTTGTCCCCTATGTGGCTTCTCGTGAAGATTGATGTTATCATTTAACTGAGAATTTCATTCGTTCCTCTTGTTCGAATGATTTCATTCATTCTTATTGTTCGAATGATTATTGTGAAGACTTGTTGCAATTCATGCCATTGATTCATCTTATACCTTTTGTCAATCAATTGCTGATTCGTGGTCATCTCTTACAGGATGGCTCCGAAAAAGGTTCCCAACGCTAACCCAGAGGTGGAAGAGGTCCCAGAACATCCTCCTTCCCCTCCTCCTCCGCCTGAGGCTTGGAGAGCAATTATGCAGACTACAGCTCAGAACACCCAGTTGATGATGCAGATGATGCAGCAGATGCAAGCTATTCAAGCTAATCAGGGTGTTCCAGGGAACCAAGGCAACTTCTTCAACCAGCAGCACCATGCTACTCTCAACCAGTTCTTGGCCAACAATCCTAAAGCTTTCAGTTACTGTGTCGACCCTCTCGATGCTGAAGATTGGCTAACCGATATCAAGAAGCATTTTGAGTGCAGTAACGTGAAGGAAGATGATTATGTGAAGTTTGCAGCCTTCCAACTGAAAGATCAAGCAGCTGATTGGTGGCAGCAGTACAAAGACTCCAGGCCAGGTCAAGTGATCTCTTGGGAGAATTTCTGCAAGGATTTCCGTTCGCACCACATTCCTACAAGTGTCATCGAGGGTATGCGTGAGCAATTCCGCAACCTGAAGCAGGGCTCCATGACAGTCTATCAGTATAATGTCAAGTTCCAAAACCTCGCTCGCTATGCTAAGCAAGACATTCCTGATGCCAAGAGTAAAATCTACCAGTTCCGTGGAGGTCTCAAAGATGAACTTCAGCTTGCTCTCACCTTGTTCGAGCCCGATGAATTCGACAAGTTCTATAACATGGCTTTGAAACAAGAAGCAGCTCAGCTTAAGATGAAGGCTTCTAAGAAGAGAATTCGAGATGCCGTTCACTCTTCCTCATCGTCTTAGATGGACTCGAAGCATCAGAAATTCTGGCTTCCTCCTCCTCCAGTGATTCGAGCTCCATACAACAACTCCAACAACTCCAACAACAAGAACTCTAGTGGTCGTGGTTTCTCCCACCCACCCAACCCGAGCATCAAGTCAAAGAATCAGTTTCAGTATCAAGGCTCCAAGTCAAGTGGCTCTCATTTCCGTCCTCTCTCTGAAGTGGTGTGCAACAAGTGTGGCCAGAAGGGTCATTATGCCAACAGATGTCCGAATCCGAAGCGTCGTCCTCCTCCTCCACCTGTGAGTTCAGCTATTGTCAGGCATGATCCAAAGGCTGCAAGGGTCAATCTGATGAATGCAGCACAAGCGGAGACTTCTTCTGATGTCATTTTGGGTAACCTTCCAGTTAACTCTTTTCCAGCTAAAGTGTTATTTGATTCGGGTGCTTCATGCTCTTTCATGTCTCAACCATTTGCATCCAAGTATAATGTTGACATCAAAAGCTTGCCGAGTTATCAGTTGTTTCTCCGGGGAGACGAATGCATTCCAGTATATATGCTCCAAATGTTTCTATTCGCATGGGCGATTATCGATTCTTGGCTTCACCGATGATTCTTGGTAATTCTGACATCGACCTCATCCTCGGAATGGATTGGCTTTCTCAGCATGATGCTCACATTGATTGTGCTCAAAAGGAAGTCAAGATGACTCATTCTGATGATGATGTGATTATCTTCGCCTCCAGGGATAACACTATCCGGCTTTTCTCTCTCAATGATAAGGGCGAAATTAATGCCATATCTCAAATTCCGGTGGTGAACGAATATCAAGACGTCTTTCCTGAAGAACTTCCAGGCATGCCTCCACACCGTCAGGTGGAGTTTGTCATTGAACTCGAGCCGGGTACTGAGCCAGCTTGCCGGCGTCCGTACAAGCTCTCTCCCGACGAATTGAAGGAATTGAAGAAGCAGCTTGATAAGCAGGAGAGTATGGGTCTCATCAGGCCTAGTACATCTCCGTGGGGCTGTGGTGTCTTATTTGTCAAGAAGAAAGATGGCACGGAGGGTCTCTGTGTTGATTACCGGCCATTGAACAAGAAGACGATTAAGAACAAGTATCCGCTCCCCAACATCAACGAACTCTTTGAGCAACTCAAAGGAGCTAAAGTGTTCTCTAAGCTTGACCTCCGAATGGGCTATCATCAAATTCGCATTCGCGAGGAAGACATTCCCAAGACGGCCTTCAGAACGAGCTACGGTTCATACGAGTATACCGTCATGTCCTTCGGTCTCGCCAATGCTCCTCCTACCTTTTCGAGGATGATGCATTACATCTTCAACCCCTATACTGGCGAGTTCGTGCTTGTGTATCTGGATGATATTCTGGTGTTTTCCAAGAATGAAGAAGATCACGAAAAGCACTTACGTCTAGTCCTTGATCGACTCCGAGAGCATAAATTCTATGCCAAGTTCTCCAAGTGCGAGTTTTGGCTCGATAAGGTTTTGTACCTGGGCCACATCATCTCAGCTGACGGTATTGCGGTTAGTCCCGAGAAAGTTGAAGCAATTGTCAACTGGGAGGCTCCTCAGAACGTCAAGCAGCTCCGCAGTTTTCTGGGTCTTGCCAGCTATTGCAGAAGGTTCGTTGAGAACTTCTCCAAGATTGCCAAGCCTCTTTCCAACCTGCTTCAGAAGAATGTCAAATAATTTTGGTCTCCAGAGTGTGAAGTGGCATTCAAAACTCCCAAAGAAAAGCTTGTCTCTGCTCCAGTTCTGACTCCTCCAGATGAATCCAAGCCCTATGAAGTATTCTGTGATGCTTCTCTTCAAGGTCTTGGTGGTGTGCTTATGCAAGATAAGAGAATTGTGGCATACACTTCTCGTCAGCTGAAGCCAAGTGAGAAGAACTATCCCACACATGATCTCGAGCTAGCAGCTGTGGTACATGCTTTGATCACGTGGAGACATCTGTTGTTGGGCAGAAAGGTCGACATCTTCACTGATCACAAGAGCATGAAGTACATCTTCACACAGCCGCATCTGAACCTCCGTCAGACTCGTTGTGTTGAAATGATCCAAGAGTATAATCCCAGCATTGAATACACTCCTGGCAAGGCGAATGTGATTGCAGATGCTTTGAGCAGAAAGGCATATTGCAACAGCCTTCTTATCAAGCCGTGCCAGCCTGAGCTTTGTGAAGCATTCAGGAAACTCAACCTTCAAGTTGTTCCGCAGGATTTTCTTGCAAATCTCCAAATTGCTCCTACCTTGGAAGATCAAGTCCGTGAGGCCCAGCTCAGTGATACCATGGTGAAGAAGGTGAAACATGCTATTGCAAAGGGCATTCCGAAATACAAGTGCTTCCGTGTTAATGAGAGAGATACCTTGTTCTTCGAGGACAGACTCGTTGTTCCCAAAGGTGATCTCAGGAAGCTCATAATGGAAGAAGCTCATGATTCTCTCCTTTCCATTCATCCTGGCAGTTCCAAGATGTATCAAGACCTCAAGCAATCTTACTGGTGGACACGCATGAAAAGGGAGATTGCCCAATTCGTGAATGGATGTGATGTATGCAGAAGAGTGAAAGCAGAACATCAACGTCCAGCCGGTCTTCTCCAGCCTCTTCCTATCCCCGAGTGGAAGTTCGACCACATTGAAATGGACTTCGTCACTGGTTTTCCTAAATCCAAGCGAGGAAATGATGCTATCTTTGTGGTGATTGACAAGCTTACCAAAGTCGCTCACTTTCTTCCAGTCAAAGAATCAATCAATGCAGCTGTAGGATCGAAGAAGGTGAGAGTGTCTAGAGGGGGGTGATTAGACTACTCGACAAGATAAAAATTCTGTCTTTTATCAAGAACAGATTTTGGCAGATTTTGCACAACACACAAGTCAAGTAGCACACTACACATGCAATTCTAGAGTATGGGCAGCGGAATGTAAATTGCACAAGTAGTAAAGAGAAGTGGAGAAGATCAAACGCAATTTGGAGACGCAATGATTTTTCTCGTGGTTCCGATAGGGGGTGCTATCGTACATCCACGTTGATGGAGACTTCAACCCACGGAGGGTAACGGCTGCGCGAGTCCATGGAGGGCTCCACCCACGAAGGGTCCACGAAAAAGCAACCTTGTCTATTCCATCATGGCCTACGCCCACGGAGGACTAGCCTTACTCGGGGTAGATCTTCACGAAGTAGGCGATCTCCTTGCCCTTACAAACTTCTTGGTTCAACTCCACATCTCGAAGACGGAGGCTCCCAAGCGACACCTAACCAATCTAGGAGGCACCACCCTCCAAAAGGTAATAGATGTTGTTGATGATGATGAACTCCTTGCTCTTGTGCTTCAAATGATAATCTCCCCAACACTCAACTCTCCTCACTGATAGGGCTGTGGTGGAAGAAAGGATTGAGTGGAAAGCAACTTGGGAAGGCTAGAAATCAAGTTTCATATGGTAGGAATGGAATAACTTGATCTCAACACAAGGGTAGGTGGTTCTCTACTCAGAAAGTGTAAGGTAGGAGTGGTAGTTCTTTCTGATGGCTCTCTCCACGAATGAAGAGGGGGTGGAGGGGTATATATAGCCTCCACACAAAATCCAACCGTTACACACATAATTGAGCAATCTCGGTGAGACCGAAGTGAAAACTCGGTCAGACCGAAAATTCAAATATAGTGAACGTTGGGATTTTCGGTGGGACCGAAAATACCATCTCGGTGAGACCGAAAGTGCAAAAGATATGAACGTTGGAGTTTTCGGTGGGACCGAGAAAGAAAACTCGGTTAGACCGATTTGAGAAAAGACAGGAACATGCCAATATCGGTGAGACCGAAAATGCAATCTCGGTGAGACCGATTTGAGCCAAGACAGAAGCTGGTCAATTTCGGTGAGACCGAAAATGCAATCTCGGTTATTCCGAAATGATGTCAAACGGTTACAGAAGGTTGGCAGTCCAGTTTCGGTGAGACCGATCTCAAACTCGGTATGACCGATTTTTCTAGGGTTTGGAATATGGCTGAAGTGGTTCATCTCGGTGAGACTGAGTTGGAAGAATCGGTTTGTCCGAGATTACTTATGAGTGTGTATAGAAGTGAAAGGTGCTGATAGTTGAAGGAGATATATCACTAAGCACTTTGAGCAACCAGATCATCAACACAACCTCATCCCCTTTTAATAGTATTGGCTTTTCCTATGGACTCAATGTGATCTTGGATCACTAAACCAAAAATGGAGTCTTGAGCTTTCGCCAATGCTTGCCTTAGCATTTGAGGGGTCCACTTCTTCAGTCATCTTGCCATTCCAATGTGATTGGATTTCCTGAAACATACTTGATAAAAGCATTAGTCCAACCACAAAGTATGTTGTCATTAATTACCAAAACCACCCAGGGAGCAAAGGTGCTTTCAATTTCCCCCTTTTTGGTAATTGATGGCAACACACTGAAATTATACTAAACAAGACATCAAAGCTTATTGAAAGAAAGACAAAATTATCATGAAAGCTTTGACAAGCATGTAGTACACAGGCTCCCCCTACAAGTGTGCAAGATTTTCATAGATTATGGTTTTGGACTACCACAAGCACACAAGAGAGATAAGCAAGATGTGCTACATGCAGCTTGGCTATATGCATCAGAGCAGATGAAAGGAAGTGAGTGATAATGCATATGTGCATGGTGATTTCTTGCAAACAAGTATTTACGAGCAAGTCACCATCATGCACATTCTGCAAGGTGCATATACTTACCTTGAGGTTCCTCGGCATTGTACCTGAAGGGATAAACTTGGGAAAACAAGGTTAGATAACACAAGAGTATTCCTTCAACCAACTGCAAGAACATCAAGAGTACCAAGCCAGGGAGGACATGTATAAAGAGTGTCTCATATTGAGCACAAGCTTGAATCAGCAAACATGTCTCAGAAACTAAAAGATTTTCAATGAATTCTGAGAGATTTTGCTTTCCATAAGATATCAATTGTGAAGATTCCTCTCCCTTTGAGTTCTCTCAGAACAAGGGGTTTTGATGGAAAAAGCAAAAATCAAAAGAATGATGCCAATTGAGAATGATGTCCAAATGTAAAATACGGCAAAGCTTTGATGTGATTCTCTCCCCCTTAAGATAAGATTACTTTTCTTCTCCCCCTAAGTCTCTTCTCCCTTTACTACCCCTAAGTCTTCTCCCCCTTTGACATCAAGTGCCGAAAAGGACAGCAAACTAGGTAGGGCAGGAAAGGTGGAAAGAAAGAAAGAAGTGGGATCCTTAAGAATCACAGCAGGGCAAATATGAACATTCATAGAGAAACAATTTGAGTCTTCTCCCCCTTAAGATTTAAATTTGAGTGGAGCTGCAGAAGTTGATGTCCTGGAAGATAAATCGGTGACACCGAATTAGATGGATCGGTGGGTCCGAATCCTTTTCGGTTAGACCGAAAATTTCAAATCGGTGACGCCGAGTTTAATTCCAAGGAAATGCAGAAACAATTCAGCTCACTTTGCGAGGAATGTTTCAAAAGTTTTGCAATGAATTTGTGAAAGATTTTCAAGGAATTGATCAGAGCCAGAATGATATACACAAAGACAGAAGAAAAAAATGAAAAAGATTCCTAGATGAAGGTTTTTTTTTTTTGAAATGAAAACTCAATGAGAGAACATAAGAGAAAACAGAAAGACTCTAAAACATATGTACTTCATCTAGATAAAGGTTGGCGACAAGATCACCTATGTTTGAGTATATTGACTTAGGAGTCAAATGAAGACATTTGATCATAGGTCATACTCATCATTTAAGCTTAAAATGGGGTTGCCATTTTCCGATTAAGCATTTGATGTGATCACATCTTATGAAGCTGCTTGTACTCATGACTTTGAGCAAAGCTCCTTAAAGATGTGAAGAACATACCTTGGGCTTGTTGTTGCTTTACTCATGTAGGTAAGCTCGATGTAGGTGCTCATTGAATGTGAAGTTGGAGCGCCATTTCTACTTGTGTAGTTCATCTTCCTACATGGGTTAGGCAAGCAAGGAAATACTCGAGGATATCCAAGATGACAAGAGTGAAATACTAGATGTATAAGGTGTCAAAAAGGATATGTGGAATTTTGTTCCTTGAACTCAACATCCCAAAGGGCTAGATACTTGGTCAATGAAAAGATTACTCATGATTTGAGTGTGTGGTAATCTTGTGGAATGTAGATCATCCAAGTACCTGCAAGGAGTTAGATGCAATACAAGGAGGCAAATGTGTCCAAGACATATGATCATCATCATAAGAGAAATATCAAGGATTAGTCAAGAGGCTCATGCCTTGCATGCATTAATGGAGTTATCACTCCAAGTTTGAAGCATCAATGATGTTCAACTCACTCCTCAAGCGACAAAACACTTTCTCATCAAGAGGTTTTGTAAAGATATCAGCAAGTTGTTTGTCAGTACGAACATGCTTAAGATTAATGATGATCACGAATAAAATGGTGACGAACTTCAATATGCTTTGTTCGAGAGTGTTGCACTGGATTGTGTCAATTTTAATTGCACTCTCATTATCACAAAGCAAGGGAACACGTCTCACATGTATCCCATAATCCTTAAGCGTTTGTGTCATCCATAGTAATTGAGCACAACACGAACCAGCAGCAATATATTCTGCTTCGGCAGTGGATAATGATACCGAATTTTGTTTCTTGGAGGACCAAGATACAAGGGATCGACCAAGGAATTGACACGTACCCAAAGTTGACTTTCTATCAACCTTGTCACCGGCATAGTCCGAGTCGGAATAGCCAACAAGATCGAAAGAGGCCCTCTTAGGATACCAAATGCCAAAGTTTGGTGTGTGTATCAAGTATCTCACTATCCTTTTAACAGCTTTAAGATGACATTCTTTAGGGGCTGCTTGATATCGCGCACACATGCATACACTCAACATTATGTCAGGACGAGAAGCACAAAGATATAGTAGAGAACCAATCATAGATCGGTAAACCCTTTGATCAACGGGTTCTCCATCTTTTGTCAAGTCATTATCTCCACTAGTAGGCATGGGGGTACTCATACCTTTGCTTTCTTGCATGTTGAACTTCTTGAAGAGATCCTTGGTGTACTTTGTTTGTGAGACAAAGGTACCATCCTTAGATTGCTTGATTTGCAACCCAAGGAAGAATTTGAGTTCACTCATCATGGACATCTCATACTTCTCCGACATGAGTTGTCCAAACTTCTTGCTAAAATGGGGGTTAGTTGAACCAAAGATAATATCATCAACATATATTTGGCACACAAATAGTTCACCATTAACCCTTTTCGTGAACAGCGTTGAGTCTATCTTTCCAATTTCAAAGCCTTTTTCAAGAAGAAAACTAGTCAAGCATTTGTACGAAGCTCTAGGAGCTTGTTTGAGACCATAAAGAGCTTTGTGCAGCTTGTAAACATGATTAGGCTTTTTGGGATTCACAAATCCGGGAGGTTGTTTCACAAATACTTCCTCCTCAATTTCACCATTTAGGAAAGCACTTTTGATATCCATTTGATAGAGAGTAATATCATGGTGATTGGCATAAGCAAGAAGAATGCGAATGGACTCAAGTCTAGCAACGGGGGCATAGGTCTCACCATAGTCCATACCTTCGACTTGTGTGTAACCTTGAGCTACGAGACGAGCCTTGTTGCGGATGACTTGTCCATCTTCATCTTGCTTGTTCCGAAACACCCATTTGGTTCCAATGATGTTTTGATCATCGTTGGGCTTCTCTACCAAAGTCCATACCTTGTTCCTCTCAAAGTTGTGTAGTTCTTCGTGCATAGCGTTCACCCAATCCGGGTCTTCAAGTGCTTCTTCTACCTTCATAGGTTCAATACTAGAGATAAATGAGTAATGCTCACAAAAGTTAGCTAAGCGAGTTTTAGAGCGAGTAATTCTCCCGGAGTTGATGTCGTTCATCATTTGTTCCACGGGATGATTTTTCTTGACTCTTGCTCGAACTCGGGATAGCTTTTGTTGATGTTGTGGCTTAGCTTCCTCATCATCTTCATCTTCCTCTTCTTCTTCTTCTTCATTGTTGTTGGTGTTGTCTTGAGGTGGTGGAGAAGGAGGTTGTGGTGGATCTTCTTGTTGCACTTCCTCATCTTGGTGAGTTCCACTTGTGGAGGCCTCCATGTTGCCTTGAGGTTCATCTCGCCGTGAGGTAGGTGGCTCCACATATGTAGATGAGGTACTCTCCTTCACCTCCATGGGACGGATCTTTCCGATAGATAAATCTTGGATAGCTTTCGATGGGTCCTTGTCTCCTACATCAATAGGCATTTGCTCTACTTGCGAGCCATTAGATTCATCAAACTTCACATCTACCGTCTCTTCAACCTTTCGGGTGAAATTATTGTAGACACGGTAGGTGTGGGAGTTTGATCCATAACCAAGAAGAAAGCCTTCATGAGATTTAGGAGCAAATTTAGACCGACGATGCTTATCAAGGATATAGCATTTTGAACCAAAGACACGAAAGTATCCCACTTGGGGTTTGTTACCGGTGAGAAGCTCGTATGATGTCTTGCCGAGGAGCTTATGAAGATAAAGCCTATTGATAGCATGACAGGCTGTCTCGACCGCTTCTCCCCAAAAATGCTTCGGTGTCTTGTATTCATCAAGCATCGTTCTTGCCATCTCTATGAGCGTTCGGTTCTTCCTCTCAACAACTCCATTTTGTTGAGGAGTGTACGTAGCCGAGAACTCATGTAGAATCCCTTCCTCATCGAGAAAAGAGTCTACATTGGCGTTCTTGAACTCCGTTCCATTGTCACTCCGAACTTTCTTGATCTTCACCTCAAATTGATTTTGGGCCTTTTTGGCAAAGGTCTTGAAGATTATTTGAACCTGCGATTTATCATCAAGGAAAAATACCAACGTAAATCTGGAATAATCATCAACTATAACTAGACCAAAGGAGTTACCACCAAGGCTTTTGTAAGCATTGGGACCGAAGAGATCCATATGAAGAAGCTCAAGCGGTCTCCTTGTGGTCATGATGTTTTTCACGGGATGACTTCCACCAACTTGTTTTCCTGCTTGACAAGCACTACAAAGTCTATCTTTGTCAAAGAGAACATCTTTAACACCAAGAATATGATCACCTTTGATCAGCTTGTCTAAATTACGCATACCAACATGTCCTAGCCTTCTATGCCATAACCAACCTTTAGAGGATTTAGCAGTGAAACAAGCTCTAGGTTGGGCATTCTTAGTGAAATCAACAATATATAGATCACCTCTACGGATACCGGTAAAAGCCATGTTTTGATTATCACGACGAAAGACTTGGCAATCAACTTTGGTGAATAGCACATTGAATCCAAAGTCAGCTAATCTAGACACGGAAAGTAAATTGTATCCAAGAGATTCTACAAGCATGACATTTTGAATAGAGCTATCATGAGATATGGCCACCTTACCAAGGCCAAGTACCTTACCCTTGGAGTTGTCTCCAAAAGTCACATACTTGCGTGGACCATCGTTCTTTGCAAGCTCTCGAAACATGTCTTTATCTCCGGTCATGGGTCTCTCATATTTGCCATAAGATTGAGACTCTTCATGACCTTGTCTAGCTCGGTGTCCGAATCGGAGTAATCATCATCTTGCTCATGCTCATCATCATATTGACCCATAGATTGTTCATCATCAACACCTAGGTCAATTTGATAAGTACTTGCATTAGTTTGGTCAATGTGACAATAATCTTCGGAATGCAATGCAAGAGCATTTCTAATTATAACATTGATAAGACCGGGATCACCCTTCTTTTTCATAAGATCACGAAGCTCAAAGAAGCATTTATCAAAGTTGGGATCATTGGGGTGCAACTTGTCAAATTCAATAGTCTTGTGTAGAATTTCATCAAGACTTCTCAAAGAGTAGTCCAGATAAAGTTCTTCCAAGAATTTCCACATAGCATAGGCGCACTCAAAGTTTGTAACAAGATTAAGCAAGTCATCAGGTAACCCTCTAATGATAAGATTTACAGTTCTAAGGTTACGAAGCAAATCAAGCTCTTCATCCATGGTAGGGTGCAAGGGATCAAAAGGAGGCACATAAGGGGTCTTAACATATTTGCACAAATTGTACATTTTAAAGATACTAAGCATTTCAGACCTCCATGATCTATAGAACCTTCCATTAAGAACAGGCACTCTATGGCTAACACTCCCAACCGTAGACACGTCCATCTTCCTCCAATGGTGTGTAAACCAAAGCAATGGAGACCAAAGCTCTGATACCAATTGTAGGATCGAAGAAGGTGAAAGTGTCTAGAGGGGGGTGATTAGACTACTCGACAAGATAAAAATTCTGTCTTTTATCAAGAACAGATTTTGGCAGATTTTGCACAACACACATGTCAAGTAGCACACTAGACATGCAATTCTAGAGTAAGGGCAGCGAAAAGTAAATTGCACAAGTAGTAAAGAGAAGTGGAGAAGATCAAACGCAATTTGGAGACGCAATGATTTTTCTCGTGGTTCCGATAGGTGGTGCTATCGTACATCCACGTTGATGGAGACTTCAACCCACGGAGGGTAACGGCTGCGCGAGTCCACAGAGGGCTCCACCCACGAAGGGTCCACGAAGAAGCAACCTTGTATATTCCATCATGGCCTACGCCCACGGAGGACTAACCTTACTCGGGGTAGATCTTCACGAAGTAGGCGATCTCCTTGCCCTTACAAACTTCTTGGTTCAACTCCACATCTCGAAGACGGAGGCTCCCAAGCGACACCTAACCAATCTAGGAGGCACCACCCTCCAAAAGGTAATAGATGTTGTTGATGATGATGAACTCCTTGCTCTTGTGCTTCAAATGATAATCTCCCCAACACTCAACTCTCCTCACTGATATGGCTGTGGTGGAAGAAAGGATTGAGTGGAAAGCAACTTGGGAAGGCTAGAAATCAAGTTTCATATGGTAGGAATGGAATAACTTGATCTCAACACAAGGGTAGGTGGTTCTCTACTCAGAAAGTGTAAGGTAGGAGTGGTAGTTCTTTCTGATGGCTCTCTCCACGAATGAAGAGGGGGTGGAGGGGTATATATAGCCTCCACACAAAATCCAACCGTTACACACATAATTGAGCAATCTCGGTGAGACCGAAGTGAAAACTCGGTCAGACCGAAAGTTCAAATATAGTGAACGTTGGGATTTTCGGTGGGACCGAAAATACCATCTTGGTGAGACCGAAAGTGCAAAAGATATGAACATTGGAGTTTTCGGTGGGACCGAGAAAGAAAACTCGGTTAGACCGATTTGAGAAAAGACAGGAACATGCCAATATCGGTGAGACCGAAAATGCAATCTCGGTGAGACCGATTTGAGCCAAGACAGAAGCTGGTCAATTTCGGTGAGACCGAAAATGCAATCTCGGATATTCCGAAATGATGTCAAACGGTTACAGAAGGTTGGCAGTCCAGTTTCGGTGAGACCGATCTCAAACTCGGTATGACCGATTTTTCTAGGGTTTGGAATATGGCTGAAGTGGTTCATCTCGGTGAGACTGAGTTGGAAGAATCGGTTTGTCCGAGATTACTTATGAGTGTGTATAGAAGTGAAAGGTGCTGATAGTTGAAGGAGATATATCACTAAGCACTTTGAGCAACCAGATCATCAACACAACCTCATCCCCTTTTAATAGTATTGGCTTTTCCTATGGACTCAATGTGATCTTGGATCACTAAACCAAAAATGGAGTCTTGAGCTTTTGCCAATGCTTGCCTTAGCATTTGAGGGGTCCACTTCTTCAGTCATCTTGCCATTCCAATGTGATTGGATTTCCTAAAACATACTTGATAAAAGCATTAGTCCAACCACAAAGTATGTTGTCATTAATTACCAAAACCACCCAGGGAGCAAATGTGCTTTCAGCAGCTCAACTTGCAGAGCTGTATACTTCCAGAATTGTGTCCCTACATGGCATTCCTCAAGTTATATCCTCAGACCGTGGAAGCTTGTTCACATCAAGGTTCTGGGACTCCTTTCAGTCCGCCATGGGCACGAAGATCAGGTTCAGCACTGCTTTTCACCCTCAGACTAGTGGTCAAGTCGAGCGTGTGAATCAGATTCTAGAAGACATGCTCAGAGCCTGTGTCATCTCCTTTGGCATGAAATGGGAAGACTGCCTTCCATTTGCCGAGTTCTCTTACAACAACAGCTTTCAAGCAAGTGCAGGCAAAGCACCGTTTGAAATCCTCTATGGCAGAAAGTGCCGTACCCCTCTCAACTGGTCTGAAACAGGCGAACGCCAACTTCTTGGCAATGACTTGATCTCAGAAGCCGAAGAAATGTGCAAAGTCATACGTGAGAATCTCAAGGCCGCTCAGTCGCGTCAGAAGAGCTACTATGACGGCAAGCATCGTGATTTGGCTTTCAACATTGATGATCATGTTTATCTCCGTGTTTCTCCGATGAAAGGCACCCAAAGATTCGGTATCAAAGGAAAACTTGCTCCTAGATACGTCGGTCCTTTCAAGATTCTTGGCAAAAGAGGCGATCTAGCCTATCAACTTGAGCTCCCTCCCAACTTCGCCAATGTTCATGATGTCTTCCATGTGTCTCAACTTCGCAAATGCTTCAAGGCACCTGAGCGCATGATTCCATTTGAAGAGATTGATCTTCAACAAGACCTGTCCTACCGAGAGCACCCAGTTGCCATTCTCGAAGAAACCGAACGCAAGACTCGCAACAAGTCCATCAAATTTCTGAAAGTCAAGTGGTCACATCACATCAAATTTCTGAAAGTCAAGTGGTCACATCACACCAAACGCAAGACTCGCAACAAGATCATCTTCGTTCCGAGTACCCTTCCTTTTTTCCAGTCCTAGATCTCGGGACGAGATATTTTTGTAGTAGAGGAGAGTTTGTAATGCCCCGGATGTAATACTTTCCCTTTTGGGTATATAATATATCTCCGGCTTCATCTATTTCCATTACGGGTTCTTTGTCTTTCGGGTTTTCGTCGTTTTGTTGTGTGAGTGTGTGGCATTCATTCATATCATGTAGACATGTGCATTGCATTGCATTTGTGTTGTCGGTTGCATCCGGTTCCACGCGTTCCTTCCCGTTGTCCGTTTCGCGTTCCGGAGCTCCCTCACATGTCCGTGACGTCCCGTAGACCTACTTTGTTGTTTGGGCGTGTAACGTTACCGGTGTGCCACGAGGTTGTTGTGTGTGCTGTTGTTTTGTTGTGTGCAACCCGCCTCTCAAATCTCGTCGCGTTTGGACTCCGTTGGCTATCCAATCCGTTGTTCGTGTGGGTCCAAAGTGCCTTCACTTTGTGTCCCAGAAACACCCCTACTGCAGTCTTTTATCTTCTCCTAGGCCCTTCTAAACTACCCCCGCGATCGGATCCGTCAGATCGCGATCGGAGGGCTCCTAGCACCCCCAAATCCCCAAACCCTAGCTACCTGCTATATATATATAGACCCCTAGTTTTTTTTTGGGCATCTAGCTTCTTCTCCACCCTCTCCCCCTCAATTTTCGGATCCAACCCAGCCACCTTGAGCCACTTGGCAGATCCCAGCCACCCTCGCCGGACTGGGTCGATCGGGTGATCAATTCCCGATCGAACCCTCGCAGGTCAACGCCGCTTCGAGCCATCCCGCTCGCCAGGCGACAGGCTCCCTCCGCCCGATCTTCTCCTCCCGCATCGGCCCGCATTTTTTTCCTTCTGGACCACTTCGCCGCTGCACTCCGGCCTCCCTCAGCGGGCCGTGTAGTGCCTCTCCCGCCGGCCCATCAGCCGCCGGGTCCCGCAGGACCCCATCCCTCGGCCTCCAGCCGATCGCCTCGTCGCTCGTCCTTCGCTCGATCGGATCGGCCAGGAGGGCCGATCGATCGCCTCCGCCCCGAAGGCCCGGTCCCCACTTCACCGGAGGCCCGCATCATCGCCTTCCGCTCTCAGCCGCCGGGCCGGCCCACTCGCCGACCAGGCCGCGTCCGCCCCGAGCCAGCCAGGCCTTGCCTCTCCGCCCCGGCTGGGCCTCCTCCACGGGCCTCCACCCGATCCGGTGCGGGCAGGCCAGATCGCCAGCACCGCCAGGCCTCCTCGCGGGCCACCGCCAGCCGGGCCGCGCGCCAGCCGCCGGGCGCCTTCGCGGGCCGCCCTCCCCGCCGGCCCGTCCCGCAGCTCCGAACCAGCCCAGCCGCCGGCCCGTTGTTTTTTTTTCGGATCCAGATCTGCCTGAGGTTGACTCCCCACTCCTCTAAGTCCCAGATCTATTATGTGCTGATGCTGTTTTCAAACTGCCATAACTTTTAGTGTGTTGCTCCAATTCGCGCAAATAGCATGTCCAGACGTTCGTGGGTTCGTGCACTACGTTTTATCTTTTGTTGTCATGCATGTTAGAGATCATCTAGGTGCTTGTTTTGCTGTTGCAAGAGTGCATCATGATATAAACTGCTGCTATGTGATGTTTTTATGACATCTTTGCCATGTGATATCTTTTAGCTCGTTTGTCCGAATGATGCAAATGACATGTCCACGTGTTCGTCTTGCCATGCTCTACATGTTGTATGTGCTAGGTAGCATGTTAGATTTATTCTTGCCATGTTTTTCATCGTTGCAAAGTGCCATGTGGCTGTGATGTTGTTTCACTTGTTATGAAATGCCATCTTGTTGAGCTCGTTGCTATCGTTGTGCTTATCTCCATGAAGCATGCTTGTGTGTTTCAGGATCACCTTCATGTGCACTTTGATGAGGTGCTTACCCTTTGCCATGTTTAGTTTCGAGGTGACTTAAACATGCTCTTTTAGATGCCATGATGAAATTGCTGTTTTAGGACTTAGTGGTTTTTCACTAAGTCTGAAATCTGTAACGTTCCGATGCCATGTTCGTGTGATGTTCTAGGACAAAGCATGATAGTTTTGGAGTGGATCTTGATTGTTCCTTGTAGTATATATTGTTGTCTTTCCATTCATGTCCTCACATGTCTATTTAAGTGGCTGTAGCATGTTTATCTTTTGCTCCAAAGTTTCAATAAAATTCTGCTGCCAGAATTTTATTGTCAAGTTCAATATGTCCAAGATCATTGCTATTGATCCATGACTCCGTTGGGGGTGCACCTTTGTACTTAGTTGCTGTAGTATATGTCTAGTTTGTGTTCATGTCCTTTGCCATGATATTAGAATGCTGTAGCTCAATTAATTTGAGCTCCGAAGTTGCTATGTTGCTGTAATTTTCAGCTTTCACTCATTTCTTGTTTCGGGCATAACTTTTAGCCCGTAACTCCGATTTCAGCGAATCTTACATGAAACTTGATTGATTTTCTGTGTAGATTAATAATATCAGATTGTTATCATGTTTTGAGGTGTTTTTCTTGAGTGCTATTTTTCCGTGCTCCGTGTGCATCCTTAGTGCATCCATCATGCATTCATCTTTTTCGAGTGCGCATTGCATCTTGTTGATTGGTGCTTGGTGTGATTGTTTTGTTTAGAGCCGGAAGCCGAGACCGAGATCGAGTACGAGCACGAGGTTTCCAACGAGGTTGAGCACGAGGACCCTTCTTACGATCCGAACGACTTCTTTTCAGGCAAGATGACCGAACCCCGATAACATTACTATCTTTGCATATTGCTAGTAGTCTCGATCTATAGTTTTTGCCTCGATGCCCATGGTCTTCTTGTCAGCCTCCTACTTGTAACCAATTGCCATGTTTAACCAACCTACCTATGCAAACCGTTGCTTGGCTAAGTACGCTTCGCTCAGCCCTTCTTATAGCATTGCTAGTTGCAGGTGAAGATCGAAGATGCTTGCTTCATGTTGGAGTTTGGTTGGGTTATATCACACTATATAAATGCTTTAAATGAAATCATCTATATATTGGCAAGGGTGGAAGGCTAAGCCTTTTGCTTGGTGTTTTGTTCCACTCATGCCGTTAAGAACCGTATAAACCGGTGTTATGTTCCTTGATTATGCGTTCCAAACAGGGTTGGGGTGTATGGGACCCCCTCGATAAACCGCTAAGTGCTAAGTCTTTTCCAGCAAGTCCCAACATTGGTACTATTTGCCTAATAACAAACTAAACTTGCATAGTGAGTAATTAACCCTCTTTCTTAATCAACAACCCTGGGCCAGTGCTCCACATGAGTGTTGGTCCGAAACGGGGGTCCTGCAGGGCCGCCTTGGGGCAACCCGAGGTATCTGGCATACACCTGTAGCATTACCCATCCGGTCGTGTCCTGAGATTTAGATACGCGCGGCTACTATCAGGGTGTCGACACGCCGGGAGGATTTGCTGGATTAGCCTTACCTTAGTTCGGTATATCTTGAGCACGGGATTCCGAGAATACTCGGGTCTTCCCACTTTGGAGTTGCGACTCCGCGGATCGTGGGCTTGTAATGGGTCAAGTTGGAACACCCCTGCAGGGTTTGAACTTTCGAAATCCGTGCCTGCGGTTATGTGGCAGATGGGAGCTTGTTAATATCCGGTTGTAGATAACTTGACACAATGTTCCTAATACACTACCAGCGTGTGTTCCGTGACTGTCAATTTCCGAATAGGGATTCGGGAGTTGAACACGGAGGGGTTATGTTTGTTGAGCTTGTAGCTAGGATCACTTCGTGATCACTTCTCGCCGAGGCTTTCTCTTCTCGCTCTCACTCACGTAAGCTAGTTGCTAGTTGCTGCTGCAGACACTTATTCTTTCTTCAGCCTTTATCCTCTCCCAAAGGCTTAAATAGTCTTGTTACCCGGGAACGGGATTGCTGAGTCCTCTGTGGCTCACAGTTACTTCACCACACCAGATGCAGGTCCAGCTGTGAGCTATCCAGGTGATGGCACCGAACTAGACTGGGAGTACGACAAGGAGCGTAGTCGGTACTATGTGCGATATCCGGATGATCAGTAGTGGAGACTCTTACTAGGATTCGATCCGCCTGTGGTTTATTTATTTCAGTTTGGTATCTTGACATTTGGATTTTGCCCTTAGAGGGTTGTGATGTTCTTAATGTATGATGTTTGAGACTTAAATTGTAATTCTGTGACGTGGCGAGTGTAAGCCAACTATTTATGTTTACAATCCCCTCTTTTACATGAGTTGTGCAAAGATTACCAAACTTGAGATCATTCTAGGATGGAATTATGCCTTTAAGTCGTGCCTCGACACGTATGAGGTATAACTCCATCCTGGGCATTACACCTGATGCAGTTGTCGGTAAGTTTTTGGTTAAGTCATTTACCGCAGTAGTTCTTTTTGATACTGGTGCATCGCATTCATACATTTCAAGGGGATTCATAAATAGATATAAGTTTCTCACCCAATTACTTAAGAACCCCATGTTAGTAAGTTCCCCAGGAGCAGAGTATATGGCACATCAAGGATGTTTTCAAGTACCATTGACCATTGGACGCCATGTTTTCCCCTCAGACCTGATAGTTTTGGAGTCACAAGGCTTGGATGTGATACTAGGTATGGATTGGCTATCGATGTATGGAGGTAACATCGAACGTGCGAGTAAGTGTATCTTACTCACCACCCCGTGGGGGAAAAGGATCAAGTATGTATCTAGGCATTCGCCTAGGAGGACACACGTAAATTTTCTCTCGAGACTTGTTCAGGTGGAAGTGCCTGTAGTGAGGGATTATCCGGATGTATTTCCAGAGGAGCTACCAGGCATGCCGCCGGATACGAACATTGAGTTCTTGATAGAATTATTGTTAGGCACCGGACCAATATCGAAGAGACCGCATCGGATGCCAGCAAATGATCTGGAAGAGATCAAGAAGCAGATTAAGGAGTTATTGGAGAAAGGATTATTAGACGAAGTTCATCACCTTGGGGAGCCCCAGTGCTCTTGGTCGAGAAGAAGGACGGATCATTAAGGGTGGTCGTTGATTATCGGGCACTGAATGAAGTGATGATTAAGATTAAGTACCCACTGCCAATGATCAATGATTTGTTCAACCAACTTCAAGGAGCTAAAGTATTCTCCAAGATCGATCTACGATTAGGATACCACCAGTTGAAGATCCGAGAGAAGGATATACCTAAGACAGCCTTCACCACAAGGTATGGGCTATATGAGTATACGGTTATGTCGTTTGGATTGACTAACGCCCCGGCCTATTTCATGAGTATGATGAATAAGGTGTTCATGGAGTTCTTGGATAAGTTTGTTGTGGTATTCATTCATGATATATTGGTGTACTCGAAGAACGAAGAGGAACACGAGGAGCATTTGCGTTTGGTTCTTGAGAAGCTCGGAGAACACCAGTTATATGCCAAGTTTAGCAAATGTGAGTTTTGGTTGAAGGAAGTCGGATTATTAGGACATGTTATATCAGGAGAAGGTACATCAGTGGATCCTGTCAAGGTGCATGAAGTCACTGAGTGGTTGGCACCCACTTCAGTTGGAGAGATCCGGAGTTTTCTTGGACTCGTGGGATATTACCGGAGATTTATAGAGAATTTCTCCAAGATTGCAGAGCCTATGACGACATTGCTGAAGAAGGACACCAAGTTCCATTGGACTGAAGAATGTGAAGAAAGTTTCCAGGAGTTGAAGAAACGTTTGACAACAACCCCAGTGCTGATCTTGCCAGATATACACAAGGATTTCCAAGTATATTGCAACGCTTCACTCTTAGGACTTGGAGGAGTACTCATGCATGACAGAAGAGTTGTTTGTTATGCATCTCGTCAACTTCGACCGCACGAGTTGAATTATGCTACTCATGATTTGGAGTTAGCAGCAGTAGTGCATGCGCTCAAAACCTGGAGACATTTCCTCATTGGAAATCATTGTGATGTGTACACGGATCACAAGAGTTTGAAGTACATTTTCACTCAGAAGGTGCTGAACCTTAGACAGAGGAGATGGTTGGAGCTCATAAAAGATTACGATATGAAGCTGCACTATCATCTAGGCAAGGCCAATGTCGTGGCAGACGCTTTGAGCCGGAAGAGTTATGCCAATACCCTAGTAAAAGGAGGATTGCCGAAGGATTTAGCAAAAGATCTCAGGGAGCTTCGTTTGGAGACAGTTCCTAGGGGTTTTGTTGCAACATTGGAGGTTCAGTCAACATTGTTGGGAAATATATGAGAAGCCCAGAAGGATGACAAAGAGATTGCCGAGATAAAGGAGAAGATGAGTGAAGGAAAAGCCAAGGGTTTTCGTGAGGATGAACACGACACCTTGTGGTTTGAGGACCGAATCTATGTGCCCAACAACGCCGAGATCAGGAAATTGATACTACAGGAAGCACAAGATTCACCATACTCGATACACCCCGAAAACACTAAGATGTATTTGGATTTGAAGGAACGTTTCTGGTGGACGGGAATGAAGAAGGATATTGCCGAGTATGTAGCCATATGTGATGTATGCCAGAGAGTGAAGGCAGAACATCAGAAGCCAGCAGGATTACTACAGCCTATGCCGATACCCGAATGGAAGTGGGATAAGCTTGGCATGGACTTTATCACCGGATTACCCAGGACTAGATCGGGATATGACTCAATCTAGGTAGTAGTGGATCGCTTGACCAAAGTAGCCGACTTTATCCCCATGAAAACCACGTATACCAGTGCGAAGTTGGCCAAGATATATATATATATATATATATATATATATATATATATATATATATATATATATATATATATATGTGACTAGGATCGTATGTCTGCACGGAGTTCCGAGGACCATCGTATCAGATAGAGGAACACAGTTCACCTCAAAGATTTGGCATCAGCTACACCAGACTTTGGGACTAGGCTAGAATTCAGTACAACTTTCCACCCGCAGACTGATGGACAGACCGAGAGAGTCAATCAGATTCTGGAGGACATGTTGAGAGCTTGTGCGCTAGATTATGGATCTAGTTGGGATGACAACTTGCCCTATGAGGAGTTCTCGTACAACAACAGTGACCAGGCCAGTTTGAAGATGGCACCGTTCGAAGCATTGTACGGGAGGATATGTCGAATGCCGTTAATGTGGGATGAAGTCAGAGACCGTCAGTTATTCGGACCAGATCTGATCAAAGATTCAAAAGAGAAGGTTAAGCTGATTCGAGATAGACTAAAGGTAGCTCAGTCCAGGTAGAAGAGTTATGCAGACTCAAAGCGCAAGGAAGTAGTCTGTGAAATCGGAGACAGAGCGTACCTGAGAGTGTCGCCTCTGCGGGAGTTAAACGTTTTGGAGTTAAAGGAAAGTTAGCCCCAAGATTTGTAGGACCATACCGTGTTTTGGAACGCATGGGAGAGGTTGCCTACAAGTTAGAGTTACCGGAAGGATTGTCGGGAGTTCAATACGTGTTACCCGTAGCAATTCAGTTGGATAGTGATCTGACTTACGAGGAGAAACCCATCAAGATCCTCAAGTTTGCTAGCAGAGTTACCCGTAGCAAGGTTATAAAGTTCTGCAAAGTTCAGTGGAGTCACCATGCTGAAGATGAAGCCACCTGGGAACGAGAGGATGATCTACGCAAGGACCACCCACACCTATTCTCTAGCCAACCCGAATCTCGAGGGCGAGATTCATTCTAAGGGGGGCAGGTTTGTCACATCCCAAATTTTCAATTTGGAATGTTATACAAAGATCATATTGCATATCGTATTTTATAGCATTTGTATGTTGTGATCCTCGAAAATTCTAAGCACCTCAAGGACCCATGGAGAGAGTTGGGGATTTTACCGTTTTCGTATTTGAGTTTTCTCAAATACCGGTACGGGGATCACTTTGGTTTTAATTGTTTTCTCTCCTAAAAATATTTCTTAATAAAATATATGAGCGGAGATAATATGACTTCTCCAAAATAAAAGAAATATTGGAGGAAAAATAATAAAATCACTTTTGGTATTTTATTCGTATTTATTTGTGATTTTATTTCCATAGGAAAAATACTCGTTTTTCAAAATTGCATTTAGGTCCGGGAAAAATGTTCACTTTGTCCTAAATATTATTAGAGGACGCTGAAAATTTATTAGTCCGTTTAGTATTTTTTTTTTCGCCCGTTTTACCGCGAGAGGACTATTTAGAATAAAAGAGTGCACCGACTTAACCGGGCCGTGTCTGGCTAGGACTCCGCCCGGGGGCCTTTATAAGCCCAGCCGGCCACCCCAGCCAGCCCACCCGCCCGGGCCGCCCGCGCCCTAACCCTAGCCAGCCGCCGCCGCCCCTTGCCGCCGTTGCTACAGGTTGCCCTCGCCGCCGCCCGCGCGCCGCCGCCCTGCCGCCCGCCGACGGTCGCCGCAGCCGTCGCCGAAGCTCCGCCGCCGTCGCCGTCCCGTTCCGAGGTAGCCGTCAGTTTTTTTTTAAAAAACCGATCTGTTTTATTTCGAAACCCTAGATCCATTTTATTATTATTATTAGATCGGTTCGGTTTTTCGTCGATTTAGTTATCTAGCGGATGTTCGTCCATTCGTTCGTTTAAACGAACGCTTTCGCTTTTTAGTAACAGACAGCGAACGTTCGTTCGTTAGCCTGTTCATCCGTTTTTTCTTTTTCCGGGTTTTCTCCATGATTATTTTCGATTATGATTTCTGCCCTGATCTTCTTTTTAGTTTTTCTTTTCGCTCGTAAGTCGGAATCAGGCGATTCAAGCGCCTAGATCTTCGTCTCGAAGCCCTCTTTCCGTTTAACAAACTTGAACAAGGTTTTGCTACTATAAAATTTGACTTTAGTTCAATCTAGTAAATGGAACTTGTTTCTTTTGTAGTTTGACTATCATTGCTCCGTTTTATTTGATTCTTTTTGCAAACCAGAGTTCTTTAGTTGAACTTTCTGGTTAGATCTTCTTAGTTGGAGTTTTATCTATGCATCTTGGCTTGATTGCTTATGTATGCTATTTTTTGCTTGCGATAGAATTCCCGGAGTGCAAACTGTGCTATTACGAGTCCCTAGGTTTTGCGAATCATCAGCAAGGCAAGTAACACTTCGATCATACCCTTTATTACCCAGTGTTTATGCATTAGATCAAACCCTCACAAATGGCATGAGTAGGATCTCTTAACTTGTGGGTCTGGGAAGTAGATTGAGGTAGAACCTATTGCCTGCATTATTTTTCAAACCCTTAGGAGTTACTTCTACGTTATGCTTAGGTTGCTATTCTATGCTCGTAGACGTGGTTTTGGTTTGAGAGTATCCATGAAAGATGTGAGTTGTTAATTAATGGTTCAACTTAAGGTGGCAACTTTAATACACATCTGGGTGGATTGGTTGCAGGGCACCTGGAGAATCCAGTATTGTCCTAGGAAATCCCGGAGGAACCGTGTGATTTTCCTATGGAATGCCACCCAGGCTCAAAGGGGTCATAAAACTATTCATGCTAGAAACTTCCGTCTGCGGCCACAATGCCATTATGGGCTCTGGTATAGTATGAGTAAGTTGTGTGAGCTCTTTAAGTGGTGGACTAGCAGATGTTGGGGAAAGTATGTGTACCGGCCCACCCGGGATAAAGAGTAAATGCTTCTGAAAGACCGTGTCTCAGTCATCTGTTTCTCAAACACCATGCAGTGCGAGAAATCCAACGAAGGAGATCGAATCTTGTGGGGAAAAGTGCGCAAACCTCTGCAGAGTGTACAAACTAATCATGATTAGCCGTGTCCCCGGTTATGGACATCTTGAGTATCTGGTACTTGAATTATTGGTTGATCTAATCACTCTAAAACTAATTTGCTGGGTTAACGATAACTACTTTGATTGGGATTGAGTTGGAGGAACCTTCTCAATAAAGTTTCAACTACCATGATAGTTAATATAAAAATTTATTCTTTGTTGTTGGGGAAAATTGGCTTTACGCAAAAACTTTAACCTTAGAGCGTCGACCAGCCAAATATGCATATAGTGTTAGCCTTTATTCTGTTACTTGCTCTATTGTGTCATCTTGCCAGCATATTCCATGTGCTGACCCATTTCGGGCTGCAACATGTTACATTGCAGACTTTTCAGAAGAAGAGTAAGGTGCGTTAGGTCGTTTGTCATGCACTCAGCTATGCCGTTGGAGTTGATGGACTCACTTATCTTCCAAGCCTTCCGCTGTTATTTTGTTAGATGGCCTTACGCCATATACTTTTGTAATAGGTTCTCTTTTGAGACATTCGATCTAATAAGTGTGTGATTGCCACTCTGTTATAAATCCTTCAAGTACTATGTGTGTCAGCATTGCCGATCCAGGGATGACACAGAGCACAGAGACTTCGGTCCATTCGGATTACGGTCGCTAAAAACTTGATCTGAAGTTTCATGATCAGCATCATTAGCTTCCTCACTAATTGGTGTAGGAATCACTAGAACTGGTTACTATGATGAACTACTTTCCAATTCAGGAGAAGCTGCAATTACCTCAACAAGTTCTACTTTCCTCCCACTCACTTATTTCGAGAGAAACTCCTTTTCTAGAAAGGATCCATTCTTAGCAACGACTATCTTGCCTTCGGATCTGTGATAGAAGGTGTACCCAACAGTTTCCTTTGGGTATCCTATGAAGACACATTTCTCCGTTTTGGGTTCGAGCTTATCAGGTTGAAGCTTTTTTACATAAGCATCGCAGCCCCAAACTTTAAGAAACGACAACTTGGGTTTCTTGCCAAACCACAATTCATAAGGTGTCGTCCCAACAGATTTAGATGGTGCCCTATTTAACGTGAATGCATCCGTCTCTAAAGCATAACCCCAAAACAATAGTGGTAAATCGGTAAGCGACATCATAGGTCACATAATATCTAATAAAGTACGGTTACAATGTTCGGACACACCATTACGATGTGGTGTTCTAGGTGGCGTGAGTTGTGAAACTATTCCACATTGTTTCAAATGAAGACCAAACTCGTAACTCAAATATCCGCCTCCGCGATCAGATCATAGCAACTTTATTTTCCTGTTAGGATGATTCTCTACTTCACTCTGAAATTCTTTGAACATTTCAAATGTTTCAGACTTATGTTTCATTAAGTAGATATGCCCATATCTGCTCAAATCATCTGTGAAGGTCAGAAAATAATGATACCCACCGCGAGCCTCAACACTCATCGGACCGCATACATCGGTATGTATTATTTCCAGCAAGTTAGTTGCTCGCTCCATTGTTCCGGAGAACGGAGTCTTAGTCATCTTGCCAATGAGGCATGGTTCGCAAGCACCAAGTGATTCATAATCTAGTCATTCCAAAAGCCCATCAGCATGGAGTTTCTTCATGCGCTTTACACCAATATGACCTAAACGGCAGTGCCACAAATATGTCGCACTATCATTATCAACTTTGCATCTTTTGGCATCAAAATTATGAATATGTGTATCACTACGATCGAGATTCCACAAAAATAGACCACTCATCAAGGGTGCATGACCATAAAAGATATTGAAAGTGCGTTATATCGACTAGGGGGTGAATAGGCGATTTTTATGAATTCTTAACTAAGGAATTTGGGGGTGAGAAAATTCCTTAGCGAAGAACTACTTGCAGCGGAATAAGTACTCAGAAGTAAACATAGCACAACACAAGCATGGTCATCATGATGAAATGAAGACAAGCACAGAGTATAGAAAGCGTAAACACAGGATAACACAGGATGAAGAAAAACAGACTGAAGAAATTGAACTAAGGAAATTGAGAAAGTCTTTAGTCAAAGTCTTCAAACAGATATGAACAAGAACACAACACAGTTATGAGGAAATGAAATAGTTGAGGAAATAGAACCAGTAAGCTTGGTGAAGACAATGATTTAGTAGACTAGTTCCAACTGCGGTCTCAGTTGTATGTCTGGTTAGGGCGGCTAGGTATTTAAACCTGAGGACACACAGTCCCGGACACCCATTCCTGAACACGCAGTCCAGGACACTCAGTCCTCACCGTATTTCCCTTGAGGTAAGGTCACACAGACCTCACCCAATCACTCGTGGTAAGTCTTCAGGCGACTTCCAAACCTTCACAAACTCGGTCACTCGACAATCCACAATTCCTCTTGGATGCTCTAGACCATGACGCCTAACTGTCTGGAAGAAGCACAATTTTCAAAGGTAACAAGCATCGGATCCACACAGGATCAATCTCTTCAGTGATGCTGAATCACTTTTGGGTTTGTAGGTGTTTGGGTTTGGTTTTGGGTTTCTCCTCACTTGATGATTTTCACTCAAAGTCCTCAGAGGATGGGATGCTCTCAAATGACAAGTGTCAGTTTCTCTCGGAGCAGCCAACCAGCTAGTGGTTGTACGGGCGGCTATTTATAGCCTAGGGAGCAGCCCGCCATGATAAGACATAAATGCCCTTCAATAATATGACCGTTAGGTGGGTAGATATTTTGGGACAGCTGGCGCGTAGCACAGCAACGGTCGGAAATTTGAGTATCAAATTCCTAAGGGCTATCATGTTCCTCACTGTGTAGGCAATCCGCACTGGTGAATTCCTAACTCCTCAGTCAGAACAAATTCCTCAGAGACCAGAAGAACTTCGTCTATGTCACTGAAGAATATGACTAAACTGTATTAGATTTCCAATGGCTTCACTCGAAGGGATTGGTAGGTGCAGGATTTTGAGTTAAGCATCACATGGAAACTTTTCCTTACTATTTCCTCGACCCCCTTTAACAGTATGGTGTTTCCTATGACTCAAGAAAGAGAAAATGAAACTACAGAAACAAAAGTCTTCACGCTTCATGTTCCTCAAATCAGTACCAAGTCTTCAAGGTCACACCAATTTCTTCACTTTCAAAGTCTTCAGAAATCCAAAGTCTTTAGTCAAAGAACTTCATCTTTACGGGTCGACTTTGTCTGTAAATATCAAACTGCTCATAGACTTATAGACCTGTGTACACTCATAAACACATTAGTCCCTTAACCTATAAGTCTTCAATACACCAAAATCACTAAAGGGGCACTAGATGCACTTACAGTCTCCCCCTTTTTGGTGATTGATGACAATATAGGTTAAGTTTTCAACGGGGATAAACATATGAAGTGCAAATACTGATATTGAGAAGTTTGATTGCAAGATATAGAAGAACTCCCCTGAAGATGTGCATAGTGAGGAATTTTATTTTGAAGCAATGCACACTTGAAGAGTAGAATCATGCAGATCTCCCCTATATCTTGTAATTCATACACGCATTTGACATATAATATGAAGATCTTGAAGTGCATGATGAAATATGGTGGCTGATGTAATTCAGCATGCGTGCATAAACATTAATGCGGAATAAGCATGCAGAAAAACCACAACAAAAGTATCAGGCCACCATAGAGTTTAAGTTTGCAACTCGATCCAGCAAAGTCATCAGAAGAACGAGAGTTGTAACTTAGCAAAAAACGCCAATATAAATAGACCCGCTTGCAGATTAACTCAAATTTCTCCCCCTTTGTCATCGAATGACCAAAAGGATCAAAACTGAGTACTAACGCCCCTGAAGAATCTCAAGTTGATGAAGGAGCGCCAGCGTTGTTTGGGTCGTTTGTTGATGTAAGGCCTGCCGTAGTGTCGTCCAAGTCTTCATGCTTGTCTGTGTCGTGCGCTGAAGAATAGGAGCTGGCCACCAAGGAAGGAACCTTGACCTTCTTGTATTTCTTCGATGGAGGAGCAGACCAGTCAAAATCTTCCTTGAGACCCATTTTCTTCAGATCTTCTTCGCTATAAGTGTGAGACAAAACATCCTAGGTACGGTTGAAGGTTTCATGGAGGTAGTAATGGTTTTTCTTCACTGCATTGTGGGTAGCAGTCATGTTGTGAAGAATTGGACCAAACTGACACTTGACCCATTTGTGATTGTGATCAACCTTCTGCTGAAGACTGAGGAGAAGCTCACAATCAGTCATCACCCTGGGAGCTGTGCCTTGAGGATTTTGCTTGGGTGCGTTGGCGGCAGAGTCATGGGTGGCAGAGTCGTCATTGGTGGAGTAGGATGCAGCTTTGCGAAGTTGACCATCCAATGGACGAATGCCTTCATCAATAACAGCAGAAGCATTGCCCTTGTCATCAGCTGAGAAAAATGTCTGTTCGAGGACTTCAATCGGGGGCAAGTAGCTGCAATGGTTCAGTGTGTCAGCTTTGCAGTTGAGTGAAGACCTTGTTTTGATGAATCTCATAATCCAAGGAGCATAAGGCTTCAGGTTGAAAGGAGACAGTGCAACATTTGCGAGAGTCCTCATGAAGAAATCATGATAGTTGATGGGTATCCCATGCATGATATAGAACAACAGATTCTTCATGATGCCAACTATTTCTTCATCATTCGAGTCGTGGCCCTTGATAGGGCTCAATGTCTTCCTCAGAATGCGATAGACAGTCCGAGGCACATATAGCAATTCCTTCACGAGGAATTTGGTTCTTGGGGCCTGACCTGGCTTCAATGGCTTCATCACCACTTGCATATAGTGATCTGTAAGCTCATGCTCTTGGTACATGCAACGAGAAGCTTCAAGGGGAGGACTAAGAGGCAAAGCATGAAGCAATTCAGTAGCTGGTGCCTTGTAGTGAGTATTTTCAGTCATCAAGTCCAGCACCCATGAACTCACATCTTCAGAGTCTCCGGTGATGTCCAGCGTTGCAAAGAATTGAAGAATGAGTTCTTCATTCCAATCACAGATGTCAGTGCAGAAATTTAACAGTCCAGCGTTGTGAAGAACACTAAGGACTAGCACGAAGCACGGCAGAGATTCCATATCCACGTGAGGAATGTGCTCATGGTCAAAGACTTTGTCTTTGTTGAACATCACTGAGGAATAAAAATTGGCCTGGCTGGAAGTCCAGAAATGCCTCTTCCTAATGCGAGCATAGTCATAGTGGTTGTAATCAGTGAAGAATACGTGCTCACCGAAGAAATCAGCAGTCTTGAATTTTTGCTTCCTTGAGAATGGATCCTTTGGCTTGGGTAGAGGAGGGTCAGTCAGTTGCATCACAACCTCAGGAATCACAATCTCAGGTTCTTCAGGCTGAGGAATTTCTGGTTCCTCTTAAGTGGCAGTCTGTGGCTTCTATGATTCAGTAGCAGCAGTTTCTTCAGCACTAGGGGCTGGAATGTCTTCATGTACAGACGGAGTGGGGTGAGTTTCTTCAGAGCCTAATGGAACAGTATGTGCTGGGGACTGGGGGATTTGTTGTAATGGTGTGAACAGAGGGGAGTTTGGATGCTCACTATCCCAAAAATCATCATTCATCAATGGAGTAGTACTCCCAATGTCCACGTCAGAATTTTGTTCATCCAATTCCTCAACGCTGGCCTCTTCAGCAGTGAACTGAGGCATAGGTGTGGAGACAATTGGTGTTGAAGGGATTGCATCCACTTCAATTTCTTCATCCATCTGCTCTGACGAAGCAGCAGAGGGAATGTCTTCATCGGATTCACTTGGAATCACATAATCTTCATCAAAAGGAACAAGGTCCTTTGATGGCATGGTTGAGATAGGAACATCATCAATTGGGTTGTCAAATGAGCTAGTCAATGGCTTCATCTTCTTCGGGGCTGAATAATCTGATGAAGTTGATGCCTTCCTTTTCTTCACAGTTGCACGCTCTATAGCCTTGGTCTTCTTCAAATCTGATGCAGATGGAAGGATTGGAGTTGGAGTAGGCGCAGGAGGAGCAGAGGAATTTGGTTGAGCTTCTTCATTCACAACTGATGCAGTTGCCCTGACTTCTTCATTTTCTTCAGGCGCACCCATTGAAGCTTCAGCTGTCATGACATTTTCTTCAGGCGCAACACTATAGGTTGCCGTGGCAATTTCTTCAGTGGATGGAATGCAGTCATCAGCCCTGGTATTCTCATTTTCTCCAGCAGCCTAAATTTCTTCAGCGGTGCTGGCATGTTCTTCTATAGACTGAACAGATGCTTCAGCCTGGGGAATCTCAATGTGCGTTGGAGGTGCAACATTTGAATAAAATCCTTTTGTCAAATTTACAAATCTGACTTTGGCTCCAATCCAGTCTGCACGGTATCAGTCAAATTCATCACTGAGGGCTTTGATTTCGCCCTGAATCTTTACAAGTTCACCAGTTGTCATATTGACAACATTCTTCTTTAGGTAGCACTCTTTCTTGTACTGCGCTTTCTTCGTGTGCCTGGCCTTCTCAAATTTCCACTTTTCTTCGCCTATGAAGGCGGTCAGCATGTGACTTTGGCCAGGAGTTAGATTGAAGTCAGGCATAGGAATGTTGGGATCCTTGTACCAGAGATCAATGAAGTCGAGGATCAACTTTGGATCCAACAGCAGAGGCACATTGCTTCTTTTGGCTCTAGCGGCCTTGACTTGTCTGTCTCTGATGATTTCGACTAGTTCTTCATCATCAGCTTCGTCATCATCAGACGACACTTGGAAGGAGACTTGCTTCTTGTGAGGACTTGGGCAAGAACCTCGTCCAACAGTGGCCTTTTTCTTTAGCAGAGAGGGGCCAGCTGCGGAACTTGGAGCAGCTGAGGAACTTGCAGAGGCTCCTAAGGCAATAGATATGCCAGTAGTCGTTTGGCATGTGGCGAGATGCACTGGTGCAGAGGATCTGGTTGGAGCAGACGAAGACTTTGGCGGGGGAGCTGAGGACTTTGGAGGAGCAGGAGTAGTTTGAGGAGTTGGCCGTGAGGGCTTTGAGGAATCTGGCCGTGAGGGCATTGAAGTTGGAGTACTTGGCTTATGCACATGCTTCTTTGCCATGGCCTTCTTCGGCTTGGAAGCAGAGGCATCAGCAGTGGCAGCAGCAACAGCAGAGTCTTTGTTGAATTTCCCCACTGCTTATTTTGCTTGTCTGGCCAACTTGGCCTGGCGCTTGGCCCATTCATCAGGATAATCCTCATCGCGCTTGAGGCTACTGGGATCTGCTTCTTGGCCAGGTGCCAATGGAGGTCTTGGGCATGGAGGATTGAGTGTGAATTTCTTCATGTACTTGGGAGTTACATACCTGTACTCCCTCCACTCTCTTGCCCATTTCCTCTCTATCCTCTGTATGCGCACCTTGCGCTGATTTTTGTCCTCTTTTCCAAACTTGGCCTCATCAGGAGTTTAGTAATCCGCATATATGTCATCAGGGATTTCAAAAGCAGTGTTAATCTCAGGCCTCTTTCCTCCCTTTTGTGGCTTGTTTCCATCAGCCATTTTCTTCATATGAGGAATTTGAACAATGGAATTCTCTGAAGAAGTATGCAACTTTTCTTTGAGCCACACTGCAAATGAGTTAAGTTGATGAGAACCTAGTGATTCAGCAGCGGACATGAGTACCTATGAACAGAGTATAGTTGCGAGGAATTTGGAGAGGTCATATGCGTTCTCAAAAGGTTTTGTAAAAAGAACAAGTTTTAGGAAATTGACCAAATGAGTCTTGAAGAATTTCACTAAGCGTTCTTTGTCTTAGGTTCTAGAGTTGTATAGATTGAGAATCCACACAATTGAGGAATCTTGAAGAAAAACATAGCTTAGAGAAATGAATCAAGAACAGATGACATGTGAGGTGTTTAGTGTGTGAAGATTTGAAGAAAAAACACCTTTAAGGATTTTGTAGAAATCATTTGAATCAAAGAGGGCAGTAAAAGTAACTTTTAATTACCCTGGACGAAGAACACGATGAACTGGGAAGTTGGAGATGTGAAGTTCGTCAGTCCAGATCTTCCACGCCCTAAATTGGCTGAGGAAGACAACTACAGCGGCGGCGGAGTGAAGAAATCCGCGGCCGGCACGAGTACGACAGCGACGAGGTCGAGGCAGTGAAGCTCTTCCTCATCGGCAACGATGAAAGTAGCGGCGGCGCTAGGGTTTGAGAAGCTCGAGCGGGAGAGAGATTGAGCAGAGTAGAAAGAGAAGTGAGGAAGGGGAGGGGTATTTATGGCCATGGTGAAAAAATTGTTCGCCCGAAGAAATCGGACGAGCGTGCCCCTGACCCTTCTCATTCGCTTGACATGTGTCACCCACATACTGAGAAGTGGAGATCGTGTGAGATCGTGGGTGAATAGATAAGTATTATCGTGGGATGCTGAACGATTTCAGCGGTAAAACCAAATTTTTTGGATAAGATAAGTTTTAACGTTGCGTTCGCAAATTCTTCAGCTGTCAAGGACACAGTGAAGATTTTGAACGAGTTTCTAATAGAACGCACATGAAGAATTTGTGAATAGAATGGGTTGAGTTTAGCATAGAGGGGGAAGGGTCCGATTACATTCACTTAGCAGGAAAAACAGCTTGAAGAATTAGCAATAAGTGAATGATGTAGAGGACATAAAGTCATATATATACATAGCCAATCTCTACCTAATAATGAAGCATGGTGGGTTTCTGCCCGTCCGTCAAGTTCTTTTGCAAAAAAGTCCCTGTGTTTTCATGAAATCAACCCGCCGTCCCGACTTAAGACATATCGAACCGTTAGTTTTCCTTTTTGCGCAAAAGTCCCTGTGTTTTCTAAAAATCAACCCGCCATCCCGACTAAAGTCATCCCTAACCGTTATTTTACGTTTTTCCGAAACGCCCCCTGATCTTTCTGGTAATTCATCCGCGGATCAATTTAAGACAAACAAATGTTTTTTCCAAATTATCCATATCTTTTAAACCGTAATTCCGATTTTAACATATTATATATGAAATTTGATAGAAAAATAGTTAGAATATGAATATGGTGCTATTTTTACATTTTAAATATTTCAAAATATTATTTTGGAAGATATTTAAGTCAAACAAAAGCTTTTCTAAATTATCCATATCTTTTAAACTGTAACTCCGATTTTAACATATTATATATGAAATTTGATTAGAAAAATGTGTATATGATGTTATTTTTACCTGTTAAATAATTTTTAAATATTATCTTAAAAGCACGATCCGTTTTGTTTTGTACCGGCGGCGATCCGTATGGACCGTATTGCAAATAAATAAACACCCACTAAAACCATATAGGAAAAGAAAACATAACTAACTACCCTTGCATACCTGTGAAAAAACCCTACAAGGAAAAACAAAAAAATCATCATGAGATTGAGAGAGAGAGACGCCTTAGGATTAATCACATTCAAACACATTTTGATTTGTTTGAACATTGAGGCCACCGCCGGCGAGGTTGAGGAGGATAAGTGGCAAAATAAATGTGATGTCTCGCTAAAATAAAGAAGATAAACCTATTGTGGTCTTGAGTGATGCTTGTTGGGCTAAGAGCGTGTGTTATTTTTTCTCCTGTTGCAACGCACAGGCTCTTTTGCTAGTGAAGAAAAAAGACAGAAAAGGTGAAGACAATGCAAAGTTGAAGAACATGAACAACTGAGGAATTTCAGAAAAAACTCAAATTGAAGATTTTCAACTTTGGTGGTGGCGTGACCCACCGTATAAGAATGATGATTTCAGACACCGCGTACAATTGTAGTAGGGTTTTGAGAATCAAATTCTTCGTTAATTTCTTCATACTTAGAGTGTTATTCTTCATTGATTGAAGAAAAACATTTCGTCATGTGTTGCACATCTAAGTCATCAATTTTGTATAAGTGTTAGTATGAGTGTCCTTTTTAAAGAACAATCAAAGATTCTAAGATATTTAGCTCACACCGCAACTTGCTAAATCTCTTCTCATCCAAGGGCTTTGTGAAGATATCGGCTAGTTGTTCTTTAGTCTTCACATGCTCAATAGAAATGTCGGCCTTCAACACATGATCATGAAGAAAATGATGACGGATCTAAATGTGCTTTGTCTTCGAGTGTTGAACTGGGTTGTGAGCAATCTTGATGGCACTCTCGTTGTCACTGAAGAGAGGCACATTCTTCACGTTGACGCCATAGCCCTTGAGAGTTTGCTTCATCCACAGCAATTGAGCACAGCAAGAACCAGCAGCAATGTACTCAGCTTCAGTAGTAGACAGTGATACGCAGTTCTGTTTCTTTGAAGACCAACAAACCAAAGATCTTCCGAGGAAATGACATGTACCAAATGTTGACTTTTGGTCCACACGATCACCAGCATAGTCAGAGTCTAAATATCCAATGAAATCAAAAGCCGAATCCTTGGGGTACCATAATCCAAGTGTTGGTGTGTGAGCTAGATATCGAAGAATATGTTTCACAACCTTATGGTGTGATTCCTTCGGTGTAGCTTGAAATCGGGCACACATGCAAACACTAAGTATTATATCTGGCCTAGATGCACATAAGTACAATAAAGAACCAATCATGAAGCGGTATACCTTATGATCGAAGTCAATACCATTTTCATCAGTGCACAGATGGCAATTTGTGGGCATAGGAATTTTGACGCCTTTGCAATCTTGCATGTCGAATTTCCTCAATACATCCTTGAGGTATTTCTCATGAGATATGAATATGCCATTGCGTTGTTGACGAATTTGAAGACCTAAGAAGAATTCCAGTTCTCCCATCATAGACATTTGATATTCTTCACTCATCATACAGGCAAATTCATCACTATAACGTTGGCCAATAGAGCCAAAGATAATATCATCAACATATATTTGGCACATAAATAATTCACCATCATAAGATTTAGTGAAAATAGTAGGATTAAGTGAACCGGGTTTGAAGCCTTTCTTCATGAGGAGTTCCTTCAAAGTATCATACCACGCCCGAGGGGCCTGCTTGAGGCCATAGAGGGCATTATTGAGTCTGAAGACTTTGTCAGGATTCTTTGGATCTTCAAAACCGGGGGGGTTGAGCAACATATACTTCTTCCTCATGCTTACCATTGAGGAATGCACTTTTCACAACCATTTGATATAGAGTGAATCATGATGGTTAGCATAAGCAAGTAATATGTGAATAGCCTCAAGTCTAGCAACAGGTGCAAAAGTTTCATCGAAATCAATTCCTTCAACCTGTTTGTAGCCTTGAGCTACAAGCCGTGCCTTATTCCTTACCACAAGGCCATTTTCATCTTGCTTGTTGCAGTAGATCCACTTTGTGCCAATGATATTGTGCTTGCAAGGATCTGGACGTTTGACCAGTTCCCAAACATTGTTGAGGTCGAAATGATGTAATTCTTCTTGCATAGCTTGAATCCACTCAGGTTCCATAAATGCTTCATCTACCTTAGTGGGCTCTATGATAGACACAAAAGTAAAGTGCCGATGATTTTCTCAATCTGCACTTCATTTGCAACGCGAGGATGAGCTGGTTGTCGTCGAGGAATTTGATCAGCATTTTCTTCAGCACCATTTTCTTCAGCATTTTCTTCAGGTGCATTAGCTCGACGTTCTTCACGTGGAATGAATTCTTCAACAGATTCTTCGGTCGGAATGACATCCTCAATAGCCTTGAACTTGATAGTTTCCTCAGGTGCTGGTTCATCTATCACAGAAGGTAGGTGCTCTCTTTGCGAGCCATTAGTTTCATCGAATCGCACATCTACAGTTTCAACAACCTTGTGAAGAACGTTGTTGAAGACTCTGTAGGTGTGCGAGTCCTTTCCGTAACTAAGCATAAACCCTTCATGTGCTTTTGGTGCAAATTTTGAGTTGTGATGAGGATCTCTAATCCAACATTTAGCACCAAAGACTTTGAAATAACTCACATTGGGTTTCTTGTCAGTGAGGAGTTCATAGGCAGTCTTTTTGAAGAATTTGTGAAGATATACTATGTTGATGATGTGGCACGCAGTATCAATTTCATCAATCCAGAAACGATGAGGCATTTTGTATTCATCAAGCATAGTGCGGGCCATCTCAACAAGAGTCCTGTTCTTGCGCTACATGACGCCATTCTACTGAGGAGTATAAGGAGCAGATAACTCATGAGTAATACCAACTTCATCAAGATAGTCATAAATACCAGAATTCTTGAACACAGTTCCATTGTCACTTCCGATGTGCTTGATCTTCACACCAAAGTTGGTTGAAGCCCTCGAGGAAAATCGTTTGAAGACTTCCTGCACTTCAGGTTTGTAAGTAACAATGTGTACCCATGTGTATCGAGAGTAATCATCAACAATAACAAAGCCATATTGAGATGCATCATTTGAAACTGCACAATAATGGTTAGGAACAAAGAGATCCATGTGAAGCAATTCAAATGGTCGAGTAGTAGTCATGATAGTCTTAGCTGGATGCTTGGCCTTGGTCATCGTTCCAGCTTCACAGGCTTCGCATAAGTGATCCTAGAGGAATTTGACATTCTCAATGCCAATGACATGCTTCTTCTCCGCAAGCGTGTGCAAATTTCTCATGCCTGCATGACCAAGTCGTCGATGCCTTAGCCAGCCTTCTGAAGCTTTTGCAAGTAGACACACAGCTGGTTGAGGTCCTATAGAGAAATCAACAATATACAAGTCTCCTCTCCTAAAGCCTTCGAAGACTTTGGAATTGTCAGATTCCATGATCACAACACAACGATACTTGCCAAAGACTACAACCATATCAAGATCGCAAAGCATTGAGACAGACATGAGGTTGTATCATAAGGACTCGACAAGCATGACTTTGTCCATGTGTCGATCCATGGAGATCGCAACCTTACCTAGACCCAATACCTGACTTTTGCCTTTGTCGGCGAAGATGATATGCTTCAGATGAGATGGAGATAATGGAGCATCCATCATTAGATTCTTGTCACTAGTCATGCGATTTGTACATCCAGTATCGAGGACCCACTTAGTGGCTTTGGGTTGATCATCCTACAGATGAATTAGTGCAACTTACGAACTCATATACTTCATCAGTGAAGAATATGACATCAATTCATCAGACCTATTTCATCAAGCAATGCAATAGATAATGCAGTATGAAGACGTGAGAAATGAGAGTTCATTTCTTCATGATTAGCCTGCGTCCTTTCAGGCACTTTTTAGGTCTCCAGCAAATTCTTCAGACGTTTGAGCACGTGTGGAGACCTGACCCTGAAGAAGAGATTAGTTCTTTTTCTTTACCACCCACATCCGAAGGGGTGGGAAAGAATTCATCACTCTGCAAGCTCCGTACGAGAAAGGTGGCATAGAAGCCATCCCATTTCGTTTCACATAAGAGGAGTTAGGATAAGCATATGAATAAGCAGAGAAATTCTTCGAGGACTTATGAACATAATGGTTAGAAGAATAATGCTCATATTCATAGCCCCTAGCTCTTCCCTGCGAAACAGAGTTGTTAGGACAATGATATTCATATGAGGACTTTGATCCTTTTGAGGAATTTGATCGACATGAGGAATTTGGTCCATATGAGGACTTGGATCCATATGGAGATTTTGATCCATATGAAGAATTTGATCTCGGATTCCTATTCCTCACATGAGGTGTCATGAGGACATTCACTTGAATACTTTCAACGTGCCTCTTAGGGACCCAGACTTTCTTCATGGGGGGACCATTCCTGCAGTTTGTTCCAACATATCTAGCAAATACTTCACCATTCTGATATTTGAACATTTTATAGTTGGAGTCAAATGACTCATCAGAAGAATGAGGAGATTCACATGTAAAGCCAGATAAATTGGATGGATCAACTGGAGGTCCCTTGTATTAAGTTTCCTGTCAAAGGCAATACCCTCTTTCCTAGGGTTCTTGTTGAGGATCTGCTTTTTAAGCACATCTGATGCCCTTTGAGGCTTTTGCACATGCCTGTCATGTACAATTCCTTCAGCCCTGCACCATCAGTGACACTAGCAATGTCCTCAGATGAGGAATTAGTGATAGTAGAGACAGTTGAAGAATTTGTAGCATTAAAATCATTTGAACATTCAGGTGAAGAATTAGCAGATTCACGTTCAATGCATTTCAAGCATGGAGGAACAAATTCTTCCTGAGAAGCGCTGATTTGTTGAGCAAGTAATGAATCGCGCTCCTTCTGAAGATCTTCATAACTCACTCTTAGCTTTTCAAGATCTTGGTTTCCTTGAAGAAATTCATAAGAAAGCTTCTCATGGTCAGATAAGAGAGTGTTATGATGACCTTGAAGATTGTCAAATCTAGACTGAAGTCTCTAAAGATATCCAGTCAAGGTTTTAGTGCAATCCATTTCTTCACCCAACATATCATCACTTTTATCTAGCATGTTTTGAACCTTTTCAAAAGCCTTTTGCTGTTTCACAACAATCTTAGCAAGTTTAGAATAGCTGGGCTTGAGGTTTTCATCAGATTCATTCTCACTTGATTCAGAGGAGGTATATTTGAGTACCTTGGCACCCTTTGCCATGAAGCAATAGGTGGGAGCATAGTCATCATTGCCTTCATCAGCCTTGTTGGTGAAGCCATTTTCTTCAGGGTTGAAGATAGACTTGCTGACGAATGCAGTAGTGAGAGCTAGACTCGCCACACCAGACTCGGACTCCTCAGATGACTCCTCATCCTCATGTTCCTTAGATTCAGCCTCAGAGTCCATTTCCTTGCCAATGAATGCCCGGGCCTTCTTGGAGCTGCTCTTCTTGTGAGATGAAGACTTCGAGGATTTTGATAATCAAGATTTTGACGATTTCTTCTTCTTCTTCGCGTCATCAGAACTGTAATCGTTGTATTTCTTCTTCTTAGATTCCTTTTCCCACTCAGGACAATCTTGAATGTAGTGACCAGGCTTCTTGCATTTGTGGATAGCCTCTTCTTGTAGTCACTGGATGAGGAATCATTGCTCCTTGAGGATTTTCCAAAGCGGCCACGACTTGAGAACCGTTGGAATTTCTTCACGAGCAGTGGTAGCTCCTGGCTTAGTTCTTCAGGATCACCAAGGCTACTACTAGAATCTTCACCTTCAGATTCAGAGACGACCTTGGCCTTTAGGGCATGTGATCTGCCATAGCTTGAACCATAGAGATCTCTCTTCTCAGCAAGCTGGAACTCATGAGTATTTAGCCTCTCGAGGATATCAGCGGGATCAGGTGACTTGTAATCACCACATTCTTGTATCATCAATGCCAGAGTATCAAATGAGGAATCAAGCGATCTCAGCAATTTCTTCACCACCTCATGGTCGGTGATGTCCGTGGCACCAAGTGCTTGAAGCTCATTTGAGATGTCAGTGAGGCGATCGAAGGTTTGCTGAACATTTTCATTGTCAAGTCTTTTTAAGCGGTTGAAGAGATTGCGAAGAACATCAACTCGAGAGTCACACTATGTTGAGACTTCTTCATTGACTTTGGACAGCCTATCCCAGATAAGCTTAGCAGTTTCCAAAACACTCACTCTTCCATACTATCCTTTGCTCAGATGGCCACAAATGGTATTCTTCGCTTGAGAATCGAGTTGCTTGAATCTCTTCACATCAGCAGCATTTAGAGAAGGTGTGACTAAGGGAACACCATTTTCTACAACATACCAGAGATCGTTATCAATTGCCTCAAGATGCATTCGCATCTTATTCTTCAAGTAGCGGTAGTCCGTCCCATCGAAGGTGGGACACCCAGCAGAGACCTTGATCATACCTGCAGTCGACATAACTAAAACTCCAGGCGGTTAAACCAAAATCACACAGAATAAGGGAGTACCTTGCTCTGATACCAATTGAAAGTGCGTTATATCGACTAGAGGGGGGTGAATAGGCGATTTTTATGAATTCTTCACCGGGGAATTTGGGGATGAGGAAATTCCTTAGTGAAGAACTACTTGCAGCGGAATAAGTACTCAGAAGTAAACATAGCAGAACACAAGCATGGTCATCATGATGAAATGAAGACAAGCACAGAGTACGGAAAGCGTAAACACATGATAACACAGGATGAAGACAAACAGACTAAAGAAATTGAACTGAGGAAATTGAGAAAGTCTTCAGTCAAAGTCTTCAAACAGATATGAACAAGCACACAACACAGTTATGAGGAAATGAAAAAGTTAAGGAAATTGAACCAGTAAGCTTGGTGAAGACAATGTTTTAGTAGACCAGTTCCAACTGATGTCTCAGTTGTACATCTGGTTAGAGAGGCTAGGTATTTAAACCTGAGGACACACAGTCCCGGACACCCAGTCCTGAACACGCAGTCCAGGATGCTTAGTCCTCACCGTATTCCCCTTGAGCAAAGGTCACATCGACCTCGCCCAATCACTCATGGTAAGTCTTCAGGCGACTTCCAAACCTTCACATACTCGGTCACTCAGCAATCCACAATTCCTCTTGGATGCTCTAGACCATGACGCCTAACCATCTGGAAGAAGCACAGTCTTCAAAGGTAAAAAGCGTCGGATCCATGCATGTCACAGATATTGACCATGGGTGCCCTCATCAACCACCCATAGTATTTTAAGACAATTGGAGGCCGCCTATCACCCCCCGACCGCCTGCTCATTGGGCCGCCTCCTGGGGCAGCTAAGCCTAGGAGTCGGCTGCCCACAGGCGGCAGGGGCCCGAACAGGCGGCAGCCTCGTGGCCGACGACCAGAAGACGGCCTCACGCCTCCCCCTCGGGACGCGTGCTGGGGAACCACGACAAGGCTAAGGCATGGTTACAGTTGAGCATGTCCTTAGAGAATCTATAAGGGCGTGGCTACAGTGAGGGCGTATCTTGTGGACGCCTCTTAAGCGGCGTGTAACTGTAGCCGTGCTGCCAGTGACCAAGCCTTGGTAAGAGGACGCCATGATCCCACTACCCACAGGCGGCAGAGCCAACAGGCGGCTGGCCCCACCGGCCAGTGGTTGAACAAGAAGCAGGCGGCCCCTGGCAGGCGGCCTGGGGGATGGGCCGCCTGGTAGCAGGCGGCTCACCGTGCCCTAGGAGTCTGAACCTCATCAAGATGACAAGATAGGACGTGGTGGCAGCGTACGGCTGGAGGCGGCGGCACTGTAGCCATTCCCCTCCTGACGATGCTGCCGCCGGCAGAAGAGCGTCTACATTGAAAGACAATCACGAGGGCCCACAGACGGCGGGCCCCGTAAAACAGGCGGGAAGGCCGGCACCTGAAGACGCTGATAGCTGGGGGCCATTCCACCTGGATTACTATTGTACCCCTGAGGGGGTAGACCTATATATACCCCCAGGGTCCTCCATGTGGAGGGGTTGGACTCTAAGAAGAGGAGAGACATAGAGAGAGAGAGGGGGAGAAACCCTAGCAACCATCCCGATTCCCTAGAGCGAAGTTAGAAAGCTAGCCTTGCCCTTCTTCCTCCTCTAGATGGCACAACTCAAGGAGCTACCTTGTAGCCACCCTATTGACATTAGTCATGACGCGGAGTCCCCGCAGAGCAGGACTAGGGGTGTTATCTCCACGGAGAGCCCCAAACCTGGGTAAGATTCACAGGCGTCCCAAGTATCGCCTTATCCCGCTTCCAGGGCCCGGCGACATTCTATTGTCCCCATGCATGATAAGCCATCCTTTTGCATAGGTCGCACCAAAACCCTGACATTTGGCGCCCACCGTGGGGCAAGGTGCACCGTCGTCCGGAGACATGTTCTGGACGAGAACTTTTTTCCTCCCTGGCGAGCACAGCCAGCCCGGCACGCCAGCAGGCGTAGATGCCGGGATGCTTCGCGCTGCTGAGGCCGCATGCGCCGCGAGCAGACTCGCCGACCTTCTCGTCGACGTCCACATACGATGAGCCATGTCCGGTCGCAGAGCCAGTCACCTCAGAGAGCTGCATCGTCGAGCTCCTTGACAAGCTCCACATCGTCAACGAGTGCGCCTCCGACATCGAATCCGTGGACTCCTCTGATCCACCGGTCGACATGATCATCGACCTTGACACAGCGTCCGCCGATTCCTTCCCCGAACACGTGGTGATCATCGATGATCCCCTCCCCACTGCAGCTTGCGGCAGTGGCGTCAGCACCATCATGGAGGTGCTGGCCACCAGCCACGACGAGCCTTCCGGCAGGTCGGGCCAAGACCCGCTGCAGGCAGCCATGCAAAGCCTCTCCACCCCCATCATCGCGGGGACGGACGGTGCGGCGCTGGAGGTGCTCCGCGTCTCGCTCCTCGACAACGCCAACAAGATGGCCGCTTCCCGACGCCTCACCGAAGCCTACCGCCGCAAGATGGACCATGCTATAGGCGGCACACCGGCTGCTGGTGAGCCCAGCCGGGCTGGTGCCGTTCGCGATCGCAGCGGGGTGCTGGCAGATATGTTGGGGGCCCCGCGGCCCGTGTACCCCACTCCGTCAGAGAACCTAAGGGCTGCCCAGGCGGCAGTCGATGAGCTAGGCCACTTGGAGGGAAACGAGCTTCGCTGCATGACTCAGCCCGCCCGGCAGCTCCTCGACGCGGCTGCCATGCGGCAGGAAGCCCGTCGCCGGGCCTAAGAGGCCGGCGCGCGAGCAGATAACCGCCCTCTCCGGCAGGAGCAAGGAGCTACGTCCCGCTCTCCAACAGTCGGCACCCACAACCGGCGTGACTCAGAGCCGGCTGCTAGCCGCGGTAGACAGACTCGTACCACCATCGAGCGCGATCAAGACGGCCGCCCAAGGGCCGTAGAGCTGCGAGAGGAGTGCCTGCCTCCTCCCCGCCGGGAGAGGCATGTGTCTCCTCTGCCTGTTGACCACCCTACTCTCGCAGGCCGCTTGGGACGCCATGAGGGAGTTGGGGAGAATGACGCCCGCCACCGCCTCGACCGACTGGCTCGGTCCCAGGCGGTCGAGGAAGAAGATGATCTCGGCCCAGCCTGCTTCGGCCCCCGCATCCGCGGCGAGCCTTTTCCCAAGGGCTTTTCAATCCCCAGAGACACTCCCAAGTACAACGGATCGGTGAAGCCGGAGGACTGGCTGGTGGACTACTCCACGGCTGACATGGTTGAACAGCCTCAAGCCCAACAGCATCAACGGCTGGTTGGACTTCACCAACGCCTTCACCCGCAACTTCACCAGCACCTACAAGAGTCCTCCCAAGCCACGACAGCTCTCCCAATGCGTCCAACGCCCGAGTGAGTCTGCTCGTGATTACCTGACACGTTGGGTAGAGCTGCGCAACTCTTGCGAGGGAGTGCACGAGGTACCACTACTAGAAAAAGGCCTACTAATGGCGCACCAGTTTTGGCCATTACCATTAGTATCTAGTATACATATGGCGCACCACAGGTGCGCCATTAGTATAGGGCACGGTGCGCCATTAGTATGCCTCTCAGGGGGCCATCTATACCCAGGTGCTTTGGCATACTAATGGCATACTAATGGCGCACTACATAGAAGTGCGCCATTAGTAAATTTTTCAGAATTTTTTTTTCAATTTTTTTCTTTAAACTTTTTTTATATTTTTTTAAATTTTTTTTTATTTTTTTCTTCATCTCAGGTCATTACGGCCTAATATGGGGTCAATTTGCTTAATCTCAAGTCAAATCAAGTCAAATCGCACTCTGTGGTCAAACTTCCCATAAGGTCACCCATCCTCACACTACTCCAGCCCAAGCACGCTTAACTTCGTAGTTCTATCCAACCCCAGCACCAGCTAACTTCACAGGCACTTGTTGATATATCTATCATATAAAACCTATTAACCCTTCTTGATGTCTACTAGTTTGTTAATGTTCATGAGTATGATGAAATTTTGAAAATATATTTCAAACTTCCCGGTCATATTACGTATTATATTTTGGAAAAAAAATTATAATTTTTTTTCCGAAAAATTTATAAATTTTTTTTCTGTTACTAGTGGCGCACCTGGCAAACGGTGCGCCACTAGTAAGTTTGAAATTTTTTGAATTTTTTTGCCTCTAGATCTTAAAAGCCCCGTAACTTTCATTCCGTTAGGTTTTTGGGGATTTTGAAAATGTTTAACGAGGTTTCCCCGGTTAAATTCGGATGTAACTTTTCGAGTAGATGATTTTTCATATAAAAAACTTTTTAATCCGAGTTCGTATGCAAAAGTTATGCCCGTTTTACTAAATTCCAGACATATTTTGCAAATAAAGTCAAAATTCATATTTGTAAATTTTCCCAACAAGTAGACCACATATCACATGGGAAACTTATTTTCTTTTATTTTTTTGACATTTACATCATTTTCTTTTATTTATTTTTGAACTGGAAAAGGCGGTCCACC
>LR738716.1:60546208-60588961 GCA_902687465.1 Secale cereale
GGGGGGGTTGCAGTAATGGCCAAGTTAGTAATGACGCACCTTGGGAGTGGTGCGCCATTAGTAGTTCAACTACTAATGGCGCACCACACCCACGGTGCGCCATTACTAGTTTTAAAAAAATAAAAAAATAAAGAAAAACAAAATATGGAAAAAAAATACTAATGGCGCACCGTAGGAGTGGTGCGCCATTAGTATTTGGATACTAATGGCGCACCAACACATGGTGCGCCATTAGTATATACTAATGGCACACTGCTTGTCTGGTGTGCCATTAGTGTCAGTTCCATCTATAGCCCTTTTTCTAGTAGTGTACAATTCATCGAGTACTTCACGGTCGGGTGCAGAGAAGGCACCTTGCTCAAGCACAAACTCCTCTGCGACGAGCCCGCCATGTTGGACGAGCTGCTAAGCATAACAGAAAATACGCCACTGCCGACTCCTCCATGAAGTCCGAGCTGCAAGTGGATGCCTCCGGAAAAATGGCTCCCCCAGCTCCCAAAACGCCGGCTTCCAGCGCCAGCAGCAGACTGATCACAAGCACAAGGCCCACCCGCCGGCTTCCAACAGCCGGCTGGTGGCAGCAGTTGATGGCCAGCAGCCAGAAGCACAAGCAGGTCCCAAATGTTAGAAGGGTGGCAAGCCAGCCTGGTAGCCCGCTTTCTCCTTCGATCAACCTCTAGACGCACCCTGCAAGTTTCACAGCGGTGCAAAGCCTTCCAATCACACCACACGAAAGTGTCATTGGCTCACGCGGATTGCCAGGGGAGAAGCTCTGCCACCACCGCCTGCTGGGCAGGCGGCTCTGCCTCCCAAACCACCAGCTGCTCGCCCACGCGGCCAGGTCCAGGATGAGTTCCCAGAAGAGAATGGAGCCTACATCATCTTCCCAAGCCAGGCGGACGATAGGCACAGCCGGCGCCAGCAGCGCAGAGAGGTCAACACCGTTGCCATTGAAGCCCCAGAATTCATGCATTGGTCTGAAAGGCCCATCAGTTGGAGCCGTGAAGATCACCCGGCTGTCTTGCCTTCACCGGGAGCTTACGCCTTGGTTCTGGATGTAACTCTCTCCACCGGCAGGCTATCCTGTCGTTTCTCCCGAGTGCTGGTAGACAGCGGCAGCAGCATCAACATCATGTACCGTGACACCATGGAGAAGTTGGGCATCAAAGAAAAATAGCTTCAGCCTACCAGGACCGTGTTCCACGGCATCGTTCCGGGCCTTTCTTGCTCACCAATCGGCAAAGACAAGATTGATGTCCTGTTTGGTGACAAGAAGCATTTCTGGCGGGAGCCGGTCTGGTTAGAAGTGGTGAACCTGGAAAGCCCCTATCACGCGATTTCGGGCCGGCCAGCTCTTGCGAAGTTCATGGCAGTACCCCATTACGCCTACCTCAAGATGAAGATGTCGGGTCCCAAAGGAATAATCACCATAGACGGGGACTATGAAAAGTCCATCGCATGTGCGCCTGCCAGCAGCCTGCTGGCCGAGTCCCTTCTCATAGCTGAAGAGAAGCGCCACCTGGAGCGGCTAGTGGCAATGGCTGGCGAGCAGCCAGCCATACCAGCCGATCCCAGGGAGGCGGAGCCGCAAGGCTCGTTCCAGCCAGACAAGGAGACAAAGAAGATTGCGTTGGACCCACCTCACCCAGAGCGATTTGCTGTCATAGAGTCAAACTTAGACATCAAATAGGAAAGCGAGCTCGTCGATTCCCTCCGTGAGAATCGGGACATCTTTGCATGGTCCCCCAAGGATATACCGGGTGTCCCGATGGACTTCGCCGAGCACAAGCTACATGTTTGAGAAGATGCAAAGCCTATTAGGCAGCCACTCCACCGCCTGTCAGAAGAAGAAAGAAGAGTTGTTGGAGAAGAGGTCGCCCGCCTGCTAGCAGCCGGCTTCATTATGGAAGTGTTCTATCCTGAGTGGCTCTCCAACCCGGTCCTAGTGCCGAAGAAGAACAACAAATGGCGCATGTGCATTGATTACACTAGCCTCAACAAAGCTTGCCCTAAAGATCCGTTTGCTCTGCCGCGATAGATCAAGTGATTGACTCCACAGTCGGATGCGAGCTGCTGTCATTCCTTGATGCCTATTCCTGGTACCACCAGATCAAACTTGATCCGGCCGACCGCTTGAAAACCGCCTTCCTCACGCCATTTGGGGCCTTCTGCTACCTGACTATGACGTTGGGCTTAAGGAATGCCGGCGCAACTTTTCAGCGTTCCATGCAGAAGTGTCGCCTCAAGCAACTTGGCAGAAACGCCCATGTTTACGTGGACGATATCGTGGAGAAGACGGAGAAGAGGGGAACTCTCTTGGAGGACCTCCAAGAGACCTACGAAAACCTGCGCCGCTTTCAGATCAAGCTAAACCCGGAGAAATGCATCTTCGGGGTACCAGCAGGCCAGCTCCTTGGTTTACTGGTATCTGAACACGACATCGAGTGCAACCCCGCAAAGATCAAGGCCATTGAGAGAATGGAGAGGCCAACTCGCATACGGGACATCTATAAGTTCACTGGGTGCCTGGCATCGCTCAGCCGATTCATCAGCCGGCTGGGCGAAAAGGCACTCCCCCTGTACCAACTGATGAAGAAGACTACTTGCTTTGAGTGGAACGACAAGGCGGATGAAGCTTTCCAGCAGCTCAAGAAAGTGCTGTCCACGCCACCTGTCCTGGCGACGCCAACAAAGAAGGAACCGATGTTCCTTTACATAGCTGCCACCAGCCGGGTGGTCAGCATGGTGATCGTGGTCGAGCGCCCAGAGGACGGCAGAGCCTTGCCTATCCAGAGGCCGGTCTACTACTTGAGCGAGGTGCTGTCAGTCTCCAAGCAGAACTACCCCCACTACCAGAAGATGTACTATGGCGTGTACTTCACCGCCAAGAAACTCAAGCAGTACATCTAAGAGCATCTGATCACAGTCGTTTGCACGGCCCCGCTTGCTGAAATCATGGGCAACAGAGATGCTTCAAGAAGAGTGGAGAAGTGGGCCATTGAGCTGGTCCCCTTTACCATCTTCTACCAGCCCCGCACCACCATCAAATCGCAAGCTTTGGCCGACTTCCTCGTCGACTGGGCTAAGACCCAGTACCTGCCGCCTGCTCCAGATTCAACCCATTGGCGGATGCACTTTGATGGATCAAATATGCGCACTGGCTTGGGAGTCGGCGTCGTCCTCACCTCTCCCAAGGGCGACAAGCTCAAGTACACCCTGCAAATCCACTTTGCCGCCTCGAACAATGTGGCCTAGTACGAGGCACTCATTCACGGGCTCCGGATGGCCAAGGAAATCGGCATCCGCCGAGTGCTGTGCTATGGTGACTCGGATTTGGTTGTCCAGCAGTCCTTCTGGGACTGGGACGCCAATGACATAAACATGGCGAGTTACCGTTTCCTTGTCCAGCAGATCAGTGGGCACTTTGACGGCTGCGAGTTCCTCCACGTGCCACGAGCCGACAACGTGCAAGCCGACACCTTGGCACGAATTGGCTCCACCCGCCAAGCAATACCAGCCGGTGTGTCCCCCCAATGCCTCCGCAAGCCGTCTATCAAGCCATCACGAGAGTCAGAGTCAATCTTCATACCAGTTGATCCTGAGGCAGATGGCCCAACAACCTCAGCAGCCAGCCCGGGGACTACTCCAACATGCAGCCTAGATACTCCAACTCCAGCAGACGGCCCAGGGGTTGCTGCATTGGTACCCGGCCCGGGGACTACTCCAGCAGGCGGCCAAGAAGCGTCCGCTCCAGCGCCGTCTTGGGCACAGCCAGTCCTCAATTTCCTGCTCAGAAGAGAGCTGCCAGCAGATGAAACTTTGGCACGGCAATTTCAACGCCGAGCTACAGCATATACAATAGTTAACAAAGAACTTGTCAGAAGAAGTGCAACATGCGTCTTCCAGTGCTGCGTGGAAGCAGAAAAGGGTCTGGCTATTCTGAAGGATATTCATCAAGGAGAGTGCGGCCACCACGCGGCCTCAAGATCCCTCGTTGCCAAGGCCTTCCGCCATGGCTTCTTCTGGCCGACCGCTTTGTACGATGCCAAAGACTTAGTCAATAAGTGCAATGGCTTACAGCGCTTCAGTTCCAAGCAACACTTGCCTGTTTCTGCACTCAAGACCATTCCGATCACTTGGCCGTTTGCTGTCTTGGGACCGGACATGGTGGGTCCCTTCAAGACAGCCCATGGTGGCCTGACCCATTTGCTCGTAGTCGTGGAAAAGTTCACCAACTGGATCGAGGCGAAGCCGATCAAGAAACTCAACGGCCCAACTGATGTGACCTTCGTCGCAGACATCACAGTCCGGTATGGCATACTTCACAACATCATCACCGACAACGGCACAAACTTTGCCAAAGGCGCATTGGCCCGTTCCAGTGCAACACAGGGCATCCGACTGGATTTGGTGTTCGTTGCCCACCCACAGTCAAACGGCCAGGTTGAGCGCGCTAACGGCCTTATCCTCTCTGGAATCAAGCCCCGGCTGGTCGAGCCTTTGGAACGATCAACCGGCTGCTGGATCGAACAGATGCCATCTATCCTCTGGAGCCTCAGGACAACTCCGAACAAATCAACCGGCTTCACTCCCTTCTTCCTCGTCTATGGGGCCGAGGCCGTCATCCCAACAGATGTTGAGTTTGACTCGCCTCGCGTCACCATGTACACAGAACCCGAAGCAAAAGAAGAATGAGAAGACGGCGTGGACCTGTTGTAGGAGGCCCGGCTGCTAGCACTCCGCTGGTCCGCCATCTATCAGCAAGGTCTCCATCGCTACCACAGCCGGTGGGATAGGCCACGCTCCTTCCGCGAGGGGGATCTTGTGCTCCGGCTGATCCAGCGAACAGCCGGCCAGCACAAGCCCTCAACCCCTTGGGAAGGACCGTTCATCATCAGCAAGGTACTAGGCAACGATGCCTAATACCTCATCGATGCGCAGAAGCCAAGAGCATGCAAGAGAAACGACTCATGCAAGGAGTCGGAGCACCCGTGGAACGCAAACCTACTTCGCCGATTTTATAGCTAAAAGACAGTATGTGTCGCGCTATCTACTTTATTTTGAGAAACAATGGGACCCCCGAGGAGTTCTCGGGGACTCTCCAACCCTTTATCTATATGATAAGAATTATGCCTATGAATGAGTATTTTCATTCTTTCGTCCGGCACCGGGACCAAGCAGACGACCCGGGGACTTGTCGTCTGGCCCTATGTTTAAAACCTTTTTCAAAATAGTTGGACAAGTAATGTGACGGCATCCAAGCCATCTCCCACCTATAGTCATAGACTCGCAGAACGCGGCTGTCCGACTGGCGGGAGTCAAAGGCATGAAGTGGTGCCCACGTGAAAAATGGCTATGGAAAAATAAACATAGGTCAAGACGGCTCTTCGCACAAGTTGGCCGGCTGCTGAGCAGCCGGCCAGCCGGGTTCTGGCTTAGCCACACCGCGTTCCAGAAGGCGGGATACTTGCCTATCCGGAAAACAGCTAAGTACCTGACCCAGTCGCAGACCACAGAGTGGCTGCCAGGCTGGCAGGACGGCAGTTAAAGGAAATGGCAAAAGTAAAACGCCCGAAGGAACAAAGGACGGTGCTAACTCCAGAACCCGGCAAACAACATAGACATATGCAACATTAAGAGAATATTTATAACAAAAGGCCTCGAAGGCTGCCTTCTAGCAATAGCTTACTGATACACCCAACGGGTGGAATTGTTCGGACTAATCCTACCAAGTCTTAAGAAAAAATAGGAAATGAAAGATACACACATGACGCCTAAGGTGCAGCAGACGGAGCTGGTGGCACGACGGGGTCAATGGGGCCGGCTGCTGGGGGAGCCGCTTGATGGGTCTCGGCCTGGTCGCTTCCTGCAGCATACGGCGCCATACCGTTGGGCCCGCTCGTAGAGGCCTGATCGGGCTGGTAACGAGCAGACGGCTCCGCCTCCTGCGAGCTGGCTTCTTCATCGCTGTCTTCCTCGTCCTCGCCGTCGTCTCTGGAGGCGATCTCCTCATCCATCTCCTCCGACGCCGCCAGGTCCAACCCAAAGTTGTCGGGTGGTACCACATGGCCGTTTTCATCCAACTCTGGGATGAAAACGGCAGTGTCGGCGTACTCGGCGAGGGAGGCGGCGCGCTTGACGAGATCTCCTCGCACCGCTGCCAGTTCAGGCTCAGCTTCCAAGCAAAAGGTTTCCAGCTGGGCGAGATCCAGGTCCCGGAACCAACCCTTGGCGAATTCAAGGGCGGTCCGCGCGCCGGCCCTAGCTGCGGCGCCCTTCCAGGCCTCGAAGCGGCGGATAGCCACCTCCAGCCAGTCGGCACTCCGGCTGGGAGTGCGGAGTACTGGGACGTCTGGCCAGAGGGCGGCCAGTACTTGGGCCCCAGCACGTTGCAGGTGGCGGAGCAGGCGGTGGGCCGGCTGGAGGCGCGCCTTGATAGCAAGGAGCTGTTCTGTGGGAGTCCGAGGCACATTGGGCGCAATCACCCGGCCCGCCTCGCGCCTCTCGTCGCGCTTGGCCTCAATGGCCTGGCTGGCAGCAACGAAATGGCCAGGGAAGAATTCTGCAAGAGCTAGACAATGAGTCAGAAAAAAGCCTAGCCGTAGCAGACGGCAAGCACAAGAAAGTAGGGCATGCGGCTTACCGTCGACCATATCTGCAATGGCCCCATAGCCGTCTTGCAGAGCCGCCTCCTTCTTGGCCCAATTCGAGCGCTCGGTCTCGAAAATTCAGCCCGAAGGAGCACTCGGCGTCCGCCAACTTCTCAAGCTCTGCCTTGTGCGTCGCTGCTACCTCTTGAGCTTGCGTTGTATTCCCTCGAAGAGGAAAGGGAGATGCAGTACAGTAGCGTAAGTATTTCCCTCAGTTTTTGAGAACCAGGGTATCAATCCAGTAGGAGACCATGCGCCAGTCCCTCGCACCTACACAAACAAATAAGAACTTCACAGCCAACGCGATAAGGGGTTGTCAATCCCTTTGCATTCACTTACGAGAGTGAGATCTGTTAGAGATGATAAGATAATATTTTTGGTATTTTTGGTTTAATAAAACAGCAAATAAAAGCGGTAAAGGTAAAGTAGATGTAGATTGATATGTTGAGAATAGACCCGGGGGCCATAGTTTTCTCTAGTGGTATTTTACGGCGGGTAAACAAATTACTATCGAGCAATCGATAGAAAAGCGAATAATTATGAGACTATCTAGGCATGATCATTGTATATAGGCATCATGTCCGAGACAAGTAGACCGAAACGATTCTGCGTCTACTACTATTAATCCACACATCGACCGCTATCCAGCATGCATCTAGTGTATTGAGTTCATACAAACAGAGTAACGCCTTAAGCAAGATGACATGATGTAGAGGGATAAACTCTAGAAATATGATGAAAACCCCATCTTTTTATCCTCGATGGCAACAATACAATACGTGCCTTGCTGCCCCTACTGTCACTAGGAAAGGACACCGCAAGATTGAACCCAAAGCCAAGCACTTCTCCCATTGCAAGAACTATAGATCTAGTAGGCCAAACCAAACCAATAATTCGAAGAGACTTGCAAGGATATTATGAGAACACATAAAAAGTTAAGAGAAGAACCAAATATATTTCATAGATAACCTTGATCATAAACTCACAATTCATTGGATCTCGACAAACACACCGCAAAAAGAGATTACATCGAATAGATCTCCTCGAAGACCGAGGAGAACTTTGTATTGAGATCCAGAGAGAGAGAAGAAGCCATCTAGATACTAGCTATGGACCCGAAGGTCTCTGGTAAACTACTCACGACTCATGGTGAGGGCGATGATGATGATGATGAAGGCCTCTATGGTGGATCCCCCTCCGGTGGAGCTCCAGAACAGGCTCCAAGATGGGATCTCCACGGGAAACAGAAGCTACGACGGTGGAATTAGGGTTTTCTCTCTATGTATGGAGTTTCTGGGGTACGTGGATATATATAGCAAGAAGGAGGGCACCGGGGGCCACACGAGGGGGCCTCGAGGCAGGGGGCGCACCCTGGGAAGGGGGGCGCGCCCCCCACCCTCGAGGGCAGCCCCTCTGTCCCCTGACTTGGTCCTGACGTTTCCTGTGCATGATTTTCTCCAAAAATATCTCTCGCAAAGGTTTCATTCCATTTGGACTCCGTTTGATATTCCTTTTCTGCAAAACCCTGAAATAGGCAAAAAAACAGCAATCTGGACTCGGCCTTTGGGTTAGTAGGTTAGTCCCAAAAATGATATAAAAGTGAATGATAAAGCCCATTAAACATCCAAGACTTCATAAATAATAGCATGGAACAATAAAAAGTTATAGATACGTTGGAGACGTATCAAGCATCCCCAAGCTTAATTCCTGCTCGTCCTCGAGTAGGTAAATGATAAAGAAAGAATTTTTGATGTGGAATGCTAACCAATATAGTTTTTCAATGTAATTCTCTTAATTGTGGCATGAATGTTCAGATCTGAAGGTTTCAAGATAAAAGTCTATATTGACATAAGAAATAACAATACTTCAAGCAATACTAACAAAGCAATCATGTCTTCTCAAAATACTATGGCTAAAGAAAGTTATCCCTACAAAATCATATAGTTTTGGCTATGCTCCCTTATTATCACACAAAAATATTCATATCATGCACAACCCCGATTTCAGCCAAGCATTTGTTTTCATACTCTATCTTTTGAAACCTTTCAACTTTCACGCAATACATGAGCGTGAGCCATGGATATATCACTATGGGTGGAATAGAGGTGGTTGTGGAGAAGACAAAAGGAGGGAGATAGTCTCACATCGACTAGGCGTATCAACGGGCTATGGAGATGCCCATCAATAGATATCAATGTGAGTGAGTAGGGATTGCCATGCAACGGATGCACTAGAGCTAAATATGAATGAAACCTCAACAAAAGAAACTAGTGGGTGTGCATCCAACTTGCTTGCTCATGAAGACCTAGGGCATTTGAGGAAGCCCATCGTTGGAATATACAAGCCAAGTTCTATAATGAAAATTCCAACTAGTATATGAAAGTGACTAAGCATGAGACTCTCTACAATGAAGAACATGGTGCTACAATGAAGCACAAGTGTGGAAAAAGATAGCAGCAATTGTCCACCTTTTCTTTTATTTTTTCTCTTTTTTTTGGGCCTTTATTTTTTTTCTCTTTGGCCTTTCTTTTTTTTCCTTTTTTTACGGAGGGGCTTTATAGATTGAGCCTTTCCTCCCATGGGACAATGCTCTAATAATGATGATCATCACACTTTCATTACAACACGAAATTACAACTCGACACTACAACAACAAAGTATGACTCTATATGAATGCCTCCGGTGGTGTACCGGTATGGGCAATGAAACAAGAGTGACATGTATGAAAAGATTATGCATGGTAGCCTTGCCACAAAAACGATGTCAACTACATGATCATGCAATGGCAATATGACAATATGATGCGTGTCATATAAACGTAATGGTGGAATGTTGCATGGCAATATATCTCGGAATGGCTATGGAAATGGCATGATAGGTAGGTATGGTGGCTGTTTTGAGGAACAATATGGTGGCTGTTTTGAGGAAGGATATATAGTGGGTTTATGGCTCCGGCGAAAGTTGCGCGGTACAAGAGAGGCTAGCAATGGTGGAAGGGTGAGAGTGCGTATAATCCATGGACTCAAAATTAGTCATAAGAATTCATATACTTATTGCAAAAATTTACGAGTCATCAAAACAACGCAATCAACGCATGCTCCTAGGGGGGAGGTTGGTAGAAGTTAACCATCGCGCGCCCCCGATCTCCACACAAAGGTTGGCACCCTACAAATACCTCATGCTCTAACTTAGTCACACAACGGTTCACCATACGTGCATGCTACGGGAATAACTAACCTTAACACAAGTATTTCTCAATTTCATAATGAATCCACTAGCATGACTCTAATATCACTATCCTCACATCTCATTCTATTCAATGCACTTGGTGTGATTTTTTTTTACTACATTGACATTGGATGTTTATCATGTGAAGACTAGTTTCTTTAGCCTAAACACTTTAACATGCTGTTTTGATAGACTCTCAAATAGATATAAGTGAAGCATGAGAGTTTGACAATTTCTACAAAATATTACCTCCACCATGCTCTAAAAGATATAAGTGAAGCACTAGAGCAAAAACTATTCAACTCAAAAGATATAAGTGATGCACTTAGAGTGTTCTAATAATTTCTAGGCCATATTTAACTCTCTCAAATAGGTGTGTCCAGCAAGTATGATTGTGGCAAACTAACAAGCAAAGACTCAAGTTATACAAGACGCTCCAAGCAAAACACATAGCATGTTGTGAATAAAAATATAGCTCCAAGTATAGTTACCGATGGATGAAGACGAAAGAGGGGATGCCTTCCCGGGGCATCCCCAAGCTTAGGCTTTTGATTATCTTGAATTTACTTGGGGTTCCATGGGCATCCCCAAGCTTAGGCCTTTGCTACTCCTTGGTCCATAGTCCATCAAAACAATACTCAAAACTTGAAAACTTCACAACACAAAACTTAGACAAAAATTCTCGTGAGCTCCGTTAGTAAGAGAAAGCAAACCACTACTCAAAGGTACAGAAATGAATTCATTCTTTGTTTATATTGGTTTTAAACCTACTGTACTCCAAGTTCTCTATGGTTCATATCCTTCAATATTACTCATAGATGCATCGGAATAAGCAAACAACACACGAAAAACAGAATCTGTCAAAGACAGAACAGTCTGTAGTAATCTGCAGGGTTCGCCTACTTATGGAACTCCAAAAAATTCAAACTAAGTTGGTAATTTTTCGAAATTTGTCTACCAATCTGCAGCAAAAAGAATCAACTAAAAAGCATGCTCCAGTAAAATCCCACAACTACTTTAGCTAGCGCTAACGATTCTGTTTTCACAGCAAAATCATATAACTTCACACAAGTCTTACCAAAGGTTCTACTTGGCACAAACACTAAACAAAACATGAAACCACATATAATCAGAGGCTAGATGCAATATTTATTCCCTAACAGCAGCAAAAGCAAAAAAACATAAAATTGGGTTGCCTCCCAACAAGCCCTATCGTTTTACGCCCCTAGCTAGGCGCGATACAAGATAGATCTAGGTATTGCCATCTTTGGAAGGCAATCCATAAGTGGCTCTCATGATAGACTCATATGGTAATTTGATTTTATTTCTAGGAAAGTGTTCCATGCCTTTCCTTAATGGAAATTGGAATCTAATATTTCCTACCTTCATATCAATAATTGCACCAATCGTTCTAAGGAAAGGTCTACCAAGAATAATAGGACATGAAGGATTGCCATCTATATCAAGAACAATGAAATCTACGGGCACATAATTCCTATTGGCAACAATAAGAACATCATTAATTCTTCCCATAGGTTTCTTAATAGTGGAATCCGCAAGATGCAACTTTAAAGAACAATCATCAAGCTCATAGAACCCTAACAAATCACACAACGTTTTTGGGATAGTGGAGACACTTGCACCCAAATCACACAAAGCATAGAATTCGTGATCTTTTATTTTTATTTTTATAGTAGGTTCCCATTCATCATAAAGCTTTCTAGGTATAGAAACTTCCAACTCAAGTTTTTCTTCATAAGATTGCATCAAAGCATCAACTATGTGTTTAGTGAAAGCTTTATTTTGACAATAAGCATGCGGAGAATTTAGCACGGATTGCAACAAGGTAATACAATCAATCAAAGAGCAATTATCATAATTGAATCCCTTGAAATCTAAGGTAGTTGGTTCATCACTATGAAAAGTTTTAATCTCTTCACTCCCACTTTTAGCAATTTTAGCATCAAGATCTAAAAACTCTGAATCATTGGGACAACTTAAAGCAGAATCATCTCCAATACTATTCTCATCAAGATTAATACTAGAAAAAAAGGATCTAATAGGAGACACATCAATAACTTTCAGATCTTCATCTTTATTTTCATGATAACTAGAAGAACACGATTTAATATAATCTTCTCTTTTAGCACGCATTCTAACGGTTCTTTCTTTGCATTCATCAGTGTAAATTCTCATGGCTTTGAGAGACTCATTGATATCATGCTTAGGTGGGATAGATCTAAGTTTCAAAGAATCAACATCAAGAGTAATTCTATCCACACTTCTAGCCAATTCATCAACCTTAAGCAATTTCTCTTCAAGCATAGCATTGAAATTCTTTTGCGAGATCATAAACTCCTTGACACTAGTTTCAAATTCAGAAGGCATCTTTCCATAAGATTTTTTGTAGGAATTACCAAAATTATTAGAGGAATTACTAGGAAAAGGCCTAGGATTAAAATTACCTCTATAAGCATTGTTACCAAAATTATTCCTACCAACAAGATTCACATTCAAAAATTCATTGTTATTCTCAATCAAAGTGGACAAAGTCATATCATTAGGATCAGAAGAAGCACTCTTAGCAGCAAACAATTTCATAAGTTCATCCATCTTTCCACTCAAAACACTAATTTCTTCGATAGCATGCACATTTTTATTAGTAGATCTTTTGGTGTGCCATTGAGAATAATTAACCATAATATAATGTAGGAGTTTGGTAGCTTCTCCTAAGGTGGTTTCCATGAAAGTACCTCCGGCGGCCGAACCTAAAAGATTTCTAGAAGAAAAATTCAAGCCAGCATAAAAGTTTTGAATAATCATCCATAGATTCAAACCATGTGTAGGGCAATTACGTATCATCAATTTTATTCTCTCCCAAGCTTGTGCAACATGCTCATGATCTAGTTGCTTAAAATTCATAATATCATTTCTAAGAGAGATGATCTTAGCAGGAGGGAAATACTTAGGGATAAAAACATCTTTGCACTTATTCCATGAATCAATACTATTTCTAGGCAAAGAGGAAAACCAAGTTTTAGCATGATCTCTAAGTGAAAACGGAAATAACTTCAATTTAACATTATCGTTATATGTATCCCTTTTCTTTTGCATATCACACAAATCAACAAAGTTGTTTAGATGGGTAGCGGCATCTTCACTAGGAAGGTCGCAGAATTGATCTTTCATGACAAGATTCAACAAAGCAGCATTGATCTCACAATATTCAGCATCGGTAATAGGAGCAATCGGAGTGGTAATAAAGTCATTGTTGTTGGTATTGGAGAAGTCACACAATTTGGTATTGTTTTGAGCCATAGTGACAAGCAAGCAATCCAACACACACAAGCAAACAAAAAGGCGAGCGAACGAAAAACACATGGCACAAGAAGGGCAAATAAAACGGCAAGGGTGAAGTGGGGGAGAGGAAAACGAGAGGCAAATAAATATAATGCGAAGGATAAGGGTTTGTGATAAGTACTTGGTATATGACTTTTGCGTAAGCCTCCCCGACAACGGTGCCCGAAATTCTTCTTGCTACCTCTTGAGCTTGTGTTGTATTCCCTCGAAGAGGAAAGGGATATGCAGCACAGTAGCATAAGTATTTCCCTCAGTTTTTGAGAACCAAGGTATCAATCCAGTAGGAGACCACGCGCTAGTCCCTCGCACCTGCACAAACAAATAAGAACTTCGCAGCCAACGCGATAAGGGGTTGTCAATCCCTTTATAGTCACTTACGAGAGTGAGATCTGATAGAGATGATAATATAACATTTTTCGTATTTTTGGTTTAATAAAACAACAAATAAAAGCGGTAAAGGTAAAGTAGATGTAGATTGATATGTTGAGAATAGAACCGGGGGCCATAGTTTTCTCTAGTGGTATTTTATGGCGGGTAAACAAATTACTGTCGAGCAATCGATAGAAAAGCGAATAATTATGAGACTATCAATGCATGATCATTGTATATAGGCATCACATCCGAGACAAGTAGACCGAAACGATTCTGCATCTACTACTATTACTGCACACATCGACCGCTATCCAGCATGCATCTAGTGTATTGAGTTCATACGAACAGAGTAACGCCTTAAGCAAGATGACATGATGTAGAGGGATAAACTCAAGCAATATGATGAAAACCCCATCTTTTTATCCTCAATGGCAACAAAACAATATGTGCCTTGCTGCCCCTACTGTCACTGGGAAAGGACACTACAAGATTGAACCCAAAGCCAAGTACTTCTCCCATTGCAAGAACTATAGATCTAGGAGGCCAAACCAAACCAATAGTTCGAAGAGACTTGCAAGGATATTATGAGCACAAATAAAAAGTTTATAGAAGAACCAAATATCTTTCATAGATAACCTTGATCATAAACTCACAATTCATTGGATCTCGACAAACAGACCGCAAAAAGAGATTACATCGAATAGATCTTCTCAAAGACCGAGGAGAACTTTGTATTGAGATCCAGAGAGAGAGAAGAAGCCATCTAGATACTAGCTATGGACCCGAAGGTCTGTGGTAAACTACTCACAACTCATGGCGAGGGCGATGATGATGATGGTGAAGGCCTCCGTGGTGGATCCCCCTCCGGTGGAGCTTCGGAACAGGCTCCAAGATTGGATCTCCACGGGAACAGAAGCTACGGCGGTGGAATTAGGGTTTTCTCTCTGCGTATGGAGTTTCTGGGGTACGTGGATATATATATATATAGGAAGAAGGACGGCACCGGGAGCCACACGAGGGGGCCTCGAGATAGGGGGCGCGCCCCCACCCTCGAGGGCAGCCCCTCTGTCCCCTGACTTGGTCCTGACATTTCCTGTGCGTGATTTTCTCCAAAAATATCTCTCGCGAAGGTTTCATTCCGTTTGGACTCCATTTGATATTCCTTTTCTGCAAAACCCTCAAATAGGCAAAAAACAACAATCTGGACTAGGCCTTTGTGCTAGTAGGTTAGTCCCAAAAATGATATAAAAGTGAATGATAAAGCCCATTAAATATCCAAGACTTCAAAAATAATAGCATGGAACAATCAAAATTTATAGATACGTTGGAGACGTATCAGTCGCCGCCTGGTCTGCCAGCTCCTTGGCCAGGCGGTCACGGTCCTGGGCGGCGAGAAGGCGCTCCTGCTCCTTGGTGGTGAGCTCCGCCTAAACCCCGCCCAGCTAGTTGCGGTGGTTGGTCGCGGCCGCTGGCAAGAGAAAAGAAAGAGTGTCAGCATCAGCAAAAAGACAAGACAACCTTGGAGTTCCAAGCCGTCTGCTCAGCATCCGGCTCGGAGCTCGGGGACTACACCCAACGGGTGCGCTGACGCGCCCCCGCAAGGAAGAAAAGAAAACACTCACCTTGGGTGTCCGCCAGAGCAGTCCTCAGTTGCGCCAGCTCTTGACGTTGGGAGTTGAAGGCCGCCACCCGGAGATTGTGGTAATCTTGCAGCAAGAAATAGGTCAGCCCTCAAAGTAATACCTTGAAGTTCCAAGCCACCTTCTCAGCAGCTGGCTCGGAACTCGGGGACTACACCCAGTGGAAGCGCTGATGCGCCCCCACGGAAGAAATTGAAGGAATACAATGAAAAACAAGGAGTCAACGTACCCGAACAGAAGTTCGCGTGGCCAAGAACTCCCGCAAAACCATCTGCATGACCTCGCTTAGAGAATTGAAGCGATAAAGGACGTCTCGCGACGCGACAATCAGCGCACCACCACCTCCGAGCATCCAGCCTGGTGGCGCCGCGCTGGTGGCCTCGTTCTCCGGCGACGACGAGCTGGCGGCGCCGGCCTCTACTCGACGCGGTGCTGAGACCGCCCTCGCAGGACGCGGACCGGCGGGGGCTCGAGGGGCTGGCTGCGGGCCTGCCACCAGCACGCCTTCAGTCGGCGGCACCTCTGCTCCCGCGGGCCGGCTGCCCTACATCCCAGCAGGCGGCGCGGGAGGGGTCACCGCCGTCTCCATGGAGGCGCGGCCGTCTCCTTCATTGTTGAGAGTCGGCTGCTCGTCAGCAGCCGTCACGTGGATGGACGGCTCCAAAGAGCCCATGTCCTGGGGGTTGACGCGGTCCGCCGGCTGCTGGAGGCCCGCCTCCTGCTCCTGGACTTGGGCGGCGGCGTCCGCTTGGGCCTTGGTGGCTGCCTAGGCCTCTGCCTTGGCAGCAGCATCAGCCTCGGCCCGCTCACGGGCTGCGGCCTCCTGCTCCCCGCGTGCCTCGCGGGCGTTTCTCTCTATCGCCTCCCGAAGCGCGGCGGTAGGGTCCAGGCGGCGCGGCGCAGGGGGACATCCGTGCGCCCAACAACAGAACCCACAGGCGCCCGCGAGAGAGAAAGTGGGGCGTTGTTTGGGCATTCGCAAGAAGGCAGCAAAAATCAGCCACGAACGGGGCAAAGGAATAAGATGAATGCAAAAAGAAAAGAGAACGCGGTACTTACCAGGATACAGCTGGCCTAGGTTTGGGAACCCTAGGAAGAACTGCTTTCGCGGCCGCCTCCTGCCGTTTGGTGGCGGTGGCTGACAGCCTGAGCTTCTTGGGCTTGCTGCCAGACGGCCCAGCAGAAGACCAGCGTTTCACGCCGCCGGCCGCGGTTGACGGCCCTGCCTGGGAGCCGCCATGACCAGACGGGTTCGCTTCCTGGACGCGAATCGGTGCTTCCTCCTCCCCCTCGTCGTCGTCCGGCCAGCTCTCGATGCTGCCTTCTAACGGGCCGTCTGCTGGCTGGCCCCCTCTGCCTGTTACCTCCTCCTCCTCCATAGCGGCGGCCCCAAGATCGGGGTCGCTCGTATCTCTCTGGGAGCGGTCTGGTTCCAGGGGTGGCCCGGCTGGTCAGAGCCCGGCTCCGTCTGGCCGGGGAAGATCTGCAGGCGGCACAAGGGTCAGGCGGCTGCGATAGGCGGAGAGAGAAGAAAGAAGAATAAGGAAAGAGAGAGCTCACCGCAGGCGGCTGGTTGCTGCGGTTGTACGGCGCCTTGCCGAAGGCCCAGCCCAAGTCAGAGAGCTTGGAGTAAGAGACGGAGTTTACCAAGTAGGCCACCTCCTTGTATGGCATCGGCTTGGTGCAGGTCCATCTTTTATTCCGGCGCCCGCTCATATCGCAGATTAGATGCGGGCGGGACTGCAACGGAAGCACCCGACGCTCCATGAAGGTGAGCAGGAGGTCTGAGAACACTAGGCCCTCGTGGTCCCTCATCTCCCGGAGGCGCTGCATGGGGATGGAGGCCCCTTGTGTGAGGGAGACGCGCCGGGTCCTCCAGGTGTCGTGGGGCTCAGCAGGCAGGTCGGGCGCCCAGTCCGGCAGCCCGATGAAGTCGTGCACCGGGTCGATGTTGGAGACGTAGAAATACGTCTTCTGCCACTGCTTTGCCGGGTGCACGAGAACAGGCGGCGGGAAATAATTCTTGGACCCGCTGCGCTTCACCGCGATGCATCCACCGCACTGGGACGCCACACCCTGGATCGCCGTACCGAGCTTCATATAGAAGAGCTCGGTCCACAGTTCCATGGTGGGGAGTATCCCGAAGTACCCCTCACAAAGGACGACAAAGGCGGACAGCGTCACCACCGTGTTCGGCATGAGGTGGTGAGGCAGTATGTTGAAGAACTCCAGGAAGTAGCGGAAGGAGCCGCTAGCGCGGAGCCCGAAGCCGCAAGGGAAGTGCGAGCGGAAAACGACCCGCTCGCCAAACCGCGGCACCGGCCTGATCTCCCCCACCGGCGCCAGGCGCACAGCGACCTTATCGGCGGGGGGCAACCACCGTGCGTGGCGGAGGTAGTGGATGTGCTCCTCAAGGACCTCGCTGCCGTCCCACTCGCCGGAGTGGTGGACCTGCGCTCCGGCAGCCATCGCTCAGGGCGGTGGCTCGCTCTGATGGAGCGCTGCGAGCGGTGGTGGCGAGGAGTGTGAGGAAAAGCGAGGAAGAAGAAGAGAATGGAGTGGGGTGTGTGCGCGAGCGGCGCTAACCCCCTTCCCCGGGCCTACTCATAGGCTCGGGGCGACGAAGCCGAGGGGGTGAGGGCGTGGGATTAACTGCTCCACGCCCCGCACAATCCCCACCTTTTTCACGCCTAATCCGCATGCATTAAATGCGCGTGGGGAGGGCAATCGATTGCCCCTACCACAGTAGATCCACGCGCGGACCAAGGACCTATAGTGGAGGGCCCCAGCCCGTTGCTACGTCCTGTCGTGCGTGTGGGCAAGCAGGCTGACGCGACAGGGTGACGACGCATGGAGTGCCGCCAACGGTCAGCAGACCCACGCCACAGCCCTCCGTCCAGACGATATCTTCATCCCGAAGACTTGAAGACAGAGGTCTAGCTGCCAAGAGTCAGCCCCTTTATTGAGGCCCGGCTGCGTGCAGCTGGCCCTTTCCAGAAGACGGCCAAGGGGCACCAACCCTACTAGGAGAGTGTTGGGGAACGTAGCAGAAATCAAAAAAATTCTATGCTTCACCAAGATCAATCTATGGAGTCATCTAGCTACGAGGGAGAGGGGAGTGCATCTACATACCCTTGTAGATCGCGAGCGGAAGCGTTCAAGGGAACGTGGATGATGGAGTCGTACTCGTTGTGATCCAAATCACCGATGATCCTAGCGCCGAACGGACGGCACCTCCGCGTTCAACACACGTATGGAGCAGCGATGTCTCCTCCTTCTTGATCCAGCAAGGGGGGAGGGGAGGTTGATGGAGATCCAGCAGCACAACGGCGTGGTGGTGAATGCAGCGGTGTTCCAGCAGGGCTTTGCCAAGCAGCACTGCAGGAGGAAGGGGTGTCATGGGAGGGAGAGGGAGGCGCCAGGGCATGGGTGCGGCTGCCCTCCCTCCCCCCCCCACCCCCGCACTATATATAGGGGCCCTGGGAGGGCTCCGGCCCTAGGATATGCAATATCCTAGGCGAGCGGCGGCCAAAGGGGGAGGCTTGCCCCCCAAGCAGGTGGGGCGCCCCCACCCCTAGGGTTTCCAACCCTAGGCGCAGGGGGAGGCCCAAGGGGGGCGCACCAGCCCACTATGGGCTGGTTCCCTTCCCCTTTCAGCAAATGGGGCCCTCTAGGATAGGTGGTCCCACCCGGTGGACCCCCGGGACCCTTCCGGTGGTCCCGGTACAATACCGGTGACCCCCGAAACTCTCCCGGTGACCGAAACTGGACTTCCTATATATAATTCTTTACCTCCGGACCATTCCGGAACTCCTCGTGACGTCTAGGATCTCATCCGGGACTCCAAACAATCATTCGGGTTACCACATGCATATATCTCAACAACCCTAGCATCACCGAACCTTAAGTGTGTAGACCCTACGGGTTCGGTAGACACGTAGACATCACCGAGACGACTCTCCGGTCAATAACCAACAGCGGCATCTGGATACCCATGTTGGCTCCCACATGCTCCTCGATGATCTCATCTGATGAACCACGATGTCAAGGATTCAATCAATCCCGTATACGATTCCCTTTGTCTATCGGTATAGTACTTTCCCGAGATTCGATCATCGGTATACCGATACCTTGTTCAATCCCGTCATCGCAAGTCTCTTTACTCGTTCCATAATACATCATCCGGTGACCAACACCTTAGTCACACTGAGCTCAATATGATGATGTCTTAGCGAGTGGGCCCAGAGATACCTCTCCGTCTTACGGAGTGACAAATCCCAGTCTCAGTTCGTGCCAACCCAACAAATACTTTCGGAGATACCCGTAGTGTACCTTTATAGCCACCCTGTTACGTTGTGACGTTTGGCACACCCAAAGTATTCATATGGTATCCGGGAGTTGCACAACCTCATGGTCTAAGGAAAAGATACTTGACATTGGAAAAGCTTTAGCATTACGAACTACACGATCTTGTACTAGGCTTAGGATTGGGTCTTGTCCATCACATCATTCTCCTAATGATGTGATCCTGTTATCAATGATATCCGATGTCCATGGTTAGGAAACCGTAACCATCTGTTTAATCAATGAGCTAGTAACTAGAGGTTTACCAGGGACATGTTGTGGTCTATGTATTCACACATGTATCACTGTTTCCGGATAATACAATTCAAGCATGAATAACAGACAATTATCATGAACAAGGAAATATAATAATAACCATTTTATTATTGCCTCTAGGGCATATTTCCAACAGTCTCCCACTTGCACTAGAGTCAATAATCTAGTTACATTGTGATGAATCAAACACCCATAGAGTTCTTGTGTTGATCATGTTTTGCTCGTGGTAGAGGTTTAGTCAACGGGTCTGCGACATTCAGATCCGTATGAACTTTAGAAATATCTATGTCTCCATCTTGAATATAATTCCGGATGGAGTTGAAACGGCGCTTGATGTGCTTGGTCTTCTTATGAAACATGGGATCCTTGGCAATGGCAATAGCTCCAGTGTTGTCACAGAAGAGAGTCATTGGGCCCGACGAGCTTGGAATAACTCCTAGGTCGGTGATGAACTCCTTCATCCAGACTCCTTCCTGCGCTGCTTCGGAAGCAGCTATGTACTCCGCTTCACATGTAGATGCCGCCACGATGCTTTGCTTGCAACTGCACCAGCTGACTGCTCCTCCATTCAAAATATACACGTATCCGGTTTGTGACTTGGAGTCATCCAGATCTGTGTCGAAGCTAGCATTGACGTAACCCTTTACGACGAGCTCTTCGTCACCTCCATAAACGAGAAACATATCCTTAGTCCTTTTCAGGTACTTCAGGATGTTCTTGACCGCTATCCAGTGTTCCATACCGGGATCATTTTGGTACCTCCCCACCAAACTAATGGCAAGGTTCACATCAGGTCTGGTACACAGCATGGCATACATAATAGAACCTATGGCCGAGGCATAGGGGATGACACTCATCTTTTCTCCATCTTCTGCCATGGTCGGGCATTGAGCCGTGCTCAATCTCATACCTTGCAGTACAGGCAAGAACCCTTTCTTGGACTGATCCATATTGAACTTCTTCAATATCTTGTCAAGCTATGTGCTTTGTGAAAGACCAATGAGGCGTCTCGATCTATCTCTATAGATCTTGATGCCTAATATGTAAGCAGCTTCTCCAAGGTCCTTCATTGAAAACTCTTATTCAAGTAGGCCTTTATGCTTTCCAAGAATTCTACATCATTTCCCATCAGCAATATATCATCCACATATAATATGAGAAACGCTACAGAGCTCCCACTCCTTTCTTGTAAGTACAGGCTTCTCCATAAGTCGGTATAAACCCAAACGCTTTGATCACCTCATCAAAGCGAATGTTCCAACTCCGAGATGCTTGCACCAGCCCATAGATTGAGCGCTCGAGCTTGCATACCTTGTTAGCATTCTCAGGATCGACAAAACCTTCCGGCTACATCATATACAGTTCTTCCTTTAGGAAGCCATTAAGGAATGTCGTTTTGACATCCATTTGCCATATCTCATAATCATAGAATGCGTCAATTGCTAACATGATTCGGACTGACTTCAGCATCGCTACGGGAGAGAAAGTCTCGTCGTAGTCAATCCCTTGAACTTGTCGATAACCTTTAGCGACAAGTCGAGCCCTATAGATGGTCACATTACCATCCGCGTCAGTCTTCTTCCTAAAGATCCATTTATTTTCTATGGGGTGCCGATCATTGGGAAAGTCCACCAAAGTCCATACTTTGTTTTCGTACATGGATCCTATCTCGGATTTCATGGCTTCAAGCCGTTTGTTGGAATTCGGGCCCGCCATCGCTTCTTCATAGTTCAAAGGTTCACCGTTGTCTAACAACATGATATCCAGGACAGGGTTGCCGTACCACTCTGGTGCGGAACGTGTCCTTGTGGACCTACGAAGTTCAGTAGTAACTTGATGTGAAGCTTCATGATCATTATCATTAACTTCCTCCCTAGTCGGTGCAGGCACCACAGGAACATCTTCCTGCGCTGCGCTAATTTCCGGTTCGGAAGGGGTGACTGTCACCTCATCAAGTTCCAGTTTCCTTCCACTCACTTCTTTCGAGAGAAACTCTTTCTCTAGAAAGGATCCATTCTTGGCAACGAAGACCTTGCCTTCGGATCTAAGGTAGAAGGTGTACCCAATAGTTTCCTTAGGGTATCCTATGAAGATGCATTTTTCCGATTTGGGTCGAACTTTTCAGGTTGAAGTTTCTTGACATAAGCATCGCATCCCAAACTTTTAGAAACAACAACTTAGGTTTCTTGCCAAACCAAAGTTCATATGGTGTCGTCTCAATAGATTTAGACGGAGCCCTATTTAACGTGAATGCGGTAGTCTCTAAAGCATAACCCCAAAATGATAGCGGTAAGTCGGTAGGAGACATCATAGATCGCACCATGTCCAACAGAGTACGGATACGATGTGTGGACACACCATTACGCCGAGGCGTTCCAGGCGGTGTCAATTGTGTGACAATTCCACAGTTCCTTAGGTGCGTGCCAAATTCATGACTTAAATATTCTCCTCCATGATCCGATCGCAAGAACTTTATTTTTCTGTCACGTTGATTCTCAACCTCATTCTGAAATTCCTTGAACTTTTCAAAGGTCACAGACTTGTGTTTCATCAAGTAGACATACCCATATCTACTTAAGTCATCTATGAGGGTGAGAACATAATGATAGCCTCCGCGAGCTTCAACACTCATTGGACCACACACATCAGTATGTATGATTTCTAATAAGTTGGTTCCTTGCTCCATTGTTCCGGAGAACGGAGTCTTGGTCATCTTGCCCAAGAGGCATGGTTCGCACGTGTCAAATGATTCATAATCAAAAGACTCCAAAAGTCCATCTGCATGGAGCTTTTTCATACGTTTGACACCAATATTACCAAGGCGGCAATGCCACAAATATGTGGGACTATTATTATCAACCTTACATCTTTTGGCATTCACACTATGAAAATGTGTAACATTACGTTCGAGATTCATCAAGAATAAACCATTGACCAGCGGGGCATGACCATAAAACATTTCTCCCATATAAATGGAACAACCATTATTCTCAGATTTAAATGAGTAGCCATCTCGCATTACACGAGATCCAGATACAATGTTCATGCTCAAAGCTGGTACTAAATAACAATTATTGAGGTTTAAAACTAATCCCGAAGGTAGATGTAGAGGTAGTGTCACATCCCTAGATCAACCCCTGTGGTCCTTGCCTGATCATCATGTCATCATGTTTATTTTCAAAAGAAACTTGAAATGGGGATGATTAAACCCTAGCACCAAATCAAGGCAATTAGGTTTAACCTAAAATCCTTTTCAATAAACCCAGAAATGCCTTCAGTAATGTTTGATAATTTTGGCAAAGGTTTTGGTCCAAACCAAAAATATTGAACATTTTGGGGAATTTTTGGGCTTTGAATTAAATCAATAAGTATTGGAATTGGGGCCATTTAAATGCTATATTTTTTTAAAAAATAGCTCCAAATAAATTCTGAAACTAGTGGAGGGTCTCTGGAATAGTTCTTTGTGCATCCACTATTTTTCAGAATTTACTAAAATGATTTAGTGGCTAAACTAAATCAAAACAAAAGAAGAAAAATAGAAAACAGAAACTATTTTCAGAAATAGAGAGAGAGGAACTACCTGACTTACCTGTGCAGCCCACCTGGTGGCCCAGCTGGCCGGCCCAGCCCACCACCGCAGACCCCTCCGTCGTCTTCCTCCCCTCGCCCCAAAGCAGCTGCGTGCCAGCAGCGGCGCGCGTGGCCGTGGCCACCTCCTGCTTCGCGCTGGAGGCTCGTCCTCCTCCCTGTCCACGCACCTGGAGAGGCCCTCTACTCCCCTCGTCCTCTCCCCTCTCTCTCTGGTCATTCTCCCTCCTTTCCCTCGCGTTCCCGCAGCCACCCGAGAGCCAGCCGTCGCAGCCGCTCGTCGTTGCCATGGCCACCGCCTTCCCCCTTCCCCCCTGATTGGCTCAAGAGCTCCGCCTCGACGCCCCAGACCTCTCCACCGAGCTACGAGGCACCAGACGCCCTGGACGCAGTCATCGCCGCCATTCCCCTCTTCGGCCGCCGACGATCCTCGTCGTCGAATTACCGACTCTGGTGCCTCCCCGAGCCCACTCAGCTGCTCTTCGACCCTGCCGTGAGCTCCTCTACCCAATCCCGCTCTCCCCGCAATCGTTTTCCCCCTCTAGCCGCACTGTCCACCGGAGCCGATAGCTCCTTCCCGCCGGCCATGTCGCCGCCTTGGCCACCGTCACCCATAGCAGCAACCGAGCACACCACTGCACTCCACACAACGCCAGGAGCTCAAAACTCACACCGGTTGCTCCTGCTGTGCACTGCAACACCGTTTCCGTCGTCGCCCGAGCTCCGGCAACCGCCCTAGTCGTCGCCGCCGTCGTTTGGGTCCACGGTGACTCGTGCCGATGGCACCGCTGGATGCGCACGAGCGCCAGCGTCACGTAGGTGGTCCTCGCCGGCCATTTGGTCGACGAAGGACGGATTCCGAGCCCCTCTGCCATGCCCGCTGTCGCCGGCGGTGAGCCGCCGGCCTTTTTGGGTCTTTGACCCGAGGTTTGACCCCCCTGGGTCTATGACATGCGGGCCCCGCACGGCTAACTAACCTAATTTAAACTTAAACCTAATTAGCTTAAACCTTGGTTAATGATAACTACGTTTAATTAGTTTAGCTAGCCACTGACAGTGGGCCCCTGCCCCACTGACACTTTTAGTTAGTATTAATCAGCACTTACATCCTTTGTTAACTAGCCTAGTCACTTACCAGTGGGTCCCAGCCGTCAGGTTTGACCTGGACCAGCCCGTTGACCTGCTGACGTCATGATGATGAAGTGCTAATGCAGTAAGTATTTTCTGGAGTTTTAAATAAATCAGAAATGATTTATTTAATTTAGAAAATAGCCAAAACTTCTAAAAATCATAGAAATTAATCCATAACTCAGATGAAAATAATTTATATATGGAAATTGATCAGAAAAATTCATGGAATCTGTTTATGGCATTTTCATGCATGTTTGAACAAGTTAAACCTGCTGATCAGGTCAAATCAATTAAATGGCATTTAAATAATCACATATGAAGTTTGAATTTGAACCCTTGGTTCAAACCAACTTCATTTAATTGTATTGCTAGTTGCATTAGCTCAATAAACAACATATTGCCATGTCATGATCATGCATCATATTGTCGCATTGCATTGATTGTGTTCTCTCTTGTTTGCCGGTGCTTGTCCCCCCCTTCAGTAGACGTGTTCCGACGATGTGATCGATGACACCGATGAAGACTCATTGTTATCTTCAGAAGTGCCAGGCAAGCAAAACCCCATTGAGCATTCCGATACAATCCCACTCTCTCGCTCTTGCTCTCTTTTACTGCATTAGGACAACAACGCTTCAACTGTTACCTGCTGCGGTAGTTGAACCCCTTTCCACTGCATGACCTGTCATTGCCACAGTAAATAGTTGAAACCCACTAGTATGAGTAGGAGTTGTTTGAGCTATGTTGTGCCTACTCTTTCATGCTTTCTGGTCATGCCTGCTATTGCTTAGAGTTGTGTCAGGTCTGATTCATCGGGGATGAATTGGAAGGGTGATGAACATGTCCTACCGTGTGAGAGCTAAGTGTGTGAACACGATTTGGTAAAGGTAGCGATGAGAGGCCATGTAGGAGTACATGGTGGGTTGTCTCATTGCAGCCGTCCTCAGGAACTGAGTTCTGTGTTGGTTGATCCATGACCAGTTACTACCATGCATTGGGCCCGAAACCAATGGACCCTCTCGACTTATTAACTGCCCCTGTTCTCTGTCCAGGAGTTGCAACTAGTTTCTGGTGTTTATAGTTTACTGGAGGTCGTGCGCAGTGCTGACCCTCGGGGTGGACTATGACACGGCAGGTATGTGGCACGGTGTACCGATTGCCCGTTTGGTGATGCGGGAACCCTGTACACATCGTTTGGGGCCGTGAGCGACACCCCGGCCGGATCTCCCCACGGATGGAACCCAAATAGGCGATAAACCTGGACGAGAGACTTGTGTGGTTAGTCAGGTCGTGGCCGACATCCTCGCTGGGCCTCCGCTTGAAGGTTGCCGAGTACATGTCGTGTAAACGGCGGTAAGTGGTGAGAGCGTGTGTGAAGAAGTACACCCCTGCAGGGTTAAATATAATCTATTCGAATAGCCGTGTCCGCGGTAATGGACTTCTGGATTGCCTATTACAGTTCATAGACAAGTGAAAGTGGATACTCTAAAACGCGCAAGATAAACGTGAGTGCTATGGATGGCCTTCTCGTAGGGAGACGGGAGCGGATCCATAGTGGTGTATTGATTGGTGAATATGTGAACTCGTGTGCGCCACCTCAAAAGAGTTACTTGCAGTCGTAGTTTAGGATAGCCACCGAGTCAAAGCTGGCTTGCTGCAGTCAAACTCCACCACCCCTTTGTTGATACTGATGCATATGTAGCTAGTTCTGATGTAAGTCTTGCTGAGTACCTTTGTACTCACGTTTGCTTAATTTATGTTTTGTAGAGAGACCTCGGTCTCGCTAGTGGTTCCGCGTGGACTTCGACGTTTAGCTTGTTACCTCAGCTACGATCTTGTACCCTTGGGAGGGTCTGGTAGATAGTCAGGCTTCTCAGCCTTTTTTATTTGTAGTTGTCTGTACTCAGACATGTTATGCTTCCGTTGCCTGTATGCTATGTATGTTGGGTCATGTGACCTCTGTTTGTAATAAATGCTATGATGGCTCTTCTGGGCCTTATCTATATGAGTTGTTGAGTTATGTTGTGATGCCATGTTGTACAGCACATACTTGCATGTTATGCGTACGTGTAATGTGTATTGCTATGTGTGGGATCCGACACCTAGTTGTTTACCCTTGGTAGCCTATCTTACAGGGAAATGTCTCCTAGTGCTTCCACTGAGCCTTGGTAGCTTGCTACTGCTCCGGAACACTTAGGCTGGCCGGCATGTGTCCTTCTTCGTTCCTGTGTCTGTCCCTTAGGGGAAATGTCACGCGTTGTTCCTTTAAGTCCTTGTTGCTTGCTACGACTTGGGTTCATACGTTGATGACCGACACGTTCGTTGCTGGGTCATGTATGCCTGTCTCTGTAATTTAGTGCCACTTTTGGTTTATAACTAGTCATGTCGGCCCGGGTTCTCTGTCATATGGATGCTAGCGACACTATCATATACGTGTGCCAAAATGCGCAAACGGTCCCGGGCCAGGTAAGGTGGCACCCATGGGGATACTGTGCGTGAGGCCGCAAAGTGATATGATGTGTTACAGGCTAGACCTGTGTGACTTAGAATCGGGGTCCTGATAGGTAGCGTGCCGACGGCGATCACATCGACCTTGGAACCATTCCCGACGCGCATCGTCACCTCATCCTTTGCCAGTCTCCACTTATTCCACAGCTCCCGCTTTGAGTTACAAATGTGAGCAACTGCACCGGTATCAAATACCCAGGAGCTACTACGAGTGCTGGTAAGGTACACATCAATAACATGTATATCACATATACCTTTTACATTGCCGGCCTTCTTATATGCTAAGTATTTGGGGCAGTTCCGCTTCTAGTGACCCGTTCCCTTGCAATAAAATCACTCAGTCTTAGGCTTGGGTCCATTCTTTGGCTTCTTCCCGGCAACTGGCTTACCGGGCGCGGCAACTCCTTTGCCGTCCTTCTTGAAGTTCTTCTTACCCTTGCCTTTCTTGAACTTAGTGGTTTTATTCACCATCAACACTTGATGCTCTTTCTTGATCTCCACCTCCGCTGATTTCAGCATTGAATACACCTCGGGAATGGACTTCTCCATCCCTTTCATATTGAAGTTCATCACGAAGCTCTTGTAGCTAGGTGGGAGCGACTGAAGGATTCTGTCAACGACTACTTCATCTGGGAGATTAATTCCCAACTAAGACAAGCGATTGTGCAACCCAAACAATTTGAGTATATGCTCACTCACAGAACTGTTCTCCTCCATCTTACAACTGTAGAATGCTTCGGAGACATCAGATCTCTCGACTCGGGCATGAGCTTGGAAAACCATTTTCAGCTCTTGGAACATCTCATATGCTCTGTGGTGCTCAAAATGCTTTTGGAGCCCTGATTCTAAGTTGTAAAGCATGCCGCACTGAACCAAGGAGTAATCATCACAACGTGACTGCCAGACGTTCATAACGTCTTGGGCTGCTAGGAAAGCGGGTGCATCACCTAGCAGTTCTTCAAGGACATATGCTTTCTTGGCAGCTATGAGGATGATCCTCAAGTTACGGACCCAATCCGTATAGTTGCTACCATCGTCTTTCAGCTTGGTTTTCTCTAGGAACGCGTTGAAGTTGAGGGCAACATTAGCATGGGCCATTGTATCTCCAAGACATATTGTAAAGATTTTAGACTATGTTCATGACAATTAAGTTCATCTAAACAAATTCAATGAACTCCCACTCAGATTGACATCTCTCTAGTCATCTAAGTGATACATGATCCGAATCGACTAGGTCATGTCTGATCATCACGTGAGACGGACTAGTCATCGACGGTGAACATCTTCATGTTGATCGTATCTTCTATACGTCTCATGTTCGACCTTTCGGTCTTCCATGTTCCAAGGCCATGTCTGTACATGCTAGGCTCGTCAAGTGAACCCTAAGTGTTTTGCGTGTGTAAATTTGGCTTACACCCGTTGTATGCGAACGTAAGAGACTATCACACCCGATCATCACGTGGTGCTTCGGAACAACGAACCTTAGCAACGGTGCACAGTTAAGGGAAACACAATTCTTGAAATTTTTAGTGAGAGATCATCTTATTTACTACCGTCGTTCTAAGCAAATAAGATGTAAAAACATGATAAACATCACATGCAATCAAATAGTGACATGATATGACCAATATCATTTTGCTCCTTTTGATCTTCATCTTCGGGGCTCCATGATCATCATTGTCACTGGCATGACACCATGATCTCCATCATCATGATTTCCATTATCGTGTCTTCATGGAGTTGTCTCGCCAAACATTACTTCTACTACTATGGCTAACGGTTAGCAATAAAGTAAAGTAATTACATGGCGTTTTCAGTGACACGTAGGTCATATAATAAAATAAAGACAACTCCTATGGCTCCTACCGGTTGTCATACTCATCGACATGCAAGTCGTGATTCCTATTACATGAACATGATCAATCTCATACATCACATATATATCATTCATCACATCCTTTTGACCATATCACATCACACGGCACATGCTGCAAGAACAAGTTAGACGTCCTCTAATTGTTGTTGCAAGTTTTTACGTGGCTGCTATAGGTTTCTAGCAAGAACGTTTCTTACCTACGCCAAAACCACAACGTGATATGCCAATTTCTATTTACTCTTCATAAGGACCCTTTTCATCGAATCCGATCCGACTAAAGTGGGAGAGACAGACACCCTCTAGCCACCTTATGCAACTAGTGCATGTCAGTCGGTGGAACCTGTCTCACGTAAGCGTACGTGTAAGGTCGGTCCGGGCCGCTTCATCCCACGATGCTGCCGAATCAAGATAAGACTAGTAGCGGCAAGAGAATTGAACAAATCTACGCCCACAACTACTTTGTGTTCTACTCGTGCAAGATACTACGCATAGACCTAGCTCATGATGCCACTGTTGGGGAACATAGCAGAAATCAAAAAAATTCTGCGCTTCACCAAGATCAATCTATGGAGTAATCTAGCAACGAGGGAGAGGGGAGTGCATCTACATACCCTTGTAGATCGCGAGCGGAAGCGTTCAAGAGAACGTGGATGATGGAGTCGTACTCGTCGTGATCCAAATCACCGATGATCCTAGCACCGAACGGACGGCACCTCCACGTTCAACACACATACGGAGCAGCGACGTCTCCTCCTTCTTGATCTAGCAAGGGGGGAGGAGAGGTTGATGGAGATCCAGCAGCACAACGGCGTGGTGGTGAATGCAGCGGTGTTCCAGCAGGGCTTCGCCAAGCAGCACTAGAGGAGGATGGGGTGTCACGGGAGGGAGAGGGAGGCGCCAGGGCATGGGTGTGGCTGCCCTCCCTCCCCCCCACTATATATAGGAGCCCTGGGGGGCACCGGCCCTAGGATATGCAATCTCCTAGGGAGGCGGCGGCCAAAGGGGGAGGCTTGCCCCCCAAGCAGGTGGGGCGCCCCCATCCCTAGGGTTTCCAACCCTAGGCACAGGGGGAGGCCCAAGGGGGGCGCACCAGCTCACTATGGGCTGGTTCCTTTCCCCGTTCAGCCCATGGGGCCCTTTGGGATAGGTGGCCCCACCCGGTGGACCCCCGGGACCCTTCCGGTGGTCCCGGTACAATACCGGTGACCCCCGAAACTCTCCCGGTGGCCGAAACTGGACTTCGTATATATAATTCTTTACCTCCGGACCATTCTGGAACTCCTCGTGACGTCCAGGATCTCATACGGGACTCCGAACAATCATTCGGGCTACCACATGCATATATCTCTACAACCCTAGCGTCACCGAACCTTAAGTGTGTAGACCCTATGGGTTCGGGAGACACGTAGACATGACCGAGATGACTCTCCGGTCAATAACCAACAGCGGGATATAGATACCCATGTTGGCTCCCACATGCTCCTCGATGATCTCATCGGATGAACCACGATGTCAAGGATTCAATCAATCCCGTATTCAATCGTCGGTATACCGATACCTTGTTCAATCTCGTCATGGCAAGTCTCTTTACTCGTTCCGTAATACATCATCCCATGACCAACACCTTAGTCACACTGAGCTCATTGATGTCTTACCGAGTGGGCCCAGAGATACCTCTCCGTCATACGGAGTGACAAATCCCAGTCTCGGTTCGTGCCAACCCAACAGATACTTTCGGAGATACCCGTAGTGTACCTTTATAGCCACCCAGTTACGTTGTGACGTTTGGCACACCCAAAGTATTCCTATGGTATCCGGGAGTTGCACAACCTCATGGTCTAAGGAAAAGATACTTGACATTGAAAAAGCTTTAGCATTACGAACTACACGATCTTGTGCTAGGCTTAGGATTGGGTCTTATCCATCACATCATTCTCCTAACGATGTGATCCCGTTATCAATGACATCCAATGTCCATGGTTAGGAAACTGTAACCATCTGTTTGATCAACGAGCTAGTAACTAGAGGTTTACCAGGGATATGTTATGGTCTATGTATTCACACATGTATCACTGTTTCCGAATAATACAATTCAAGCATGAATAACAGACAATTATCATGAACAAGGAAATATAATAATAACCATTTTATTATTGCCTCTAGGGCATATTTCCAGTAGAGAAGGAAGCTGCTCGAACCCCGCAGCCCCAATCATAACCACAGAGTTCCACCAGCTTCAGGGACTACTGTCGGAGATATTGACAGCGGGTGCCCTCATCGACCACCCATAGTATTTCAAGAAAATTGGGGGCCGCCTGTCACCCCCCGACCGCCTAATCATTGGGCCGCCTCCTGGGGCAGCTAAGCCCAGGAGCCGGCTGCCAGCAGGTGGCAGGGGCCCGAACAGGCGGCTGCCTCGTGGCCGGCGACCAGAAGACGGCCTCACGCCTTCCCCTCGGGACACGTGCTGGGGAACCATGACAAGGCTAAGGCATGGCTACAGTTGAGCATGTCCTTAGAGAGTCTATAAGGGCGAGGCTACAGTGAGGGCGTATCTTGGGGATGCCTCTTAAGCGGCGCGTAACTATAGCCATGCTGCCAGTGACCAAGCCTCAGTCAAAGGACGCCATGATCCCACTACCCACAGGCGGTAGAGCCAGCAGGCGGCTGGCCCCACCAGCCAGTGGGTGAACAAGAAGCAAGCGGCCCCTGGCACGCGGCCTGGGGGATGGGCCGCCTGGTAGCAGGCGGCTCACCGTGCCCTAGGAGTCTGAACCTCATCAAGATGACAAGACAGGACGTGGTGGCGGCGTACGGCTGGAGGCGGCGGCACTGTAGCCATTCCCCTCCTGACGATGCTGCCATCAGCAAAAGAGCGTCTATAGTGGAAGACAATCATGAGGGCCCATAGACTGCGGGCCCCGGCAAATAGGTGGGAAGGCCGGCACTCGAGGACGCTGACATCTGGGGGCCATTCGCCTGGATTACTATTGTACCCCTGAGGGGGTAGACCTATATAAATCCCCCAGGGTCCTCCATGTGGAGGGGTTGGACTCTAAGAAGAGGAGAGACATAGAGAGAGGGAGCGAGAGGGAGAAACCCTAGCAACCATCCCGATTCCCTTGAGCGAAGGTAGAAAGCTAGCATTGCCCTTCTTCCTCCTCTAGACGGCACAGCTCAAGGAGCTACCTGGTAGCCACCCTATTGACATTAGTCATGACGCGGAGTCCCCGCAGAGCAGGACTAGTGGTGTTATCTCCAAGGAGAGCCCCAAACATGGGTAAGATTCGCAGGCATCCCAAGTATCGCCTTATCCTGCTTCCAGGGCCCGGCGACGTTCTATTGTCCCCATGCATGATAAGCCATCCTTTGGCATATGTTGCACCAAAACCCCAACAACGTAGGATCAGTCTCTTCAGTGATGCTCAATCACTTTTGGGTTTGTAGGTGTTTGGGTTTGGTTTTAGGTTTTTCCTCACTTGATGATTTTCACTCAAAGTCCTCGGAGGATGGGATGCTCTCAAATGACAAGTGTCAGTTTCTCTCGGAGCAGCCAACCAGCTAGTGGTTGTAGGGGCGGCTATTTATAGCCTAGGGAGCAGCCCGACATGATAAGACATAAATGACCTTCAATAATATGACCGTTAGGTGGGTAGATATTTTTGGACAAGTGGCTCGTAGCACATCAACGGTCGGAAATTTGAGTATCAAACTCCTCAGGGCTATCATGTTCCTCACTGTGTAGGCAATCCGCACTGGCGAATTCCTAACTCCTTAGTCAGAACAAATTCCTCGGAGAACAGAAGAACTTCGTCTCTGTCACAGAAGAATATGACTGAACTGTATGAGATTTCCAATGGCTTCACTCGAAGGGATTGGTAGGTGTAGGATTTTGAGTTGAGCATCACATGGAATTTTTTCCTTAGTATTTCCTCGACCCCCTTTAACAGTACGGTGTTTCCTGTGACTCAAGAAAGAGAAAATGGAACTACAAAAACAAAAGTCTTCACGCTTCATGTTCCTCAAATGAGTACCAAGTCTTCAAGGTCACACCAATTTCTTCACTTTCAAAGTCTTCAGAAAGTCTTCAGAATTCCAAAGTCTTCAGTCGAAGAACTTCATTCTTAGGGGTCGACTTTCTCTTTAAATATCAAACTCCTCATAGACTTATAGACCTGTGTACACTCACAAACACATTAGTCCCTTAACCTATAAGTCTTCAATACACCAAAATCACTAAGGGGCACTAGATGCACTTACAGATATTACTCATATAAATAGAACATAGAACAACCATTATTCTCTGATTTAAATGAATAACCGTCTCACAACAAACAAGATCCAGATATGATATTCATGATCAACTCTGGCACCAAATAACAAATATTTAGGTCTAAAACTAATCCCGAAGGTAGATGTAGAGGTAGCGTGCTGATGCTGATAACATCGACTTTGGAACCATTTCCCACACGCATCGTCACCTCGTCCTTAGCCAATCTTTGTTTAATCCATAACCGCTGTTTCGAGTTACAAATATGAGCAACCGAACTAGTATCAAATACCCAGGCGCTACTACGAGCATTAGTAAGGTACACATCAATAACATGTATATCAAATATACCTTTGTTCACTTTGTCATCCTTCTTATCCGCCAAATATTTGGAGCAGTTTCGCTTCCAGTGACCAGTCCCTTTGCAGTAGAAGCACTCAGTTTCAGGCTTGGCTCCAGACTTGGGTTTCTTCCCGGGAGTAGCAACTGGCTTGCTATTCTACTTGAAGTTCCCCTTCTTTCCCTTGCCCTTTTTCTTGAAACTAGTGGTCTTAATAACCATAATAACCATCAACACTTGATGCTCCTTCTTGATTTCTACCTCCGCAGCTTTGAGCATTGCAAAGAGCGCGGGAATAGTCTTCTCCGTCCCTTGCATATTATAGTTCATCATGAAGCCTTTATAGCTTGGAGGCAGTGATTGAAGCATGATACGTCTCCTACGTATCTATAATTTTTTATTGTTCCATGCTATTATATTATCCTGCTAGGATGTTTTATGGGCTTTTATATACACTTTTATATGATTTTCGGGACTATCCTATTAACCCAGAGCCCAGTGCCAATTTCTGTTTTTTCCTGTTTTAGGGTTTCGTAGAAAAGGAATATCAAACGGAGCCCAATTGACCTGAAATTCAACGGAGGTGATTTTTCGACAAGAAGAAGCCCACAAGTGCCGGAGGGGGACAAGAAGACTCACGGGCTGCCCACGAGGGTGGGGGGCGCACCGCCCCTACTGGGCGTGCCCCCCTGCCTCATGGACAACCCGTAGACCCCCTTTACTTTCCCCCGACTCCAACACCTCATATATATACTAAAACCTCTAGAAAATAACCTAGATCGGGAGTTCCGCCACCGAAAGCCTCTGTTTCCACCGAAAATCAATCTAGACCTGTTCTAGAACCCTGCCGGAGGGGGGAATCCCTCTCCGGTGGCCATCTTCATCATCTCGGCATTCTCCATGACGAGGAGGGAGTAGTCCACCCTCGGGGCTAAGGGTATGTGTCAGTAGCTATGTGTTTGATCTCTCTCTCTCTCTCGTGTTCTTGAGATGGCACGATCTTGATGTATCGCGAGCTTTGCTATTATAGTTGGATCCTATGATGTTTCTCCCTCTCTACTCTCTTGTAATGGATTGAGTTTTCCCTTTGAAGTTATCTTATCGGATTGAGTCTTTAAGGATTTGAGAACAGTTGATATATGTCTTACGTGGGATACCTGTGGTGACAATGGGGTATTCTATTGATTCACTTGATGTATGTTTTGGTGATAAACTTGCGGGTTCCGTGACCTTGGGAATCTATGCATAGGGGTTGGCACACGTTTTCATCTTGACTCTCTAGTAGAAACTTTGGGGCACTCTTTGGTACTTTGTGTTGGTTGAATAGATGAATCTGAGATTGTGTGATGCATATCATATAATCATGGCCACGGATACTTGAGGTGACAATGGAGTATCTAGGTGACATCAGGGTTTTGGTTGATTTGTCTCTTAAGGTGTTATTCTAGTACGAACTCTATGATAGATTGAATGGAAAGAATAGCTTCGTGTTATTTTACTACGGACTCTTGAATAGATCGATCAGAAAGAATAACTTTGAGGTGGTTTCGTACCCTACCATAATCTCTTCGTTTGTTCTCCGCTATTAGTGACTTTGGAGTGACTCTTTGTTGCATGTTGAGGGATAGTTATATGATCCAGTTATGTTATTATTGTTGAGAGAACATGCACTAGTGAAAGTATGAACCCTGGGCCTTGTTTGCTATCATTGCAACACAGTTTATGCTCACTTTTACCACTTGCTACCTTGCTGTTTTTATATTTTCAGATTACAAAAACCTATATCTACCATCCATATTGCACTTGTATCACCATCTCTTCGCCGAACTAGTGCACCTATACAATTTACCATTGTATTGGGTGTGTTGGGGACACAAGAGACTGTTTGTTATTTGGTTGCAAGGGTGTTTGAGAGAGACCATCTTCATCCTACGTCTCCCACGGATTGATAAACCTTAGGTCATCCACTTGAGGGAAATTTGCTACTGTCCTACAAACCTCTGCACTTGGAGGCCCAACAACGTCTACAAGAAGAAGGTTGCGTAGTAGACATCAAGCTCTTTTCTGGCGCTGTTGCCCGGGAGGTGAGTGCTTGAAGGTATATCTTTAGATCTTGCAATAGAATCTTTTAGTTTCTTGTTTTATCACTAGTTTCGTTTATAAAAGAAAACGAACAAAATGGAATTAAGGTTACCTCATATGCTTCATCTTTTTAATATCCTTCGTGAAAATGATGGGAAGGAAAATTGTGCTCAAGTACTCGAAGAAGAATTACATAGAATGCTTGGCATAAAATATGTGCATGATGAGCATGATTACAATGTTGTTAGTGTGAATCCCTTGAATATCCATGATGCTAATGATATGCAAAGGCCCAAGCCTGGGGAAGCTATGTTTGATGAATATGATATTTTTGGTCCCCCAAGTTTTGATGTGAAAATTTATTATTATGAAATCATGCCTCCTATTTATGATGATTATATTGATGAAAGTGGATTTGGCGAGGTCATGACTTTATTTAGTGATGAATCCACTATTTCGAAAGAGGTTCCAATTGATTATGAGAACAAAGTTGCTATCTATGATGATTATTGTGATGAATTGTATGCTATTAAGAATAATGATAACCATGAAACTTGTCATCATTATTTTAGTTTTCAATTGGATTATGCTTCATATGATAGTTATTTTGTTGAGTTTGCTCCCACTACTATGAATGAGAAGAATTTAGCTTATGTGGAGAGTAGTAAAATTTCTATGCAAATAGATCATGAAAAGAATGCTTTATGTGATAGTTATATTGTTGAATTCATTCATGATGCTACTGAAAATTATTATGAGAGAGGATCATATGATTCTACATATTGCAATAATATCAAGTTTCCTCTCTATATGCTTAAAGTTTTGAAGCTATGCTTGTTTTGCTTTCCTATGCTAGTTGATTATTGTTCCCATAAGTTGTTTGCTCACAAAATCCCTACGCATAGGAAGTGGGTTATACTTAAATGTGCTAGTCATATTCTTCATGATGCTCCCTTTATGTTTCAATTCTTATCTTTTATGTGAGCATCACTGAAATCATCATTCCTAGCTAGGGGTGTTAAACGATAGCGCTTGTTGGGAGGCAACCCAACTTTTTTTTTGCTTCTGTTTAGGAATAAATATTGCATCTAGCTTATGTTTAGATATTTTTTTGTGTTTTAATTAGTGTTTGTGCCAAGTAGAACCTTTGGGAAGAGTTGTGTGAAGTTTATATGATCTTGCTGTGAAAAACAGAATCGTTAGCGCTCACTAGAATAGTCACCAGATTTTACTGGAGTGTGCTATTTAGTTGATTCTTTTTGCAGATGATTAATAGACAAATTCCTCAGGTTTACCAATTTATTTGGGAATTTTTAGAGTAACAGAAGTATTCGAAAGTTACAGATTACTACAGACTGTTCTGTTTTTGACAGATTCTGTTTTCTATGTGTTGTTTGCTTATTTTGATGAATCTATGAGTAGTATTGGAGGGTATGAACCATAGAGAAGTTGGAATACAGTAGATATTACACCAATATGAATTTAGAATGAGTTCATAATAGTACCAAAGTGGTGGTTTTATTTTCTTATACTAACGGAGCTTACGAGTTTTCTGTTGAGTTTTGTGTTGTGAAGTTTTCACATTTTGGGTAAAGATTCGATGGACTATGGAATAAGGAGTGGCAAGAGCCTAAGCTTGGGGATTCCCAAGGCACCCCAAGGTAAAATTCAAGGACAACCAAAAGCCTAAGCTTGGGGATGCCCCGGGAAGGCATCCCCTCTTTCGTCTTCATCCATCGGTAACTATACTCGGGACTATATTTTTATTCACCACATGATATGTGTTTTTCTCGGAGCATCAATTTGTTTTATTTTGGTTTGCTTGCTGTTTGACTAATATCCCAAGATCTCAAATTCTTAAATGTTAGAGAGTCTTCACATAGTTACATAATTATTCAACTACTCATTGATCTTCACTTATATCTTTTGGAGTAGTTTGTTGGTCGATCTAGTGCTTCACTTATATCTTTTAGAGCACAGTGGTGATTTTATTTTGAAGAAATTGTTGATCTCTCATGCTTCACTTATATCCTTTTGAGAGTCTATTAGAACAGCATGGTAATGTGCTTTTTCTATAAAACTAGCCTTCACATGATAGGCATCCAAGATGAATGTAGTAAAAACTTTCAAACTAAGTGCATTGAATATGATGAGAAGTTGGATGCTTGATAATTGTTTTGAGATATGTATTAGAGTCATGCTAGTAGAGTTATTATGAAATTGAGAAATGCTTGTGTTAAGGTTAGTGATTACCGTAGCATGCACGGATGGTGAACCGCTTTGTGACAAAGTTAGAGCATGAGGTATTTGTATAGTGTCAACCTTTGTGTGGAGGTCGGGGGTGCGTGATGGTTAACTCCTACCAACCTCCCCCCTAGGAGCATGTGTTGATTGCTTTGTTTTGATGAATCATACATTTTTGCAATAAGTATATGAGTTCTTATGACTAATGTTGAGTCCATGGATTGTACGCACGCTCACCCTTCCACCATTGCTAGCCTCTCTTGTACCGCACAACTTTCGCCGGTGCCCTACACCCACTATATACCTTCCTAAAAATAGCCACCATATATCTTCCTCAAAACAGCCACCATATCTACTTATCATGGCCTTTCCATAGCCATTCCGAGATATATTGCCATGCAACTTTCCACCGTTCCATTCATATGACACGCTTCATATTGTCATATTTCCTTGCATGATCATGTAGTTGACATCGTATTTGTGGCAAAGCCACCATGCATAATTTTTCATACATGTCTCTCTTGATTCATTGCATATTCCGGTACACCGTCGGAGGCATTCATATAGAGTCATACTTTTTTATAGTATCGAGTTGTAATATCGAGTTGTAAATCAATAGAAGTGTGATGATCATCATTATTAGAGCATTGTCCCATGTGAGGAAAGGCCAAACAAAACAAAAGACCCCTCCAAAAAAAGAAAAAAAGGGACAATTGCTACTATCTTTTTCCACACTTATGCTTCAAAGTAGCACCATGTTCTTCATGATAGAGAGTCTCATGTTTAGTCACTTTCATATACTAGTGGGAATTTTCATTATAGAACTTGGCTTGAATATTCCAACGAGGAAGCGGATCCTCTAACATCCTCAAGGGATGTCACCAAACTATAGTGAAATGCGTGTGTAAAGCGAAGAAGTGATGTTAGGGTACTGTAGCAATTACTATACGGATTTACTGTATCATGTACAAAAATAAATCAAAAAATAATTTTATTACACCATAATTTTGTTTGTATGTAATTTTTGTAAATTTATACAGTAGATTTGCAATTTGCAAATTAATTACAATCACTTTAGGCTTAACCATATGGATGTGAGGAAGGAATGTCACGATTACTGTAGCTTAGGTGACATCCCTTAAGGATGTTAGAGGATCCGGTTCCTTCCAACGATGGGCTTCCTCAAATGCCCTAGGTCTTCGTGAGCAAGCAAGTTGGATGCACACCCACTTAGTTTCTTTTGTTGAGCTTTCATACATAATTAGCTCTAGTGCATCCGTTGCATGGCAATCCCTACTCACTCACATTGATATCTATTAATGGGCATCTTCATAGCCCGTTGATACACCTAGTCAATGTGAGTGTCGGTGTACTAAGGTAGGTGTACCTCAGTACCCCAACTTGTGCACGGGCAGTAGCAGCTTCCCGCGGCAGGGCCTACCACGCGCTTGCCGGAGACCTTCCTGCTCCATATAAAACCATTCAAAAACAAAGTATACAAGACAGAAGATCAAGACCCCGCAAGTGGAGCTTGCCGGGAAGGCCGTCCCAGGCTCAAGATTACCTCACTAGCACAAGACCCTGGCAAGAGGAGCTTGCCAGGAAGGCCAGAAGATTACATTACAGAAGACATGCCTCGGCGCAACATGCGCCCCGGCAGGGCCCGGGGAGCGACAAGCTTCAGAGCCCGGCAAGCTTCCGGGCCCGGCAAGGTCAAGACCCCGGCAAGGTGCTTGCCGGGGAGAGTTGCGCTGTGTGCCCGCGCTCCAGCTCATCGAACCACGCGTCGCCCTGGGGCCACTCCAGGGACGCGTGGCGGATGGCTATGCAGCCTGGGGGACACGGTGGCACTCCACGGTGGTAAAGCCATCGCCGTGGCAAATGGAGACGCAAGGGCGGGCGCTTTTGGGGTCGACGGCGACGGGCATTAAATGCTCTTGTCCCCCACTGTCAAAGTAGGTAGCGACCACTGTTCATGCACTATTGCTCCACTATTCCCGCACTGTTACAACTACCACCACTATTACATTTTTACCCTTTCTCCAACGTTGACACCTGTCGGTGACCCCTTGAGCTATAAAAGGAGGCCCATGCACAACGTAGAAAGGGTTCGGAACCTAGATCACTCATTCACTCGGTGTAGCTAGTTCTTCAAGCTCCCGAGCTCCAACACTCAATACAATCAAGCAGGAGTAGGGTTTTACGCGTCTATCGCGGCCCGAACCTGGGTAAACTGCCCGCGTGCTCACCACGATCTGCTCTTTGTGCTCCCTCCGCTCCCTCACCGCAACGACAAGGGGCTCCGGTCCCATAGGTGCTCGTGGTGGACAGTTTCCCCCGACATCTTTGGCGCGCCAGGTAGGGGGCGTCGAGGTTGTGCGAACCTGATCCGGCGTTCACGCGGGCGCACTCTTCATCAACCTCTCCAGTTTCATCAGCAACCTCATCAGCAACAGCGACATGGCCCCGAAGAAGAAAGCTTCGGAGGTCGCAGGCCCGTCTGCGTCTCATCCGCCGCCACCGGAACCAACGGTGGGCGGGGGAGACGCCGTCGGAAGGGTGGTCGCCGGCGAGGAAACTCGCGGCGCCACCAAATCCAAAGACAAGACGGACGACCGAGCCTCGGTCTCCGTGGACGCGCCACGTCCATCTCAGCAAACGACAACCCAGCAGCGCCATGCCACAGGAGGTGGCATCCGCTTGCTGGGCCAAGGGAAAACCGGAGGCTCGCAGGACGCTTCGGGCCATCGTCCTGGCACGAGCAAGGCGCGGTCGCCGGGGCGAGACCCTGCTCCTTCTAACCCAGTTAGGAGTCCGAGCATATCCCGCTCCTCGCACCGCTCGCCCCCGCTCCCCTCCACTCCAGCAGAAGCGCTCGCAAGGGCGCAACTGCTCCTCGACTTCCCTCCAGCGGCAGACAAGGCCGAAGACTGGAGGGCAACCATCCAGAGCCTGATCGCCTTCGCCAACAACGATACGCCGCAGCAGCCGGCGACCTCCCGGCCACGGCAAGTCGAGAAGACGAAGGCCGACGGCGACAAGACCGCCGGGGGTGCAACCACCGTGCACTCCCCGCCGCGGAAGCAGAAGATGCCGCCCCGCCAGAACAACGCCGACGACGGCTCCACGGCATCGTCGGATCCGCGGGCTCGTCGGGACCAGCGCCAAGTCCTTGACGACCGGCGACAAGAAGACGCTCGAACGACGATCGAGCGCCGCCGAGAAGCTCGGCGACAATCAGATCAGCGAGCTGGAGCCGCTGTCGACACGCGCGCGCCCGGTGAACCAGGCGACTTGCCGTACGCGGCAGGTTGCCCTGCGTTTACCCGCGAGCTGCGGCGCGTCCAGTGGCCCAGCATGAAGAACTTCAAGCCCGACGTACCGGAGAAGTACGACGGCAAGACGCACCCCTCGGAATTCCTCAGCATTTACACCATCGCGGTGCAGGCTGCCGGGGGGCGCGACGAGAAGATACTAGCGAACTACTTCCCGCTAGTGCTTAAGCCAAACGTCCGTTCTTGGCTTATGCACTTGCCGGAAGGCTCCATTTCTTCTTGGGCGGACCTTTGCCATCAGTTTGTTGGCGCCTTCACGGGCGGCCACAAACCCCACGGCCAGGAGAGCGATCTCCACATTCTGGCCCAGAAGGAAGGAGAACCCCTGCGCAAGTACATCCAACGCTTCAGTCGTGTGCAGCACAACATCCCCGATGTCCACCCTGCCGCGGTTATCAGCGCGTTCCACCAGAACGTGCGTAACCGCCGCATGCGTGAAGAAATGGCCATGACCAAGATACGGGATGTCAGCGAGCTCTATGCTCTAGCTGATAAGTGCGCACGCGCCGAAGAGGGGAGGAGACTCCCCGGGGAGGATACCGGCGCGGGGGGAAGCGACAGCGACGATGCCGCCCCGGCAAAGAAGAGCCGGCGGCGGAACAACAGAAGAAAGAACAAGAAGGAAGTGCTTGCCGTCGAGAAGTCCGGCAAGGAAGCTCCCGCCAAGCAAACACAGGCTGGCGGCTCCGGCAAGGAGCCTGCCCCTGTAGCGGCAGCCGACAAGCAGGACGGCTCCGACAAGCAATACTGCAAGTTCCACCGCACCAAGGGCCACGACCTCTCCAACTGCAAACGCGTCGAGTATCTCGTCGAGCAGCAGAAAGCTGAGTACGAGAGGCGCGACAAGGAGAAGGCCCAAGGTGGCGGAGGAGAACCAAGCAAGAAGCGGCCATTCAATGGCCGGGGAGGACGCCGCGGCAAGGCCAAGCAGTGGCAAGGTGACCGACCTCCCCGGGGCCGCGACAAAGACGAAGAGGACGACGACGACGACATGGAGGATGAGGATAACAGCGAGCAGGAGTTCCAGAAGGCCACGGAGGTCCTGTGCGTCGACGGCGGCGCCTCTCTGCACACTTCCCACCGCCAACTCAAGCAGTGGGTGCGGGAAGTGAACGCAGCAGAGCCGCCCGTCGAGTCGCGCAGGCTCCTCAAATGGTCCAGCACGCCCATCATTTTTTATCTTGAGGATCACCCTGACCGCACCACTGCGGTCGGGTGCTTGCCGATGCTGGTCTCACCCACCATCCGCAACCTCAAGGTCACCAAAATGTTGGTTGACGGCGGGGCCGGGCTGAACTTGATCTCCTCTGCTGTGATCAAGAAACTCCAAATCCCAGATGGCGAGCTCGAAGAGACCGGTTCTTTCCAAGGAATCAACCCGGGGAGGAGCAAGCCCAAGGGGAAGATAACTCTGCCGGTGACCTTTGGCGGGGAGCTCAACTTCAGAACTGAGCGCATCACATTCGACGTCGCCGATATCCCATTACCGTATAATGGGATACTCGGCCGTCC
>LR738716.1:60589061-60604039 GCA_902687465.1 Secale cereale
GTAATCCCCATATTCATCAAGATCAATCAAGCAGGAAGCAGGGTATTACCTGCATTAAGAGGGCCTGAACCTAGGTAAACATCGTGTCCTTGTTTGCCCTGTTACCACCGATCCTCAGATACACAGTTCGGGACCACCTATCCAAGATCCGTCAGTTTTGACACCGACACATGTGAGGAAGGAACGTTCACATAACTAGTCTCTCTCTCTCTCTCTCTCTCTCTCTCTCTCTCTCTCTCTCTCTCCCTCCCTCCCTCCCTCCCTCCCTCCCTCCCTCCCTCTGATCTCCTATCTTCCTCTCCAATCCTTCCCGTGATGAACTACTCGAAGAATTGTATCTGTTTCGAGTGATTTCATAGTGGATTCATAACTCAATGCGACTTATGAGAAAATTTCCCAAGGTATTTAATCACAAGGATCAACATATTCCAGAGACTTGAAATCGTAAAAGAAATGTTTGAATTGAAAATGCCACCGTGTATAAATATCACAAATAACTATTAGCACAAAACACAAATAAATAGGGTAAAACAAAAGGGAGCATTATTTATTAATAATATATGATTGTGTGCATCAATCGATGCAGAGGCCTAAAGTTATGTTTTTCTCTAGAAAAACAAATCGTCGTGATGGTGAAGTTACACTTGAGGACTGAAGGAATGGTCCATGCAAGCCGAAGATGATGATGCAAATCAAAGGGAAAAAACAATAATCTTGATTCCACTTAGAGAGGCAGCCTCTTACAATAACATATGAAAAGATAATATTCAAAATGTGATTGATATCTCACTTTCTCTTGAGCGAAAGTATTTAGAGGATTGATATTTTACTAGAACACTTGTTATATGAAATTAATTTCTTGCTGGATTACCATGGACCAGACGGCGTTTAATCACAAGGAAGAATCGGAGAAAACAAATCCGTCCATGATGGTGCATGACTAAGCCACCGGTTTGAATAATGGAAAAGAGGGATGAAAAGGATAGGGCTTGAGGCAAAAGAGAAGCAAAGGCAAATGCATGCTTAATTAGTTAAACGAAAGGGGGATTAGGTGTTCCTTTGACAGCGGAATCGGCATGGAAAGCTTGACATGACAGCACGCATCGGGTCTGCTCTGTGGGCCACGCCTCTCACCAACCTGTATATAGTTATTTAACTGACTAAAGCGTTGGGTAACGGCGATTCACACTTGTGTGATTGCGAAGTCTCTGTCGGAGTCGGGCCGGAAATCATTAGAGGATGGCGAAGTGTCAGTGAAAAAGCATCTTAGTATATATACATCGACAAAGTGTTGGACACAAACACGTAGCTGAGTGAGAGAGAAACATACTCCCATTGAGAATAAGATGGGCGTGGCGACGGTGACGGAGGTGAAGCAGAGCGTGAGCGTCTCCGGGAAGAAGATGTTCCGGACGAGCCTCAACAATCGGCACGCCAATGAATGGTACAGTGGTAAATCCATCCTCATTCTTCTCCCACGGCCGGCCCACGGAACATGTCCGACTCACACGCGGCTTGCTCCTGTCTTGTCTTCTAGGCCACCCACCGACGTCTCCAGCGACCTCGCCGTCGAAGTCGGCACGTCCAGCTTCGCCCTCCACAAGGTGAGAGAAACCACCATGTCCATCAACCGCAACGGAGCTTAAAATGACGTCCTAATGCCCATGGCATAGCTGCTCGCGCAGTTCCCGCTGGTCTCTCGGAGCGGCAAGATCCGGCGGCTCGTGGCGGAGGCCAAGGACGCCAAGCTCGCGCGCCTCACCCTCCACGCCACGCCCGGGGGCGCCCCGGCGTTCGAGCTCGCCGCCAAGTTCTGCTACGGCGTCCACGTCGACATCACGGTCGCCAACGTGGCCATGCTCCGCTGCGCCGCGCGCTACCTGCAGATGACCGACGACTTCTCCGACAAGAACCTCGAGCTCCGCGCCGAGGCGTTCCTTCGCGACGCCGTCCTCCCCAGCATCGCCAGCTCCGTCGCCGTGCTCCGCACCTGCGAGGCTCTGCTCCCGGCCGCGGAGGACGTCAACCTCGTCGCCCGCCTCATCGCCGCCATCGCCAACAACGTCTGCAAGGAGCAGCTCGCGTCCGGGCTGCTCTCCAGGTTGGACCAGAGCGCGCAGCTCAAGCCGGCGGCGGGGGTCGTCGAACTTGACTCGCCGGGGGACTGGTGGGGCAAGTCGGTCGCCGGCCTCGGACTGGACTTGTTCCAGCGACTCCTCTCCGCCGTCAAGTCCAAGGGCCTCAGGCAGGAGACGGTCACCCGGATCCTCATCAACTATGCCCAGAACTCGCTGTACGGGCTCATGGCCTGCGCCGACAAATGTGGCGGCGTCACGGACACGGACACGGACACGGACGCCGTCAAGAAACAGCGCGCCGTCGTCGAGACCATCGTCGGCTTGCTACCGGCGCAGTCCAAGAAGAGCCCTGTGCCAATGGCCTTCCTCTCGGGGCTCCTCAAGACGGCAATGGCGCTGTCCGCTTCCAACACATGCAAGACCGACCTCGAGAAGCGGATCGGCATGCAGCTTGACCAGGCTATCCTGGAGGACATCCTGATCGCCACCGGGTCCGGCGAGGCCTCGACGGCGGCTACCGTGCAGCACCACACGCTTTACGACACAGACGTGGTGGCGAGGATCTTCTCGGTGTTCCTCAACCTTGATGAGGACAACGAGGAGGACGGCGGCGGGTTCGACTACGACAGCCCGCGGTCCCCGAAGCAGAGCTGTATAGTTAAGGCTTCCAAGCTGCTGGACAGCTACCTGGCCGAGATCGCGCTCGACTCGAACCTCGTCCCCGCCAAGTTCATCTCCCTCGCCGAGATCCTCCCTGACCACGCCCGCCTCGTCACCGACGGCATCTACCGCGCCGTCGACATCTTCCTCAAGGCACGCCGCCCTTTTCTTTTTTCTCTCTATTATTAATGTTACCATGCATGAACGTTCATTAATTGTCTTCCCTTTCCCGTGGGTGGGGGTGGCCATGGAACCTGCAGGTGCACCCGAACATCAAGGAGGCGGAAAGGTACCGGATGTGCAAGGCGATTGACTGCCAGCGGCTTACGCCGGACGCGTGCAGCCACGCGGCCCAAAACGAACGGCTGCCGGTGCAGATGGCGGTGCAGGTGCTCTACTTCGAGCAGATCCGCCTGCGGAGCGCGATCCAGTCCGGCGGCGGCGGCGGCCATGACGGGGCTCTCTTCTTCGGCGGCGCGGCGTCCGCATCAACGGTTCAGGGCAGCGGCAACAACATGCGGTCCGGGAGCGGGGTGGGGAGCGGCGCGATGTCGCCGCGGGACAACTACGCGTCGGTGCGGCGGGAGAACCGAGAGCTGAAGCTGGAGGTGTCGCGGATGCGCATGCGGTTGACGGACCTGGAGAAGGACCACGTGAGCATGAAGCGGGAGCTGGTGCGCGTCAACCCGGCGAACCGCCTGTTGCGGAGCTTCGCGCGCAGCTTCGGCAGGCTCAACACGCTCTTCCGGATGCGCCCGGCTGCCGAGCCTGGCTTGCAGCAGCTCGGCGCCAAGGCTACCGCCGACGCCAAGGTGCTCTTCCAGCGCCGCCGCCGCCATTCCATCTCGTAAATAGACCACCGCGCGCCTGCAGATCCAGCGTCTTGCGCGTTCTCCTATGTGTGCATAGGAAGTGATAAAACGCCGTGATTGATCTGGTGGTATATCTGCTTTTGAGCACTTGTACCCGACTACTTTGTGGGGATTGCATCATATTCTGTTGATAAATAGTGAGTGAATAGCATAAAATTATCATTTTCGTGTTAGGGTTTCGAAAAACCACCATATTTTTTTCATAACTGATACCTACCACTTTTCGTGTCGACTTGCTAAAAAACCCGAAATTGCCCGTTGCTAGCGTTTTAAACCGTTTTTTTGACATTCTGGGCCCGCCTGTCAGGCCACGTCGGCGCCGCGACGACCAGGCCGTTAACGACCGTTACTTCCGACTGGTACGGTCGGACCGCACCCGCTCGCGCCCCTTTATCTCTTTGTCGGCAAAGCTCACTCTCGCTATTCCTTTCCCCCGTGCTCTCTGCCTCTCTCTGTACTCCTCTCCCGACGATGGCGGCGGTGAAGAAGGACGACGGCGAGCCTTTTGGGCCGAGGGGCGACTGCCGACGGCGAGGGCGATGCTCACTCCGAGGTTCACATGTGGCTAAGCAGCGCAAGTTTCCCGACCCAGCGGTCGCTTGGGCCACCGACACAGGAGTATAGATCTCGTCGGCGTTCCGTGTGGCCAGTGCAGTGGCCAGATGCATCCACACGCATCTAGAAGGCGGGCACCAGTGGGCGTCCTCACTTGGTGGCGTAGAGTAAGTTATTACTTTGTTTTTAATATCTTTGTTAGTATATTTATGAACTTGGATTAGGATCTGTTTGTTAGACTGTTCACGAATTAGTACGCTTGGTAGATTATAATGTATACACTGTAAGCAATATATGAATTAGGGTTTAGGGTTTGGTATGTGTATATTTCAATTTATTCATTGAAACTATTTAAATATGCTATGGAAGTGAAACTGTTGCATTGTATTTAACCACATATCAGAGATTTGAATGTTTCTTTACTTTGTTTGCATAGTTTGGATGATGAAGTATGTGAACTGAGGCTGCATTTTCAGGGTAGAGACAATATGGAAAGGAAGTTTTACTTATCAGAAATGAATTATATGTTATTGTTAGCACTAATTAAACATGCGGGCTATGGGTTGGATGCCTATTTGTCATATGTTAAAGATGAGGGTATGGGGCTGGAGGGGATTGAGGTTTTGGACAATGATGAGAAGGTGGAGGAGATGCTAGATTTGTTTGCTGAGACTAAATTTTTGAACATAACAGTGAGAGAGGCTAGTGATCCAAATCCAGTAGATGCAAACACGGATCACACATTGCTTGAAGAGCAGATTCCAATTAGTAAAGTTGGTGAGCATATTGTTTATAGTGTTTCCTAAGAAGGTGTCCTTTTCCCTGCCTCCAATTCTTCACAGCCTCCAGTTGTTCCTGGTGAACCATATCTGAACACACCGTGTAGCTGTAATTTGAACAAGGGAAAAGAGGCACTGGAAAATGAAAATATTGAAGCAGAAGAGCAAGATGTAGATGAGTTGGACAAATCCTCTTCAGATTTTGAGTTTTACAGGGGTGATTACAGAAGGAAGAACATTTCATACAAGTCTTGGGCTAGGGTGAAGATGAAGGTGGTGAAGGAACAAGTAAGCACTATAGGGAAGAGGAAGAGATGGATGAGTAGTATTTTGGCGCTGCTTATGAAGCCTTAGCACTACAAAAAGAATACACTTCCGTGATGATACGTGTTTGTCACAGTTGGTCACATTTTCTGTCATGCATGTACATCCATGACGATTTTATGACAGAATCAAGATAGTCATACTTGTGCTGTCGTAGAAGTGTTCCATGACATTACCAAAATTATCATCACGGAAGTGTCGACTTCCATGACGATAAATCACGCGTCACAGAAGTGCTTTCGTCAAGGGTGACCGACACGTGGCATCCACCATAACGGAACGCCGTTAAGCTATCGGGTCCGGTTTTGGATCCGATAACCCGTTAACAGCCCTGACCAATGGGGATTTTCCACGTGTAAAATTCTGATTGGCTGATGGAAACAGGTGTCAGTTTCGCGTTGGCACAGGTGTCACTCATCCAATGGGCGAGATGCGCCTATGATATGTTGACACGTGGACCGGCCCAAAAGTGGCCCATAAAGTTTAAATGGGCCGGCCCAACTAAAGGCCCGCAAGATTTTGCAGACCATAATGGGCCGGCCCAACTAAAGGCCCACAAGATTTTTGCGAACCATAATGGGCCGGCCCAGCTAAAGGCCCACAAGATTTTGCGGGTCATAATGGGCCGGGCCAGGTAAAGGCCCACAAGATTTTTGCGGGCCATAATGGGCCGGCCCTGGTGAAGGCCCACAAAATTTTTGTGTATCATAATGGGCCGGCCCAGCTAAAGGCCCACAAGATTTCGCCGACATTAATAGGTCGGCCCAGCTGTAGGCCCACAAGATTTTGAGGACCCTAGTAGGCCGGCCCATTAACCGGCTGCCATATTTTGGGCCAAATGCCGGCCCATATTTGATCTGGTCCATTAATGGCCTGCCACATTCCGGGCCTAATAATGGCCCATATGAGATCCAGCCCGTTAAAAGCCTACCACGTTCTGGGCCAAATTACGACCCAGATCAGGTTCGGCCCTTTAAGAGGCTTTGGGCTAAATCATGGCCCATATCAGATTCGGCCCATCAACTGGACGTTATGCTTTTGGGCCCACTTGCTAAAGGCCCATTTAGTAATTCGGTCTGATATTAGTTTCGGCCTGTTAAGGGCCCGTTTAATATTTCGGCCCTATATTAATATCGGCATGTTAAAAGCTCGTCATATAGTTGGGCCTAACTACGGCCCGGTTTGCATCCAGCCTGCTCGCAGCCGATAATCTGATTGGGCCAAACAAGGACCGAGACAATTTTGGTCTGTTATAAGCCCGTGATTTGATTGGCGCATTCATGGGCCGGGGTCTATTTCGGCTTGCTGTCGGCCCGTGAGCTGTTCGGCACGATTCAGGCCCAACCTATTTTTCAGCCTCCTAAAGGCCCATTGAGTTTTCTTAGGAAAATAGGGCCGGCGGTTTACTCGGCCTATTAAAGGCCTGAATCTACTAGTGGGCCAGTTTACATTTAGGCCTGTTAACGGACCAAGATGACGGGGCCCATGATGCGGATCATACATGGTGATTTGCATGACGGCCTGATTATGTACCGTAATTTTACGGTTTGGCCGGTTTACTGCGAAGATAGGATATATATACAGTAAAATAACTGCAGCATCATGAATAAGAAAAAAAAACTAGACTATACAATAAAGAAATTACGGCATATTACATCCACTGGGCATCAAAGTTCGCCACTATGATAATAAAGCACAAGCAGATAGCAGATTACATACACTGGGCATCAAAGATTGCCACCAGTGCAACTAAACATGCCGACAAAATAATATACAAAACCGACAGCACTTCAATAGAGTTCAAGAAAGGTTAGCCCTACTCGGGAGCTGCAACGCAAGCAGCTGAGCAAGCTGGTGAGACTGCACTTGTTTGACACTTATATCCTCCTCACTCTGAAAGATAAACAAGCAGACAGCTGACAGGTTTTGCACATATAAGTATCAGTGATGACAATTCATCACATTTCGTACTGACGAATAAAGTGACACAGTTTAAAATAGCATTAACACAATATGGTATTGTTCACGTCAAGACATGGCAGGAAATGACATTGTGAAGGAGTTGGCAGCTTCACGACACCACTGAATTACAGATCAAGAACTCATAAGTATCAACGGTTAGTGTGCTGTCAATTTATCCCATTTTAGATTGGCAAAATAAGATCACTTGCTCTGTATAGTTTAATTTACATGGTATGAAGAAGGAACTTGGTTGTACAACTGAAAACTTAAATTGAGAAGGACAAACTTTTGTTTATGAACTGGAGTACATAATAAACTTTAAACATGCAATTTGATGCAAACACCAAAAATAAACAGTTGTTGCAGTCATGCCTAACCAAATATACACAACAAAGTTTGAAGGATTGAGAAGGACAAACTTACATTATTGGTGAAGCCAGGATCTATAAAGCCCTTGTGCATTCTGATGGGGGGGGGGGAATTCAAGAAGTTTACAACAAAATCTTCTTCATAAGCATTGCCTTTATTCTACATTTTGTTAAGAGTAAATATAGATGTGACAATATAAGAAAAGATGGAGAATATTTAAGATAAGATGAAGAGTGATGCTACATAATCAAGTAGCTATAAATGTAAGTACAGCGATACAGGCAAAAGGTACAGCCAAGAGCAATGCAGAGCTAAACTTCTTCAGTACCATCGGTGTTATCCAACCTTATGGTAAGAGTAATATAGATCTTATGTGTAGAAAATGGAGGGTAAAGGAAAATAAGCTGCAGAGCCATGGTACATGAACAACTACCTGTCAATATAAGTACGCTGATAAAGGACAACACGTACTTACAAGAACAATGCAGAGCTAAAAAAATCATTGGCATTGGATATATTCTACGCTAATGTAACCATTCATACATATCAGATAATTTGGAGCGAACAATTGATAAGCAAGCTATCATGCATACTTCTGTCACATAATGAACCAGGTATGTATGCAAGTACAGTGATACAGGACAACAGGTACTAACAAGAGAAATGCAGCGGCCAGCATATTTGCGATATCATGTCGTTCTTTTCAAACCGGAATTCTTTTTCGAGCAGATTTCCTACAAAAAAGTTACGTAAGGCACATGCAGAAAAGTAGAAGTTCAAATTGTCATGCGATATCATAGACAGTACCTCATCATTGGAACGAGACCAGTGCATAACAAGGTTTTTTCATTCAATGTCTTCTAAATTTAGCACATGTGACTTCGCCAGAAATTCGTTTATAGACTTGCCATCAAAGTGTGATTTCCTCAGGTAACACCAATACTGCTGCAATGCTTCCTTAAAAAGCGCAAGCAAGCTTTGCTCGTCATGACTATCCAGATTGACCCTCGCCTACTTACAACAATGTAATGTAAATCATTGATGTGTTCAATCAGCAAAAAATAGGAAAATAATCACCATGAATAATAGCACGTACACGTAAGTGGGACAGGAAGATGTGAAAATGGTGTTTGTCTTCACTATAATCTTCCAATGATGGGAATATATGCACGTGGTCCCTAACAACATTGAAAGCGTTGTCTTTTAAACTGGGAATAACTGGAATGGGGTTCCAATCTGCAGGAATTGACCGTCTCTGCAGTTGGGATAGGTCTTCGGCCGGTGGACTTGTTGTACTTTTTGCTGGAGTAGGATTTTTCTGCGGTACGGCTGGTGCTATGGCAACTGAAATCAGCATACCTTTTGCTGAAGTGCAGGTCCTGTGTGGTGGGGCTAGTGGTGTGGCCAGTGAAGTATGGGTACAGTCTGCTGGAGTCGGTCCTACGTTTTGTGTCACTGGTTGTACAGCCAATATAAGTGGGGTGTTGTCTGATTTCTCCAGCACAACCACGCTTTTCAAGGACTTTGCTGGTGCTCCTTCAGGTTCGGCAATCACCCTCTTCCTTTTTTATGTCGGAGGCACAAGAACAACATTTGAGTGAAAAAACATGGTATGATGACAGATGGAATATGTATTGATAATGGATGGGCATGGCATCTCGACATATATGATGAGTAAACTAAGCAAATGGTGGTGCAACAAAGTAGAAGAAATGCAAGACAACATATGCGAGATACGCGCAATCAATAAAACCTTGCCAAATTAGAGCAGGCACCTTGATGGGTGAACATGACAGGCCATCTGCCTTTGACTCCTCGGGGTTAGAATAGTCATTAGGATCATATTCTGAACAAGAATCTACAGGTGGGGAGCGTATGAGTTTCATTTCATCCAGAATGGCACTCAATGCCTTGGTGCCAATTTTGTAAGTCATTGCAGTCTTCCACAATATTTTTCTGATGCGCGGATTCTGATATTCACTGTAATTACGTATAATATATGAGAACCATGAAAACATAAATAGTTGTGAGATTATCTTTGTAATGCAGAGGATATTCTAATATAGGGGCGCCCTTGTAAACACTTGTGTGCTATCACTGGATTCTGATGAGGGAGCTCATGTGTGCTGTAATACGGTGCGTGCATTTATATAATCTGGCACAAGTACACACAAAAATAGGCTCCAGAAGTAAGGATAGTTGGCAGATGATAGGTTCAAAATATACTGTATATAGAGTTTATTGCCAAACCATGATAACAACAGCACACAGCAACTAGGCATATCATAGTGTACATAAAAGGGGTACACCATAACCACGATATATAAATTGGGAAAGTGGAACTGGCTTGAAAATACGATGTTGTATTGCCGCTAGTAATTGAAAGCCTATCGATCAAGTACATGCCAGCTCTATCAGCTGTTGATTGCAGATGTCCCTGCTCCTCTTCCTGACAAGGAACATACTATACGTACTAAATCCAAAATAATAAAAGAGGAACATGTTAAAGAATAGAAGAGGAAGCATATTCTTGAGGTTCTGCTTAATTGCATACAATGTTGGTTGTCCACTCATGATGAATCACAGCGTCCGAAGAAATGCAACTGTTAGGAATCGTAGCAGAAAATCAAAATTTTTCCTACGCATCACCAAGATCTATCTATGGAGTAATCTAGCAATGAGCATAAAGGAGAGTGGAGTGCATCTACATACCCTTGTAGATCGCGATGCGGAAGCATTGCAAGAACGCGGATGAAGGAGTCGTACTCGCTGCGATTCAGATCGCGGTTGATTCCGATCTAAGCGCCGAACAACGGCGCCTCCGCGTTCAACACACGTGCAGCCCGATGACGTCTCCCACGCCTTGATCCAGCAAGGAGAGAGGGAGAGGTTGGGGAAGACTCCATCCAGCAGCAACACAACGGCGTGGTGGTGGTGGAGGAGCGCGGCAATCCTGCAGGGCTTCGCCAAGCACTGCGGGAGAGGAGAAGGACTTGGGAGAGGGGGAGGGGCTGCGCCAGAACTTGTGGTGCGGCTGCCCTCCCACCCCCCACACATATATAGGGGCAAGGGAGAGGGGGGCCGGCCCCCTCAGATCCAATCTGAGGAGGGGGCGGCGGCCAGGGGGGTTGCCTTGCCCCCCAAGGCAAGGGGGGCGCCCCCCTTAGGGTTTCCCCCACAACCCTAGGCGCATGGGCCCTAGGGGGAGAGGCGCCCAGCCCACTAAGGGGCTGGTCCCTCTCCACATACAGCCCATAGGGCCCTCCGGGGCAGGTGGACCCCCGGAACCCCTTCGGTGGTCCCGGTACAATACCGGTAACCCCCCGAATTATTCCGGTGACCATATGATGACTTCCCATATATAAATCTTTACCTCCGGACCATTCCGGAACTCCTCGTGATGTCCGGGATCTCATCCGGGACTCCGAACAACATTCGGTAACCGTGTACATACTTTCCCTATAACCCTAGCGTCATCGAACCTTAAGTGTGTAGACCCTACGGGCTCGGGAACCATGCAGACATGACCGAGACAACTCTCCGGCCAATAACCAACAGCGGGTTCTGGATACCCATGTTGGCTCCCACATGTTCCACGACGATCTCATCGGATGAACCACGATGTCAAGGATTCAATCAATCCCGTATACGATTCCCTTTGTCTATCGGTATAGCACTTGCCCGAGATTCAATCGTCGGTATACCGATACCTTGCTCAATCTCGTTACCGGCAAGTATCTTTACTCGTTCCGTAACACATCATCCCGTGATCAACTCCTTGATCACATATTGTGCACATTATGATGATGTCCTACCGAGTGGGCCCAGAGATACCTCTCCGTCATACGGAGTGACAAATCCCAGTCTCGATTCGTGCCAACCCAACAGACACTTTCGGAGATACCTGTAGTGCACCTTTATAGCCACCCAGTTACGTTGTGACGTTTGGTACACCCAAGGCATTCCTACGTTATCCGGGAGTTGCACAATCTCATGGTCTAAGGAAAAGATACTTGACATATAGAAAAGCATTAGCATACGAACTACACGATCTGTGCTAGGCTTAGGATTGGGTCTTGTCCATCACATCATTCTCCTAATGATGTGATCCCGTTATCAATGACATCCAATGTCCATGGTCAGGAAACAGTGACCATCTGTTGATCAACGACCTAGTCAACTAGAGGCTTACTAGGGACATGGTGTTTGTCTATGTATCCACACATGTATATGAGTTTCCTATCAATACAATTCTAGCATGGATAATAAACGATTATCATGAACAAGGAAATATAATAATAACCAATTTATTATTGCCTCTAGGGCATATTTCCAACAGCAATTCCATGATGTCTCTCTATATGTGGCAATTTTGAACAAGAGTCATTAGGATAATATTCTGAACAAGAGTCAACAGGTGGGAAGCGTATGAGTTTCATTGCATCCAGAATGGCACTCAATGCCTTGGTGCCAATTTTGTAAGTCATTGCGATGTTTAGCTTCAAGAGTGGACTGTTGCTAGTGCGACACGAAGCAACTACACGGATCATAGTGTAGATATAACGGGAAAACCATAAGCATCAGAGTAAAATCAGCAAAGTGGAACTTGCTGGAATATATGTGCTAGTATTGCCGGTACGGCTAGAAAGGCTTCGGATACCAGCTCTCTTCAACTGAAGGTGCGGTACTGTTAATATCAGTGTAACTCTCAAAGGCGACACAACTCCCTGCATTTCCTTGCTATTCTTATAGGATTCAAGTGGGGAGGCCATTATAAATCCTATTCCCATGTTTACAAAATCCTACGAATCAAAGAGGCCCGAAGAGTTCAAAGTGTCCATACCAACCGACCCTATAGACCTCTACACTGCAAATGTCCCCGTTCATCTTCACTACAAGGAACATACTGTACTACTATCATACTCCCTCCGTTCCAAAATATAAGTCTTTGTAGAGATTTCCACTATGGATCACATACAGATGTATACAGATACATTTTAGAGTGTAGATTCACTCATTTTTCTCCATATGTAGTCCATGGTGAAATCTATACCAAGACTTGTATTTAGGAACGAAGAGAGTGCTTATTAAAGAAGAACGGAAGAGGAACATGCTAAAGAAGAGCAAGCAGATTTTGGATAATAAAATGTTCATTGCGCAGTGCCCACACATGTTGAACCAGAGCGCATTAAGAAAGCAACTCCCTGCTATCTCTCTATATGTGGTGCACGTGCTTTTTGGAAAGTAAAGTAGGAACATTAGCTAACCAATTAAATGTTATCTGTTTTAGTAATATCAACATCATATCAGATTCGTACTTGAGCAACAAGTTTGGAATTATGAGTAGCACGTTGTTTAGCTTGATGGATTCAGGAGCAGTGCTAAGCAGGTACGATGATGATACTGAATATAAAGGCATGTCCGCATGCAAGTCGCGTGATTTTTGTCATTTAGGTCAGTCGACCATTTCAGGCGGTTGGATGAAGATCCTACGTCTCCTAACCCTTCTTATTCCTCGTCTCTGATTCTTCCCATACAGAACACCGCACGGGCCGCCGGCCGGACCACCGACCCCCACCGCCTGTGTTCCTCCGCCACCCCCACCCCCCACCCCTACCCGCGTCGAGTTTTCTTCGTTCGGCGAGGCCCCACAACCAAAGTCCCCACCTGAGCCCCTTCGTTCGCACCGGCAAACTCCGGCGAGCTCTAAAAAATTGACTGACCCAATTTTGAAATTTAGTCTACTGTGATTTAACTAGTGTGGAATATAAAATGAGAAAACCATAAGCATTGGGAGTATAGTGTTGAGCGTGCCATGCCGGGTCTGAAGGTGCAAACCGGACAAAGGCAACTTCGCAACCAATGTTTGCTCTCAACTAGCAAGTAACTGATGGACAAGAAATTAGAGTAAAGCAGTGGCGATCTATTTTCTTGTTGCGATAAATAAGTTGAGCGGATATGAAAGAGTATCGCCTCTGGTGCGGCGCCGTGTATGCATCTGCTGAGAATTTGACGATGCTGCGGTAGCGATGGCTGTCGGTGGCGTGAAAGCAGATCTAGGAGAGTAGACGGTGGCGGCAGGGCGCGGTGGACGAGACGGTCGTAGGAGCGGCGCCGGCAAGGTGGACGACGACGGGGATGAAGCGAGAGGACGGGATGCAAGGATCCCGGTCCGAAGACGTGCATGAGAGAGGTCAATCTCTTGTAATGGACGACGGCGTCGGGGTATCAGCTCCGACATGGTGGAGGAGGACGGCGGTGGATGGGGTGGCGGACGGAGGAGGCTGGGGTGGAGAGGGTGTTTTGGCGTCCACGGAGTACGAATGGGGAAATGGAGGTGGAGAGGAAGGGGGAACCATGTCTGTAGGGCGCGCTTGTCTCAAATGCGAGGAAATTTACAAACTTAGCCCCCGTTTCCTACATCACAACAATATTAGTCGGTTGGGGATAGGACAGTAATCTCGCATACACCGAATATTTGCCGACGAGAGTTTGTTTTTGGCGCCCACCGTGTATGAATCAGGGAGGGAGTCGATTTCGGCCGAGGACACACTGTGTTTTGGCGCCCACCGTGTATGAATCCGAGTGAGAGGCGGTTATATCACGTTTGTGTGAAATTACAAACCTACCCCTATCGAAACCTATAGAAATCGAGCAGATAGGCTTTGCGTGGCAGGGATAGGCACTAGTAATTTCCATCTCGCAGATTTTGGTTCCGAGCGGTTACTGCGACTTTCCCCGCTTTGTTCAAATTTTGCAGAGTGCTCGTTTACCATGCCAACTCAATTCGAAGCCCGTTTGTTTTCTATTTTTTTTCGGGCGGGATCCATTTTTGATTGGAATAAAATTCTGTATACATCATTTTCTATATATACTTTCAAAATCACAACAAAGAATTCTGCTCCTTTATATGTATAATATGATTTATAAATACAATGATCTCAAAATCATAAGGTTGAAATCAAAAAATTAAACCAAATTATGTTCTACTAAAATGTATGGATCAGTAATATCTACATATTAAATAACATAGATGCGTGTGAATTCATATGAGTATGCATGTTTGATAGATCAATTTTGGTTCGAGTATGGATTACATGTATCATCATCTCGAATTCAAATATTTGAATCCCTTTTATGTTCACTCCTTTCATGCCCATCTCTCTCGCATGCATGCTGCTTCATGTAGCTATCACTCTCTTTTCTCCAGCTCACCCGCACGCTCACTTCATGTTTCTCCTATCTTCGGAAACATGGTCTCTCGACGTCTCCCTTGAGAAGTGTCACACTCTCCCTATCATTATACATTACACGGTTTTCATTATCTCTCATGTCTCTACCGTTCTCTCGTATCACTAGGTACCTAAGCTTTCTTTTTC
>LR738716.1:60604139-60623037 GCA_902687465.1 Secale cereale
ACTTTGTGTTGGTTGAATATATGAATCTGAGATTGTGTGATGCACATCGTATAATCATGCCCACGGATACTTGAGGTGACAATGGAGTATCTAGGTGACATTATGGTTTTGGTTGATTTGTATCTTATGGTGTTATTCTAGTACGAATTCTATGATAGATCAAACGCAAAGAATAGCTTCGTGTTATTTTACTACGGACTCTTGAATAGATCGATCAGAAAGAATAACTTTGAGGTGTTTTCGTACCCTACAATAACCTCTTCGTTTGTTCTCCGCTATTAGTGACTTTGGAGTGACTCTTTGTTGCATGTTGAGGGCTAGTAATATGATCTAATTCTGTTATTATTGTTGAGAAAACTTGCACTAGTGAAAGTATGAACCCTAGGCCTTGTTTCCTATCATTGCAACACCGTTTATTCTCACGTTTACCACTTGCTACCTTGCTGTTTTTATATTTTTAGTTTACAAAAACATATATTTACGATCCATATTGCACTTGTATCACCATCTCTCCGCCGAACTAGTGCGCCTATTCAATTTACCATTGTATTGGGTGTGTTGGGGACACAAGAGACTCTTTGTTATTTGGTTGCAGGGTTGTTTGAGAGAGACCATCTTCATCCTACGCCTCCCACGGATTGATAAACCTTAGGTCACCCACTTGAGGGAAGTTTGCTACTGCCCTACAAACCTCTGCACTTGGAGGCCCAACAACGTCCACAAGAAGAAGGTTGTGTAGTGGACATCAAGCTCTTTTCTGGCGCCGTTGCCGGGGAGGTGAGTGCTTGAAGGTATATCTTTAGATCTTGCAATCGAATCTTTTAGTTTCTTGTTTTATCACTAGTTTAGTTTATAAAAGAAAACTACAAAAAATGGAATTAAGGTTACCTCATATGCTTCATCTTTTTAATATCTTTCGTGAAAATGATGGGAAGGAAAATTGCGCTCAAGTACTAGAAGAAGAATTACATAGACTGATTGGCATAAAATATGTGGATGATGATCATGATTGCAATGTTGTTAGTATGAATTCTTTGAATACCCATGATGCTAATGATATGCAAAGCCACAAGCTTGGGGATGCTATGTTTGATGAAGATGATATGTTTAGTCCCCCAAGTTTTGATGAGCAAATTTATTATGATGAAAGCATGCCTCCTATTTATGATGATTATTGTGATGACACGTATGCTATAAGGAATAATGATAAAAATGAAACTTGTCATAAAGATTTTAATTTTCAATTCGATTATGCCTCACATGATAGTTATTTTGTTGAGTTTGTTCCCACTACTATTGATGAGAATAAATTTGCTTATGTGGAGAGTAGTAAAATTTCTATGCAAGTAGATCATGAAAAGAATGCTTTATGTGCTGGTTATATGGTTGAATTCATTCATGATGCTTCTGAAAATTATTATGAGAGAGGATCATATGCTTGTAGGAATTGCAATAATATCAAGTTTCCTCTCTATGTGTTTGAAGTTTTGAAGCTATGCTTGTTTTGCTTTCCTATGCTAGTTGATTATTGTTCCCATAAGTTGTTTGCTCACAAAATCCCTATGCATAGGAAGTGGGTTAGACTTAAATGTGCTAGTCATATTCTTCATGATGCCCTCCTTATGTTTCAATTCTTATCATTTGCGCGAGCATCATTGAAATCATTGTGCCTAGCTAGCTAGGGGCGTTAAACGATAGCGCTTGTTGGGAGGCAACCCAATTTTATTTTATTTGCTTTTGCTTCTGTTTAGGAATAAATATTGCATCTAGCTTCTGTTTAGATGTGGTTTTGTGTTTTAATTAGTGTTTGTGCCAAGTAGAACCTTTGGGAAGACTTGTGTGAAGTTTATGCGATCATGCTGTAAAAAATAGAAACTTTAGCGCTCACGAGATTAGCTATCATTTTTTACTGGAGAGTGCTTTTTAGTTGATTCTTTTTGCAGATGATTAATAGACAAATTCCTCAGGTCTACCAATTTATTTCAGAATTTTTAGAGTTACAGAAGTATTCGAAAGTTACATATTACTACAGACTGTTCTGTTTTTGACAGATTCTGTTTTCTATGTGTTGTTTGCTTATTTTGATGAATCTATGAATAGTATCGGAGGGTATGAACCATGGATAAGTTGGAATACAGTAGATATTACACCAATATGAATTTAGAATGAGTTCACAACAGTACCTAAGTGGTGGTTTTATTTTCTTATACTAACGGAGCTTACGAGTTTTCTGTTGAGTTTCGTGTTGTGAAGTTTTCAAATTTTGAGTATGGCTTTGATGGACTATGGAACAAAGTGTGGCAAGATCCTAAGCTTGGGTATGCCCAAGGCACCCCAAGGTAAAATTCAAGGACAACCAAAAGCCTAATCTTGGGGATGCCCCGGGAATGCATCCCCTCTTTCGTCTTCATCTATCGGTAACTATACTCGGGACTATATTTTTATTCACCACATGATATGTGTTTTGCTTGGAGAGTCATGTATGATTTGAGTCTTTGCTTGTTAGTTTGCCACAACCATCCTTTCTGGACACACCTTTTTGAGAGAGATAAATATGGTCTAGAATTTGTTAGAACACTCTATGTGCTTCACTTATATCTTTTGAGCTGAATAGTTTTGCTCTAGTGCTTCACTTATATCTTTTAGAGCACGGTGGTGATTTTATTTTGTAGAAATTGTTGATCTCTCATGCTTCACTTATATCCTTTTTAGAGTCTTTTAGAACAGCATGGTAATGTGTTTTGGTTATGAAACTAGTCCTAATATGATAGGCATCCAAGATGAGTATAGTAAAAACCTTCATATAAAGTGCATTGAATATTATGAGAAGTTTGATACTTGATGATTGTTTTGAGATATGAGGATGGTGATATTATAGTTATGCTAGCGGGGTAATTATGAATTCAAGAAATACTTGTGTTAAAGTTTGTGATTCCCGTAGCATGCACGTATGGTGAACCGCTATGTGACTAAGTTAGAGCATGAGGTATTTATTGATTGTCATCCTTTGTGTGGAGGTCGAGATCGCGCGATGGTTAACTCCTACCAACCCTTCCCCTAGGAGCATGCGTTGAATACTTTGTTTTGATGACTCTTTGATTTTTGCAATAAGTATATGAGTTCTTTATGACTAATGTTGAGTCCATGGATTATACGCACTCTCACCCTTCCACCATTGCTAGCCTCTCTTGTACCGCGCAACCTTCGCCGGTACCATACACCCACCATATACCTTCCTCAAAACAGCCACCATACCTACCTATCATGGCATTTCCATAGCCATTCCGAGATATATTGCCATGCAACTTTCCACCGTACCGTTCATATGACACGCTTCATATTGTCATATTGCCATGCATGATCATGTAGTTGACATCGTATTTGTGGCAAAGCCACCATTCACAATTCATTCATACATGTCACTCTTGATTCATTGCACATCCCGGTACACCGCCGGAGGCATTCACATAGAGTCATATTTTGTTCTAGCTTCCAGTTGTAATCTTTGAGTTGTAAGTAAATAAAAGTGTGATGATCTTCATTATTAGAGCATTGTCCCGTGTGAGGAAATAAAACAAAAAGATAAAGGCCAAAAAAAAGAGATGGTCCCAAAAATAGAGAGGGGCTAAAAAAGGGGGGCTCCAAAAAAAAAGAGAAAAGAGAGAAGGGACAATGCTACTATCCTTTTCCACACTTGTGCGTCAAAGTAGCACCATGATCTCATGATAGAGAGTCTCTTGTTTTGTCACTTTCATATACTAGTGGGAATTTTCATTATAGAACTTGGCTTGTATATTCCAACGATGGGCTTCCTCAAAATGCCCTAGGTCTTCATGAGCAAGCAAGTTGGATGCACACCCACTTAGTTTCTTTCGTTGAGCCTTCGTACACTTATAGCTCTAGTGCATCCGTTGCATGGCAATCCCTACTCACTCACATTGATATCTATTGATGGTCATCTCCATAGCCCGTTGATACGCCTAGTCGATGTGAGACTATCTTACTCCTTTTTGTCTTCTCCACAACCACCACTCTATTCCACCTATAGTGCTATATCCATGGCTCACACTCATGTATTGCGTGAAAGTTGAAAGGTTTGAAAGAATTGAAGTGTGAAACAATTGCTTGGATGAAACCGGGGTTGTGCATAATATGAATATTTTGTGTGATGAAGAGGGAGCATAGCCACACTATATGATTTTGTAGGGATAACTTTCTTTGGCCATGTTATTTTGAGAAGACGTGATTGTTTTGTTAGTATGCTTGAAGTATTATTATTCTTATGCCAATATAGACTTTTATCTTGAATCTTTCGGATTTGAACATTCATGCCACAATAAAGGAAATTACATTGAGAATTATGTTGGGTAGCATTCCACATCAAAAATCCTATTTTATCATTTACCTACTCGAGGACGAGCATGAATTAAGCTTGGGGATGCTTGATACGTCTCCAACGTATCTATAATTTTTTATTGTTCCATGCTATTATATTATCCTTCTAGGATGTTTTATGGGCTTTTATATACACTTTTATATGATTTTTGGGACTAACCTATTAACCAAGAGCCCAGTGCCAGTTTTTGTTTTTTCCTTGTTTTTGAGTTTTACAGAAAAGGAATATCAAACAGAGTCCAATTGACGTGCCAATTTTTGATGATTTTTTCTGGACCAAAAGAAGCCCCCGAAGTAAAAGAGTTGGGCCAGGAGAGTCACGGGCTGCCCACGAGGGTGGGGGGAGCGCCAACCCCTAGTGGTGGCGCCCCCCATCTCGTGGACAGCCCGGAGACCTCCCCGACTTGTGCCCTACGCCAAAAAATCCTATAAATATAGAAACCTCCGGGAAATAACCTAGATCGGGAGTTACGCCGCTGAAAGCCTCTGTTGCCACCGAAAATCAATCTAGACCCGTTCTGGCACCCTGTCGGAGGGGGGGAAATCCCTCTCCGGTGGCCATCTTCATCATCCTGGCAATCTCCATGACGAGGAGGGAGTAGTCCACCATCGAGGCTAAGGGTATGGAACAGTAGATATGTGTTTGATCTCTCTCTCTCGTGTTCTTGAGATGGCACGATCTTGATGTATCGCGAGCTTTGCTATTATAGTTGGATCTTATGATGCTTCTCCCCCTCTACTCTCTTGTAATGGATTGATTTTTCCCTTTGAAGTTATCTTATCGGATTGAGTCTTTAAGGATTTGAGAACACTTGATGTATGTCTTGCATGTGCTTATCTGTGGTGACAATGGGATATCACGTGATCCACTTGATGTATTTTTTGGTGATCAACTTGCGGGTTCCGTGACCTTGGGAATCTATGCATAGGGGTTGGCACACGTTTTCGTCTTGACTCTCCGGTAGAAACTTTGGGGCACTCTTTGAAGTACTTTGTGTTGGTTGAATAGATGAATCTGAGATTGTGTGATGCATATCGTATAATCATGCCCACGGATACTTGAGGTGACAATGGAGTATCTAGGTGACATTATGGTTTTGGTTGATTTGTATCTTAAGGTGTTATTCTAGTACGAACTCTATGATAGATCGAACGGAAAGAATAGCTTCGTGTTAATTACTACGGACTCTTGAATAGATCGATCAGAAAGAATAACTTTGAGGTGGTTTCGTACCCTACAATAATCTCTTCGTTTGTTCTCCGCTATTAGTGACTTTGGAGTGACTCTTTGTTGCATGTTGAGGGCTAGTAATATGATCCAATTATGTTATTATTGCTGAGAAAACTTGCACTAGTGAAAGTATGAACCCTAGGCCTTGTTTTCTATCATTGCAACACCGTTTATTCTCACGTTTACCACTTGATACTTTGATGTTTTTATATTTTCAGTTTACAAAAACCTATATATACCATCCATATTGCACTTGTATCACCATCTCTTCGCCGAACTAGTGCGCCTATACAATTTAGCATTGTATTGGGTGTGTTGGGGACACAAGAGACTCTTTGTTATTTGGTTGCAGGGTTGTTTGAGAGAGACAATCTTCATCCTACGCCTCCCACAGATTGATAAACCTTAGGTCATCCACTTGAGGGAAATTTGCTACTGTCCTACAAACCTCTTCACTTGGAGGCCCAACAACGTGGAGTGGTGTTGATATCTGGTGAACGGGGAGGACTTTAACCCGAGCCGGCTGTTTGATCCAGAGCTGGTGATGATATCTGGTGGCGGGAGGCCCCATGGCTCGATAGCCATTGGAGATGGGCTTATACATTGTCCTCGCACTCTCCCGGAGATCAAGGCATGCCAAACGAGCTCATGTCCCAAGATAAGGCCTCGTCCACGACCAATGGAGCTCTCCATCGAGGTTAGTTATGCAGACTCAAATATCTTTCCTCCATTACATTGTGTGTGCGGCCATCGATTATTACAATGCTAACGAGGAGTGGTGTTGCAGGCTGCTCTTCAGAAAGAGAGAGGCAACCCAGACGGTTCTGCGGGAGAGGGACCGGCACGGCGCGGAGAAGGAAAGGGAGTTGGAGGAGAGGACGACTACGTTGTTGGAGGAGGAGAGGGCATGAAATGACGCGGCTCACCGGGCCATGTACGAGCTCCTCGTGGTAAGTTTTTTCTGCATATTAGCCAAATCATGCACGTAATGTTTGTTTTATTACTAAGTAATATGGCTGACTCGTCAAAACCAAATGTGCAGTCTGTGTGAGAGAAGACCGGCCAGACCCCTCCGCCGAGGCTAGTCATTGCTCTAGGGACCACGGCGAGTTTCATTTGAATGGTCATTAGTTACTAGTCTTAACATTCGACTGTGATCATGCTAATGAGATTTTACAAATGATCTTTGGTGCAGCGTAACTCCAGACAAGCATCGCACGATCCTTCTCCAGGTGGTACCAGCATGAGCAACCCCGGTGCTTCAACTCCGCGATGACGTTAAGGTTTCTCTAGCGTTTTGCTTCACAAACGCATAATGACCTACACTTAGCTTTATTTAGTTCATTTATGACATAATAGTTTACTTAGGTCAAAAATTGCATAATAACCTTGGTTAGCTCATAAATGTCATATACTTAGCTTATTTTCCTCCAAAATGACATAATAAGCTTATTTTACCTAAGTTAGCTCTAAAATGACATGTATTTAGCTTTGCTTCCTCCAAAATGACCTAAGTTAGCTCTAATATGCTTACCTAGGTTAGCTGACCTATACTTAACTTATTTATGTCAAAAATGGCATAATTAGCTTACTTACGACAAAAATTGCATAATAACCTTGGTAACCTCATGAATGTCATATACTTAGCTTATTTTCCTCCAAAATGACGTAATAAGCTTACTTAGCTACAAAATTACCTATTTTACCTAAGTTAGCTCTAAAATGACGTATACTTAGCTTTGTTTCCTCCAAAATGACCTAAGTTAGCTCTAATATACTTAGTTACCTAGGTTAGCCCAATAATGACATATACTTAACTTACTTATGTCAAAAATGGCATAATTAGCTTACTTAGGTCAAAAATGGCATCATAACCTTCGTAACCTCATAAATGTCATATACTTAACTAATATTCCTACAAAATGACATAATAAGCTTACTTAGCTCTAAAATGACTTATTTTATATAAGTTAGCTCTAAAATGACCTATACTTAGCTTTGTTTCCTCCAAAATGACCTAAGTTAGCTCTAATATGCTTAGTTACCTACGTTAGCTCAATAATGACCTATACTTAGCTTACTTAGATAAAAATGGCATCATAACCTTAGTAACCTCATAAATGTCATATACTTCTTCTTATTCTGCTTCTTCTTCTTCTTCTTCTAGTCTTCTTCTCCTAACTTTCTTATTTCTCATTTTGCAGATTTGATTCACTTCACGGAAGCTTACATTGATGGAGTGCCTGTGTTTACTTTCTGTTTTTATTTTGTATCGATGAACAATGTGGAACTTGCTACATATGGGTGAAACTATTGTCTTTTTGGTTTTGAGTAATTTTTTGTGCAACACTAGCCAACTGGGCTGTGCCTGGCCTGTTTTTTGTTTGGGCCAACTAGGAGTATGGCATCTTAGGGAGGTCCTATTGAGCGCTGCAGGCGCCAGGGAACGCAACTGGCGCTCACAGCCGCGTCTGGGTGGGTCGGCCCAAACACAAGAACAGCGTGAGAAAATACCAGCAAAAAAAGGATGTCGCTTGGAATCGAACTCACGCCGTCGCAGTTACGTACATGTTATCTAACCACCCGACCAACTAACCATTCATGACTGTGTTTAGTGCGATACATGTTAAGAACGAAAACAGTAGAAGCGCTATAGTACCATTTGGATTTTTAAAACATTTAAAAACATGTTCACATATTTCAAATGAAGTTCACGAACATGCAAAAAAGTTCACGTAATCACAAAAGTTTCACCAAATGGAAAAAAGTTCACGAATTCAGAGAAGTTATTTTTCAAAATAAAAGTTGAATGTATTTTGAAAAAAATTGCAGATTAAAAAACAGTGTATGAATTTGAGAAAAACACAAAATTGAAAAAAATCATGAAATTGAAAAAAAGTTCATCAATTTTGAAAAATAGTTAATCGATTTGAAAAAAATTCATCAATTTTGGAAGAAGTTCATCGAATTTTGGAAAAAAGTTCATTGAATTCAAAAAAAGTTCACCGAATTTGAAAAAGCTCTTCAAATTTGATAAAAGTTCATTGAGTTCACAAAAAGTTCGTCAGTAATTGAAAAATGTTCATCGATTCGAAAAAAGTTCATTCAATTTAGCAAAAGAAAAAAAGAAAATTAAATAAAAGCTGAGCAAAACCATTCTGAATAAAAAAACAAAAACGAAAAAAGAAAAAGACAAAAGACAAAAGAAGTAAAAAAGTGTATAATAGCGAGAGAGATGACGCAGGTGGGATGGCTAGAGCAGGTTGCGAATGACGAGGAGATCCTAGGTTTGAATTCCGAGACCTCCTATGTGACGCATTCTGCGTCAAACAGCAGCTCGACGCACAGGGTTGACGCTTGACTGGGCCAGCCCACCAACCCGATCGTTGTTTCGTTTCCTTTCGCGTTTCCAGAGCTAAAAAATCAGCAGCAAGTACGAGGAATCGATCCCACGACCTCAGACTCCAACCATGAGCCATTAGCAACTACACTACACGACACCATCTGAAAATAAATAGTGCAGAAATATATAAGAACAGATATCAGCGTTGAGATTTGAAAAACATTTTGAAAATATTTCTTGAAAATCGCGAGCAGTTTCAAAATGCCGCATTTTTGTATTCCATTTTTTTTTGGAAAAGTGAAGATGTTTTTCAATTCTGGTTTAAAAATGAAACACGAACAAAATTTGCAAACCCCAAACAGATTCCAAAACGCAAACAACTTTAAAAAATGTTTCTGAAAAACAAACAAATTAAGAAAAAACACGAACATTTTTTGAGATCACAAACATTTTTTAGTTTAAAAAAATGGAAAACAGGAACATTGTTTTAATTCAGCACCAAAAAATTTAAAACAGGATTTTTTTTTAAATGCGGAAAAAAATTGTATTGTACGCTTTTTTAGAAACGCGAACAAAATTTTAAACATGGGAATAATTTTTCAAGACAAAAACTTTTTTCTAAATTGAAGAACAAATTCCGAACATGAACTTAGTTTTAAAAAAAATAACCTTGAAAAAGAAAAAACAGAAACAGAAAACGAAAACGAAAAAAAGAAACAAAAACAAAAAACAGAAAAACCAGTAGAAGAAAAAAACGGTTTCCCAAAACAGGCTGGCTAGGTGTGACTGTACGCGCAAAAATTGGGCCAGCCCATTGCGGCCCTACTCGGTCGGTCGCCTCTGCGAAGCTCCGGCCGAAATAATTAGTTGAGGAGTACTCGTTGCAAAGATCATCTCAAACCCCCATGTTGCGACAAGTGGCGCGCTACATGTGCGCCACTTGTCGTAACCTGGGCGTTTTTCCTTTTTTTTATAGATTCGTTTATTCAAAACATTTTATCTCTTAAACCGTGCGTCTAAATCTTGAATTCTTTTCACCGTTGAATTTTTTGCGTCGAGATTTTCAAAACTAGATCCCATGTTGATAGGTTTTGACGAACTTTTTTTCATGAAAAAACCAGAAGAAAAAACCGAACCGGATGCACTGGTTTTTCCCTTTCCGAAAGAGACATGCCCGTGTCTCTCGCGAAATCACAACCGTGCCTCTGACGAACGTAAAACCGTGACTCACGCAGAAGAGAAAAAAAGAGAGAACACATTTTTTTTCGTTTTCGAGGAGGCACAACCGTAACTCTCGCAAAAAAAACACATTTCTTTTCCTTTCTGAGAGGCACGGCCGTGACTCGCGAAAGCACAACCGTGTCTCTTGCGAAACCAAAACCGTGACTCTCACGAAAAGAAAAAAACAGAAAACGCGTGTTTTTTCCCGTTTCCAAGAGGCACGGCCGTGACTCTCGCGAAAGCACAACCGTGCCTCTCGCGGAAGCAAAACCATGACTCTCGCAAAAGAAAAAGAATAACAGAAAATGTGTTTTTTCCCCTTTTCCAGAGGCACGGCCGTGACTCTCGCGAAAGCACAACCGTGCCTATCGCGGAAGTAAAACCGTGACTCTCGCGAAAAAAACACGTTTTTCGTACACACAAAAAAATAATTTTTTTTATCGAAAAGCTAAGAAAGACCAATGGAAAACCAAAATGTCGAAACAAATCAAGAAAAAACCGTTTAATAAGCCGAAAACGCGTGCTAAAAAAAACCCGGAGGGAGCATCCAGAGCGCGACACGTGGCGAAATGGCTGAGAGCGCACCAAGTGACGCTGATCACTGCGAGGCTCCCGAAGAAGCGCTCGTTAACTAGTTGCTCCCCCGGCAGTTTGACGTAAAGAGCGTCAAATAGGATATTCCTTGAATTCCACCCGACACGTTGCCTTTTTTTCATTGCGTACAGAAAGAAAAAATGGCAAGATGGGCCTAACTCAATTAGATGCCCCTGCAGGCGCCCGTTGGCGAACCGGCGCATAAGCGACAAAATAGGAATTGCCAGCATCTTACCCGTAAAAAAGCCCTATGCTCGACAAACAACTGCGGACATTCTACTCGCCGAATAATCCAAAGTTCAGGACATTAGAAAGGAAAAACAGTTTGGACCCCACAACGGTTAGGGTCACTTATGCCGAATAATCCAAAGTTCAGGACATCAGAGCCGACTCGACAAACAACTGCGGACATTCTACTCGCCAATGATTCAACAACATATATTAGCAAAAAGGAAATTTCAAAAAAAAAAAGCAGAAAGGAAACATCTGCGCCGATAAGATTTAAGATACCAGCGCGATGAAATTACTGAGACGAGACAGACACTGGTCGGAAATTTGTATACAGCCGAAACCGCAGCAACATCTACAGTAGTGCGCAAAGCTTGACTGTAGCTTCTTAAGTTTCGTCGGACTTGAATTTCTACTCTGAAAATGAACCATGGACATCTGCATCTCAGACTTTCTTATGGGCGGTAATCAGATTGTGAAACGACAACCACAACTCTGACTCAAGGATAACTACAAGTAATTCCGAACGGAGGGAGTAGTGATGTAAATGTACCTGCTAGTTTACTGTAACTGAAACAATCAGGGAACTCTGAATCATTCGCACTTGCTTGCATCTGCCACAATACCACAGCATTCTGGAGAAGCAGTTTACCCACAACAATTGAACTAGTACATCTTTTCATTCGGAGCTTCCTATACACTCACTTCCCTCTGGGAACGCAAGTACAGTAGAACACTGACCTTGTACTGCTAGGAATCAGCAAGATCCTGGAGGAGTCTGACTGACTACAAATTGCACCTGCCCAGATTTTTCATGGCAAAGGATGTATTCCAAAGCTTGCCACCACATTGCGTGACGAGAGTCTGTGCAACTTCTACTCACTTCATTCACTGCTACTCAATGTATGACAGTTCTAATACAAAGGATACAGAGGAGCTAACTGCAGTCCCCTCCACATTTTCTCATCCGGGCTTGGGACCGGCAAAGGCAGTGTTAAACTACAAAACTACTCCTACCTAAACACAAAAACTAGCAAACACTACAAACAATTTTTCAGCTAAGCATACAAGCCACACAATCAACCTAAGGCAGCATTGGCAGGACACACGATTGGCAATAAATATACACGCAACATTTTTTGGAAGATCATAACACAGACATGGGGCACAAACAAAGAATGCCATAAATTCCAAAACCCGAATGGGAGCAACTAACTAATCTAGTGGCTGAGCGCGATTCAAGTCTTTGCACAGAGAAAGCTTTCAAGTTTTAGCCATTATAGGGTCAGACGACCATAAGATGTGTGAACAGATACTTCTGTGTCTTTAAAATCTATATATAGGATTTATTATGTAGTATGAAGCAGAATGGGTCTGTCTAAGTTTCGAGTTAAGAACATGCAATCGGCAGGAATCATCAAATTAGTACTTCTGCTAGTTGCCAACTAATTTAAAACTAGGAAGTTGCCAGAAAACTAAGAATATGTACGTTAAGAACATGCAATCGGCAGGAATCATCAAATTAATACTTCTGCTAGTTGCCAACTAATTTAAAAATAGGAAGTTGCCAGAAAACTAAGAATATGTAATTGAAGAGAATATGTGGTTCAAGATTCAGAATCCAGATCAAATTAGCAGTTCACCGGCAAATAAGGTCAATTAGCAATTAGAGGATGTGTGAACGCTATGACATTATAGATTTAAGAAAATGTGATTGGAGATTCCAAATAATCCTTATCAAATTAGCAGTTTGACGGTAAAGAAGGTCAAATTATCCATTAGAGGAGCATAAGATGTGTGAAGGCTATGAAATTGTATATTTAGTAAGAATATGTAATGGAAGATTGCATAATCCAGATCAAATTAGCAGTTTGCCGTAAAGAGATCAAATTCATTGGAGGACCATAGAGATGTGTGAGCGCTTTGTGTCTTTAAATCCAGGATGAAGTACGAAACAAACTGCCATATGTTGGAAGTAATCATCAAATTAGCCAGTGTGTTCAGGAATCATCAAATTAGCCAGACTGTTTTGCTAGTTGTCAATTTAACCAAACTGAGAAGATGCATTGAAGAATCCAGATCTCACTGGAGAAGCACCAATGAGAACATCACTTCTGAAAAATCAACTCCATACCAACAAACCAGAATCATATTCAGTGGACACGAGCGGAGTGTTCAGGGCAAAATATTTGTTCTAGCTTCCAGTTCAGAACCTTCAACTATCCATTTTTTAGTAGTATATAGGAGTATATAGCAATAACTCCTAACCTCTTTCTGCATATCAAGTCATCAATATTACCCAACTACAGGAGGCCACTACTGTCGAACCAACACAAGTGCAAGGGTGGGATCTTTCTTTTATCACCAAAGTTAAAAATATGTGCACACCAAAAGTTGATTGTGTCATAAGATGGAACCTAAAGAACGTATATATATAATATGCATAAACTGACCAAGTGCAATCATGGACAACAATACGTTGAAGAGTAGACAGACATTCTTGTATATAGAATATGCATTTTTACTGCATTCATAACTCATGTACATGCCTTCCTATTAGGTGATAAATTTGCAAGTTGGAAGATACAAGCAGCCAAATATCAAAACAAAACTTCCTGAAACAGTATGGTAACCAGGTAATTAATAGCCAAATCAAACTTTGATAATCTGCTATACAAACTGAGTATGAACTGATATTTCCATTTTGGACCCTTGTTTGAGACTTCTAGCATTTTCTTGATTCGAGCAAAAGATGAGATCATATTCCATCCAAACCACATGCAAGTTGAAGAGATACCGTAACCAGTAAGATGGCACAACAGAAACGAAGTAAGATGCTTCAGGACAGTTGAAAGAATCAGATGTGCACACTACCAACTCCAAGCTGCACCAAAGATATGAGGCCACTGGATGCAAGTTCATACTGAAAGCTACCACAACGACCAAATCATTATGCTTCATGATCACTAATGATATGAGAAGTCAAAACCATCAGGGAAGTCCATTTGCTTCACCAAGTCCCGCACTGAGTGACTATCCAACTCTACAATCTTGCAATAAAACCTCCAACAATGCAAATCAATGAATGGCCCAAACATAATCAGCATACTTGGAAGTTTCTTCAAGGAAAGTCAGACCATAATGAAATCTGGGAAATCAGTTGAAACAAGCATGGGGGCCAGGTGCAAGTTTTTGTGGTTGAGGAAGACTCCTCCATCCAGAACAAAGCTCCCAAACAGCCATCAAACGAACATAAATCGAAGAACTTAAGGTATAGCCACTCAAATCTGACGTCACCATGCACAGATGAGGAATCCAGTAAACCAATGTGACCAAACATGGGAAACTGACCTGCCTCGAGTCCCCTTCACCATACGTTCACACACCACATGGAGCTTCATATCCAGACTAGATCAAGATCCAGTCCTGCAAGCCAAATTGTAGAGGAGGCCATAACAAATGAAACAAACAGACCGTCTACAAGACACTGACCTGACTCCATGTACAGAGCAAAGGTTTGGGCCCAAACTCCTAATAACTATTATATTTTGCTAACCCACACACGCAGAAGACCAAGAGAACACAGGGATCAAGAGTACATATAACAACCATGGAGAGCTAGTCATTGCCCACATGGCCAGGGCTTAAGAAAAATCTGCAACCATAGGAAGGACAGGGGCAAAAACCTATATCAGACAGAAGGCCAGGTAACTAAATTAAAAAAAAAGGTAAAAAGAGTCTCTTTCGGTTGTAGGATGTATCATTAGTTGAAAGCTCTGGATTATCCTTATATTTGTCTGGCTGGACTGGACTTCGTCAACTACAACCTGCAGCGAGCAAGAGACCTTTTCTATAAAAAAAATGTTAGGGGAAATGCTGCTTATATATAAACAGCTAAAGCATGGATGAAACGATGAGTGGGAACAAGTAAAGCCTGTCTAGGGCCAGGTATGGATGACGTAGGACAACAAGGCCATGTCCGAGCTGCAGTTATTCCTTTCCAAGTCAGTATCTGCAAGAGCTGAGAATTACTAAGGCAAAGAAAACCTAAGGTCTAGAGAGTTCAATTATAGAGTAAAGAAGGTTGAAAAGTTTTAGCCACAGAAGGAACCGCCACGACGCAAAATAGGACCGCCTTCTAAGCCATATTATTCCAATTTCTGGAGAGCAACCAACAAATAGTTCAAATTAGAATTGTGGGAAACCAAAACAGAACACTGGAGACGAAAGAGTAAAACAGAGGAAGTGATAATTATCCAAACGCAAAGCAGCAAGATGCGTCTCTCCCGCTAAGCCATATAATTCCAATTTCTGGAGAACCAACATATACATATGCGGCCCAGACTTCCTAAATATATCCTGCAACTGATACACGCAGAAGACCAGCACAGGGATCAAGAGTACAAAAAACAAATTGATCCAAAGAGAGAGAGAGAGAGAGACCGCAAACCAAATGATTTTAACAGATTCCAACACACTACCAGCATGGTTTGGGCTTAATCTGCAACCACCAAAGGGAGGGTAGAAAGAAAAACCTAAATTAAAGACAAACAAATACCTACGTGAAACAAAAATTTAGGAGGTAGGATGTTCCATTAGTTTGAAACTCCATTGTTGAACCTTGGCAGATAAATCTGAATTCAAAATATTGACTGGTAAGATAATTTTAAAGGCTGTCCAAGTTCTGATGAATTGATAAAATAGTAGATTTAGAAGGAACTGCAAACAGATTCAACTCAGCACCAGGTTGCACTTTAGGTTGTACTTGGGTTCGTCAACTATGACCTGCAACGAGTAAGATGCCTTTCTATAAGTTAAGATCAGAGGAAATCTAGGCTCAGCTAAAGCATGCATCGAATGTTGAGGTGAAGGGTAAGTAAGAGATGAAGGGTAAGTAAGCCTGTCTCGGCCGCGAAGGTCAGATAGACAACACTGGTTCCAATTATTTCGCTTCCAAGCCGGCATCTGCAAGCGCTAAGAATTACCAACCAAGCCAAAGAAATAAATGTCTAGAGAGTTCAATTATGAAGGGAGAACAAAAGGTCAAATATGTTGGGCCACTGAAAGAACCGTCATGCTGAGGAAACATAGGATCACCCGCTAAGCCGTATAATTCCAATTTCTGGAGAACCAGCAACAAATCTTAATCAGAATTGTGGACAACTAATTGGGCTGAGAAGAAATTAAGCAGAGAGTAAGGATCATCCAAACGCTGGTCAGCAAGAAGATAGGTCACTCCCGGCAAGTCATATAATCCCAATTTCTGGACAACCAGCAACATATCCAAATCAGAATTGTCGGGGACTAAAATTGAATTGTGGAGAATGAATTAAATAGAGGGAGGGGTTCATAATCATCCAAACACAGATCAACAGGATAGGTTGCTCCTCCTAAACCTTATTAAGCCCAATTTCTGGAAAACCACAAACGAATACAGATCAGAACTGCCAAGGACTAAATTGTACTGTGCAAACCAAATAAATTGAATTGGGATGAAATTCATTATCCAAATGCAGATCACAAGTTTCAGGTTGGCAAGATCCAAAGCTTCATTATCCAATCAATCAGAATGACGAACAGAAACCAAACCTCCATCCTATGATTCATCTGTGCAGAACTACTACACTCCTGCATCTGCTACAAGCAAAGGAGCACAAACACATACCAAAAGCGCAATCGGCTGCTACAATAAGAATCCACCAGGACCTTTCTAATCCACCTCATATTAGCTGATGAAGAACAAGCACATGATGAGAACCAGAAGACCACACGGGCGATAGCCATTCAAACCTGAGCTGCTCAAATCCCCTTCAACATCCAACACCACAGGGATCTCCACATTCCAGATCCAATCCTGCAACCAATCTGTGGAGGAACACAACTAAACCAAACAAACCGTTGATAGAACACTGACCTGACTCAGTGTACAGAGATTTGCCCGTAAGCCCAAACTTCCTAAATATGTCCTGCAGTCGACAGGACAAGAGTACAGATAACAAATTGAACCGCATAGAGATAGATTGCAAACCAAACGATTTTAACAGATTTCGACTCGCTACCAGCACGCTCTGGGCTAAAATAAATCTGCAATCACAGGGGCAGAAGCAAAAAAGCCTAAATCAAAGGCATGAACAAGTAGCTACATGATAAGAAAATAAGAGGCACGAGTTAAAGGTGTCTCTTTTTTGTTTGTAGGATTTGCCAGGTTTGAAGCTCCATTCTTGCACCTTAAATTTGCAGATAAATCTGAATTTAAAATATTGCCTAGTGAGAAGATCTTAAAGGTTAATTATCTAAGCAATGACGAATTGATTAGAGATAAGATTTAGAAAAAACTGCAAACAGATTCAGCATCAGGTTGGACTTTCCATTCGTCAAACCTGCAACGAGCAAGATAGGTCTCTGTAAATTAGGGGGAAACTAGACTCAACTATAGCATGCTTCAAACGAGGAGGTAAAAGTTATAAGAAAGTTTGGACTGGGAAGGTGAGGTAGACAGCACTGATTCCAATTTTATCCCTTCCAAGATGGTTTCTGCAAGAGCTGAGAATGAAAAACTAAGGCAGAGAAACTAATCTGGTGTGTTCTAATTATATTATTGATGAGTAAGAAAATGTTTGAGCCACAGAAGAACCGCCGTGCCGAGGGAAAACTGGGCCACCCGCTAAGCCGTATGATTCCAATATCTGGAGTACCAGCAACAAATCCAAAATCCAAATCAGAACTGTGTGGAGACTAACTGAACTTTGCAGAAAAGGACATGAACAGAGAGTAATGATTTATCCAAACACAGGGCATGAAGGATGACAAGTCGCTCCCGCTAAGCCGTGTAATCCCAATTTCTGGACAATCATCAATCAACAGATCTAAATCAGGACCGACTAAAACTGAACCGTGTAGATGAAGGAATTAAATAGAGGGGGTAATAATCATCCAAACGCAGATCAGCTAGGTAGGTCGCTTCGCTCATCCCCCTGTGCCTTGTAATCCAATTTCTGGAGAAGCACCAACAAATCGAAATCAGAATTGCCGTTGACTACTGTTCGAACCAAGAAACTATAACTGAGAGGGATTTATTTATTATCCAAACGCAGATCCCCATGTTCCAGGATGGTAAGAGATCCTAAGCTTCATCACCCAGAAGATCTGACCATATCAGACTAAAACAGCCGGTGAATCTTAACCAACCAATCAATCAGAATAATCAAAAACAGAAATCAAACCTCCACCAAATCCTTGAGAACCTCGAATTAATCCACCTCGTACCAACCTATGATTAGCGCTCGGGGAACCAGAAGATCACACGGGCCATATCCATGAAATCTGGAATCACGGACGAACGCAGGTGACGGAACCAAGGGACCGATCTGAACGAGCACGGGAAACTGACCTTGCCTCGGCCTTCCGCTCCAAAATCAGAGCTCCAATTCCCCAAAACCAGGCTCGACGATCCTGCAAGCAACGCGCGCGGACGCGAATACGAATACGAGGAACATGTACAGGATCGACCGTTGCAAAACAGAAGCGGACACAGAAAACAGACTCTGAGATGGATTCGCAAACCAAATGAATGAGAATCCCCCGATCGATCGCTTCCCGGGCTCGCACGGGGGCGGAGGAGAGACAAGTCGTCGAATTCGAATACCCTGCGAGCACAGCAAGCCAACGGCGACGACGGGTGAGTGAACTCAAATCAGACGCGATTCGAATCGAAACGAATCGAGAGGGACGAGGGGCTAGGAGAAGGGAAGGGGAGGAAACAGTCGCGCAATCGCGAGGAGGCGAAAGCGGGGGCGCGGCCCGAACGGGAGAGGGTGGGAAGAGAGGAAGGACCGGAGCGCGGGGAGGAGAGGGCGCACCTGGGCGCCTTTTATAGGCGGTGCGGG
>LR738716.1:60624239-60679888 GCA_902687465.1 Secale cereale
AAGGTCCAAGGAGATAGATCGCATTTGATTTCTCGTTTTTGATAGATCTCAACTTGAGGACATCCATACCGGGACAACATAGAAAATAGATAATGGACTCCTCTTTAATGCTTAAGCATATTCTCATAAGAGATTGAGGATTAATGTCCAAGCTAAAACTTCCACCATGATACATGGCTTTGGTTGGCGGCCCAATGTTCTTCTCTAACAATATGCATACTCATTCAACCCAATGGCAAATCACCCTTACTTCAGACAAGACGAACATGCATAGCAACTCACATGATATTCAACAAAAGTGTAACAGTTGATGGCGTCCCCAGAAACATGGTTACCGCTCAGCAAGCAACTTATAAGAAATAAGATACATAGGCAACATATTCTTTACCACAATAGTTTTTAAGCTACTTTCCCATGAGCTATGTATTGCAAAGTTAGTCCGCTTAGTACAGGTGGAGGTTAGCAAAAGACTGGGAGCGACCAACTAATAGAGCAATGACGGTCATAATCATGCAGAGCGACAAAGCAATATTGAATCAGGCATGGAAGTTATATCGCTACTCAGAAATAAAAGATCATCAAGGCTTGACAGACTTTCTTTACAGTCTTAAATATGCGTGAGCATACGCCAAGTCAATCAAAATAAATTCTTGAAGGAAGATATTACTAAACCATACCACATCATAGGCAAACAAATCATGTTGGTACTCCAATAACACATTGAGAATCCCCCAGCTATTTGAGACTAACCATAAGAAAACCTGAACTACTAAGCGTCATCATGCACGTAGCATCTTTATCATAGACATATCAACCAATGCAACGGAAGCAAACTCTCTTAATTAGATAAGCATGATAATTAAAGAGAGTTCAAGCAACCAACTAAACAAAAGCTCTTTGAAAAGATAAGCATGAATACTAAGAGCTGAGCATGATAGTAGCTATTAAAAGACAAAGAACACACACATCAAAGATAGTCATGAAAATTCTATGTTATGTTCTAGGTAGAAGTTGAGTGTGTTTCTCTCCCACATAAAGAACGCTGAGTTCCGACTCGTTATGGAAAACTAAAAAGGAAACTAAAAAGCAAGACGCTCCAAGCATAGCACATAACACATGAAGTGATTAAAGTATAGTGGAACGAAAGACGAACTGATAATGTTGATGGAGAAGGGGATGCACGGGGGCATGCCCAAGCTTAGACGCTTGAGTCTCCTTGAATATTTCTTGGGGGTTCACAGGGGCATCCCCAAGCTTGAGCGCTTGACACTCCTGAATCTTTTTATCATCTTCCCTCGCACACTTGAAAACTCCCTTCATACATAACTCATTATAATCTGATTAGCGAGGTTAGTACCCTTAATAAAATAATTGTACCTTGCTGGAAATAAAGATATTATTGAAGGTCTACTGTTTCTCAAGATTGCCAAAAGGTTTTTGCAAAGAAAAAGCAAGCTCTTGATTTGCAAAATGAAGGAAAGGCAAAACAAGACAGAATCTGTGAAAAACAGAACAGCAGGTAGTAAATGATTTGTTCGGGGTACTTCTGCAACTCAAATAAAAAAACTCAGAACAGATGCACGAAATACAATTATATAGAGAACGCTGTCGAAAAAATTCAGACCAAAAAGATGACCTGGTGATTTTATACGAATTTTTCTATCCAAGGACAAAATCTGTTTCCTGGACAGCACCTCACAACTTTTGAACTTTCTAGCAATCAGAGGCTATACTTGGCACAAAATTTAAAAGCAAAGATACAATGATGATTCTATTGTAGTAACAACATCAAGACACAACAAAAACAAAATAAATTTATTCATTGGGCTGCCTCCCAAATGCTCTTTCTTTATAGCCATAAAGATAGGCTTAAGACTTTAATGATGCTCTCGTAGGAATAAGAGTTGAAGAACAAAAGAGAGCATCAAGAAGCATATATAAAACATATTTAAGTCTAACATACTTCCTATGCATGGGAATCTTGTAAGAAAATAAATTATTGAAGCATAAAGCAACTAGCATAGGAAGGCAAAACAAGCATAACTTCAAAACCTTCAACATAAAAAGAGGGAACTTAATATTATAGAAATATCTAAAAGCATATGTTCCCTTCTCATAATAATTTTCAGTGGGATCACGAATAAACTCAACAATATAAGCATCACATAAAGCATTGTTACCATGATCCACATGCAAAAAGGTACTCCTACTCTCCACATAAGCATCATGAAGAGGATAAAACTTAGTATAAAAGAGAGACATAAGCTCTTGCCAATCAAGCAAGTGTGAGTTATCGAGAAGCTTATACCAATCTGAAGCTTTATCTATAAGTGATACGGCGAACAATGTCCTCATGACAAACTCCCTTGATACACCTGCAAGCTTAAATAATGAACATAATTGTGGCAGATATAGCAAGTGTTCACCTGGATGTCTGTCTCCTGCATAACGATTAGCCAAGATATAATCGATAATACCAGCTGGTATTTTATAGGGCACAATTTCAGTAGGGAGAGGAGCAACCACCACAGGTGTGGGGCGTCTTCCCACAAGCAACGATCCAATAGCAAGGTTGTCCATAAGCATAACTAGTGAAAAGACATAAAGAAAAATGAAAGGTAAACTAACAAGACTAAAAGCAAAGGTATAAGATAGCGGGCAACTCCCCTATCTTGAAGAGTGGAGTCCCCGGCAACGGCGCCAGAAAAACTCCTTGATGGGCTTCTCCCCCCTCGTTGGTTACCCCAAGTGGAAGGTGTGAGATGTAGTGTTGCGGAAGTTTTTCCCTTGGCAAGATACCAAGGATCGAATCCCCAGAGACTCCTAGGTTCAACAAGAAGGTGTCAACTGCTAACGGCGCCAGATATTAGCAATAACCGTGGACCTGCACACAGATACAAATAACTTTGCTCCCAACGAGTACAGAGAGGTTGTCAATCCCTCCGGCCTTGTAGTTCACAAAGGATTAAACGCAAATGATAGTAGTGGTAGATAATGTTTGCAATAGTAAATAATAGCGAAAAGTAAATAGCGGATGTGATCAATGATGGTAATATGGCCCGGAGTCTCATGATGTTCACTAGTGATGTCTCTCTCCCAAAAGACGATAAAACAGCTATGTGAGGTAAACGAATTACAGCTGGGCAATTGACAGGACCATGTGCGCAAACCAATGCTGACTACATTGCAAGAAAGGTTGAGGTTCAAAGCATGGGTGGTACGGCAAAGTAAATAGACCAAAATCCATCAATATCTACTACTAATCATCCACCTTGAGATATCTATCCAGAACATCTCGCTGGTATTAAGTTGCGAGCCCCACCCATAGTGTAAACTCAAAGCAACAGACAACTGCATTAAAAGAACTTTGCGTAAAGTAAACAATCCTTGCACCCGCGGGCACAAGCACCGTTGTTTTCCCCCTTGTGGCAACAACACATCCCCTAGACTCATGTTTCTGTCACTCAAGCTAGTCATCGAGGGGCATGAACCCACAATCGAGCATAACGTTCCCTCTTGGAGTGACTACCTACTACTTGGCCAAAGCAATAAATAACAACGGAGAACATGCAAGAATTACTTATGAACATAAATATAAAAGAGGTAGATCAAATACATTACTCAATCACAATCCGAACATAATCTCATAATCCATCGGATCCCAGCAAACTCACCATAGCAACAGCATAAGGATTACATATGTGCCTCGATCATGTAGGGCAGCTCACGAGGACTAATTAGTGAAGCACAAGAACGGGAGGAGAGCATCACATAGCTACTGGTCATGGACTCATGGTCCAAGGGAGACTACTCACAACTCATCCAGGAGGCGTCCATGGTGGTGGAGAGGCTCCCGGTGGTGATCCTCCCCTCCGGCAGGGTGACGGGAAGAGTTCTCCTGGTGCTCCCGATCTTGGAAGCGGCGGCGGCGGCGGAACAGAGATGAGATCGCGAAAAAGAGTTCCCCTTTCGAGGGTTTCAGGAAACGCTCTAAATATATGCCGAAGGGGGGCACCAGACGGGGCTCGGGGGGCCCAAGCGCCCCCCCCCCCCCGGCGCGGCCCAGGGGGGCGCGCCGCCAGGGCGCCTGGAGCCCTGGTGCCTCCCCCGGCTGTCCTTCGGACGCACGGTAGGTTCTGGAACGATGATGTTTTATATAATTTTTCTGGATTTTTCCTAGCAGTTCTCATAATGTGAAAACCTGAAATACAAAAACAGCCGAAAACAGAAACTGGCACTGGGGTGCACTGAGTTAATAGGTTAGTCCAAATATGATCAAAAGTGTATGGAAGTGTATGAATATCATAGCAATATCACCCAAAAGAGGCATGGAGCAAGCAGAAATTATAGATACGTTTTGGACGTATCACCCCACCAGTTCCCTCTCGAGTGGATCCGTCCTGTAGGAGCGAAAGACGTAAAAAAAAACAGTCCCGGGTTGTTCTTAGACCATAGCAACTGCCAGTAGTCGACCATGGCCTCGAGGACTACACCCAGTGGGTGCACTCAGCGTGCCCCCACCGGTTCCCACTCGACTGGATCCGTCCTGTACGAGTGGAAAGAGTTCAAAACCAGACAACAACATCAGTTCTAAGACCATTGCTGATTTCCCGTAGTCGACCATGGCCTCGGGGACTACACCCAGTAGGTGCACTTAGCGTGCCCCCACTGGCCCAATCACCACAACCGGACCGATTGGATCACAAGAGTTACTTTGCAACATCCGGAACACCTAGTGGGTGGAATATCATCTTATGAACAAAGCAGCGGTTTTCAGGTGGAATATCATCTTACGAACAAAGCAGCGGTTTTCAGATCAAAGATCCCGACAGAATAACAGTCAGTAAGAAAAGACTTACCTGGACGTTGGTCCGAAGTGCCAAACTAGCATTATAAGCAGCCATACTGGCCTCATATGCTGCCTTCGTCTGCTCCATCATCAACCCTGCTTGACGAACGACCTCCTTACCCGCGTTCACGGGGTACTCCGAGACATGATGAGTAGCAAAGAGCGTAGACGACGGGGCAGTAGGAGCAGCTAGAGGATCCGCAGCCTGAACAGTCGACGCAGACATGCGAATAGTTGGCACGGGAACATCAAAAGAAACCGCAGCCCGAGCCGTGTCTGCTTGTTGCTCGGCGTCCGAACCAGCAGATGTCTTCCGACCTCTCCTTCCTATGTCCCTCCGGTACACTTCTATGTGCTCGTCATCGTCATCAGGCAACTTGATAACATTGGGTAGCGCTGTAAAACATTCGACCAAAAAAGAAAGCTCAGTCAAATGACAGAGTGGTGAACAGAGGTATAAGACATTATCGAAGAACAATACCCACACTAGATGTGGCCATATCTATAGTGTCCTCATCGTCGCGGCCCTTGTCAATCTCCATGGAGGTCTCAGAGGCGGCATAGCTGAAGATCTCAAAATACACTCGGTAAAGTGGACAAGTGACTCCGCAAGATACGTCGGATTTCTTGAACAAGAGAAGAATAGGGAAGAATGACACTCACGTGGAAGCAATCGGAACGTCCACCTTGATCTTGGGCAGGGCCTTCCTAGGCTTGGAAGCAGCAACCTTGGGCTGCTTCTGAGCCTTCTCAGTCGGGTCAGGGGAAGACGTCCGAGTGCGTTTTGGTACCTAAGGAGTGGAGGGAGCCGCCTTAGCGCGCACGTTACCCGGATCGTGGGTCAGCTTGGAGCGCCTCTCGACAAGGGGCGGCGACTCAACCTCTTCACAGCTGCTCGAGTCCTCGCTCTCCTCGTCGGTCTCAACGTCAGACTTCCACTCGGTGACCTCGCCAACACCCTCCACCCCCTCTTGGACTTGCTCTCCGTTGGGCACTGAAAACATCTCAGTATAAATCTGCAAGACAAAGAGTTGATCAAACATCAATTAGGTTCACAGACAACCGCAAAAGCGAATCGGGGAATCCACTCGGAAATTGAGGCGAAACCTTGTCCGGCTCATGATCCGTGTCGAACGGGCGGACTCTCCTAGTCCCCCAAGGGTTATCCTTGTTCCAGGTGATGCCCTTCAACCACTGCCCCACCGTCTTCTCGGCGACCACCTCCGGGTGGACCCGAGCGGTGTCGTTGGTGCCCGAGCACATCCGCATCGGATGATCACGGGCTTGGAGAGGCTGAATCCGCCGACTGAGGAACACCTCCAGCAGGTCCATCCCGGTTACTCCGTCATGGATCAGCTATACCACTCGCTCGACCAACATGTCTACTTCTGTTTTCTCAGCTCGACCCACAAACAACGGAGGAGGCTGACTGACTCGGTCCAAAGTAAAAGGAGGAAGTCCAGTCGACTGACCAGGAGTCGGGATGTCCTTGCAGTAGAACCAGGTCGACTGCCATCCCCTGACCAATTCGGGAAGGACCATGGAAGGAAAGGTGCTCCTACCCCTAGTTTGAATACCTAAGCCGATGCACATCTGGATCACGTGCGTCTTCTCATCACTCGGATTCTCCTTCTTGACGGATTGAGAACGACAACTGAAAATGTGTTTGAACAAACCCCAGTGCGGTCGACACCCCGGGAAGTTCTCACAGAGAGAGATGAAAGCAGTGAGGTACATAATGGTGTTGCAGGAAAACTGGTGCAACTGCGCGCCGTAGAAGGTCAAAAAGCCTCGAAAGAAAGGAGGACGCATTCGCCTTCCTGCGGCTATGGCTCGAGCTCGTCCCCCGACAGCTTCCAGGAATCATGGGCGATCAGGCCCCCCCTCCGCCAACTCCTCCATATCCTCCACTTGCATCATGGACCTGATCCAATCCCACTGGATCCAGCCGGGCGGTAGCCCGGTCCTCGATGTCGACCCGGGTTTGGTCTTCTTGCCCTTCCCCATCGCCGGCGCCTTCTTTGCATGCTCCAGAGCCTCCGTCTTCTCCTTACCCATGAGGGCGAGCAGCATGCGGGCGAGGCAGCGGTGGGCGAGGAGCAGTGGCACATCGGAGGAACAGAGAAAGAAAAAGAAGATTGGGCGCACAGTGCCCACGCATTGGCCGCGGCGCTTTCTTATAGCCCGACGATCGAGTGACTGACTTGTGGGCACGAACGATCCTGTCAAATCCCGCAACAGATGCACGCCTGATACATGGCGAAAGAGGTGGCCCAGAAATCAAGGTGCACATGTATATCCAGTCAGATTACCGTGGCCCGCTCCGTCCCGAGCGCTTCCCCGAAATTTGAATCCCGCGAAATCCGGGAACCACAGAGCAGCCAATCGCGCCGAAAACCGAGCGCCCCGCCGACACTCGAAACTATACACAAAAGTTCACTCGACGATTTCTGAATCAATCAAGGCGACTGAATTAAGGTTGAAGGGCCAGCCCGATCCCCTAGTTCGAGGAAGATTCCTCTGAAGCATCGGACTTGGATCAGAATCAACTTCAACCCTCTTTTTCACTTGGACCTCAATCCATTCAGGGGCTACTAACGATACCACATACCTAGGGTAGGGTCACAGGCCTGACCTAGATACCCTACCCAAGGACACGGCCCTAAGGATCAAAGAGAATCCAAGGATGAAAGAAGATGCCGGCTGGTGTGGCCAAAGAGAGCATTTCACTCGACAGCATACCCCACTCGAATAACCCAATTTCATTTGAAAGAATTGAGTCACTCGACCATTCTAGAAACCACTCGACTCCTGAAGGTCAAAGGTCTCGTAAGGTTAGCAACAGTCGGGCATTCACTCCATAGTAATAATAGCCTTTACTTCCCTCTATTACAGGCATTATCGATAACGTCCTACTTTTATGTACATTGAACCCCTGTAACGTGGGATGGCTGGGTCCTGGTGCACTCTATATAAGCCGCCCCTCCTCCGGTACAAGGGTTCGCACCCCGTGTAACTCACACACACATCTATATTCCAGTCGATAGCCTCCGGGCATTGAGACATAGTGTTGTTACTTCTTCCGAGAAGGGCCTGAACTTGTAAGACCCTTGTGTACAACCTTGCCGTAGCTAGGACCTTGCCTCCTCCAACGTACCCTCTATCTTTACAGTCAGACTTAGTACCGCGACAAGTGGGACTGTTGAAAACGAGTCAGATAATTTGACTTAGGAAAGGAAGTTAGCGGAGCTATAGTAACATGACATTTCTTCCCTATTGTTGCATGAACAGTGCTCATTTCAAATCTTAAAAGCAGTCTTGCTAAATCTTAGTCGACTGAAACTTGGCCAGGTCTTAGGCGATGCTATACTCGTGGGATCTTACATTGAGATCTGTGCAAAAAATAGTTTTTTTCTTTTTTTTCTTACATGTTATATGACAAGACCGAGATTACGTTAAGTCTCAGTCAACTAAGACCTAGCCTCACCCTTTAAAAAAATTAGATTATGTGGTAATTTTGATCAGAATAATCGAGTTCATTTTTAATTCTTTGATTTGCATATTTGGTCTTTGATTGATGGCCAGGATGGAAGAGGGCGGTGAAAGAGTTTTGCACCGGAGACGAGGTGTTGATGGCCTAGTGCAAGGAGATACCATCCTGGTTCCTGAGCACAAATGCTCTCCTGGCACACTCGCTGGGCCTGACCTTGGAAGTGAAGAGGGGTGAGCTGAAGCGGATGGTTCCTGAAGGCAAGGGGCGATTAATATGGAGATTATCCTCTGGGTATTGGCAGATAGATGGTGTCTCCGGATCCTTGACAGTGAGTTTGCTGGCACGAGTACCGCTCCTCTAGCCTCTCCTTGCTAAATTGAAAGGCGGAAGGGTCGGTGAATTTGGGTCTTATACAACTCATGGACCAGGAGACAGAGAAGAACGATGCATCGATGAGGAGGACGATGAGGAAGAGAATGCTAACGAGGAGGAGGATGCAGTAGAAGAGATCTACCAGGAGGGTGAGTCCAAGGTGAGCACAGCGGACGTGGAGGCCTCGGTGGCACGGCTGCGCTGTGCGGCGAGCGCATGGCAATGGTGAAGCGCAGCAAGTCTGGCAATGGAGGCATTTTTAGGCGGTTGCGCGATGAAGCCCCATGTTGTGTGTCGGCCTGTGGAGATGTGCGGCATTGTAGCTGTATTGTTGACACGAAGGCAGAGGTCTGGTTCCGTGACTGAACGTGAAGCGATCAACGGCATGTGTTGCCACTTCCCGGAGCTGAAGAAGATGGCTTTTGTCACCACAACCGGAGACGGGGAAGATGTTGTTGTGTCTCCGGAGACGAAGAAGAAGTGGCCTTGTTTGCACGGAGATGAGGCATGTAGTAGTGTTCGCATTCAGGAGGCTGTAGCGGTGGCCATGGCAATGACGATGATGGGACATGCAATAAGTCCTGCGACGAGAAGTCAATATTGAGGAGATTGTTATGATAATTGTGACTTGATAAGTCAGTTGTACTAAGGCAGCCCTAGCTAGCTAGGTGTGTGTAGGGAGCTGTTCGGCGTGCGGGCTAGCCTGGTCGGGCCATGTTTCCCTTGGTCGTCGGTTTTGTACAGGACTGCGGGTGACGGGGATCTAGTTCGGGCGAAATCCCTGCCGGCCGTACCGATGGCGACGCCTGAGGGCGCCGTTCCCGTCCTTGGAGGCGTTGGTATGAAGTGATCTCCTCACTTCCCTTTTCCCTAGGTCTCCTGGGCAAAAGCCCGAACTTTGTTGGGCAGCGACGGCGCTCACGGCGCCTTTCCCTTCTTGAGGGCGCCGCTTTGGAAACCTTGGGGTTGGTTGGCGCTTGTGGGTGGTGGGCGAGGGCGGTGGTGCGGCCCTATCCTAGCATGGATCTACGTGCGTTGCTTGGAGTTGGACTCACGGAGGTGGAGGTCGCCGTTTGGCGTTGTGGTTGCGTCGATGGCGGAGGACCTGCCGAGGTTGACACCTCAATCTGTTCTGAAGATGCATCAGTGGAAGATGGCGGCGACGACACATGTGAGTGCGTCGGACCGGTTTGTGCCCCGGACCCGGTAGGTACCTCGGTCGGGGCCTCCGGTTTTAGATGTTATGCTTAGGTGAGAGGTTTAGGTATGTGGCCCATCTTGCACCCCTTCATCGCATGGATATGAGTAGCGGCAGATGTTGCCAAGATGATGGATTCAGACATATTGTTGTTATACTTTGTAAGATCCTCGAGAATAATCAATAAAATTGTCGCATGCATCTCCCAGATGCAAGAGGCCGGAGATCATCCTCCTTTTTTCTAAAAGAAATATGGCCAGTTTGAGTAAAGTGAGACACCGTTCGTACAGCAAGGCGTTCGTAGCAGAAAAATCTTGTGACTAGTGTTCTCCTCTTCTTCTTCCACCTCCATGGGAGAGAGGCAGAGAGGGAGAGAGCCGTCTGGGTTTGACCTGGAGCCCTTGGAGGCAGATGCTGGCAAGGATCTGGCGTTGGTGGAGCAGTATGAGCCGGGTTGCAAGACTGTTCCAATAGTAGTCGAGCAGTATGAGTTCTTGGCTCAGTTTGAGAAGAATGCTCTCTATCCTCCCACCGTGGCCTAGCTCGCCATCTTACACGTATACAATAGTGTTTATTTTGTTGCTTCTAGTGCTGAGTATACGTATGTTGCTTGACTAGTACTCCTATGAATTTGGGCACCAAATTTAGGCAATTGTGGTGGTAGATAGACCGAATTTCATCCTGTCAGTGACAGCGGACGTAACTGGACGCGCCCGCGATGATATAGATCACCATATTAATTAGCTATACATCGTTGTACTCCCTCCGTTTCAGTTTATAAGACGTGCGCGTACCCCTAGGTTGTCAATTTGATCACCGTAATATAAATTATATAACAAAAAATTATACCGTTTGAAAATAGAACATCCGACGTTTATAATGGTATATTTTTGGTAATATATGACTTTTATTAGGTTGGTTAAATTGACAACCTAAGGATACGCGCATGCCTTATAAACTGAGAAAGAGGAAGTAGATGCTTTGACTGCGTGCATTAACACACGACCTGGCCGGCAATTTACATGGCTCCATCCGTTTCTGTTGTTGGTTTATGGTAAGGGTGGACACGGTCCGGGCTCGGTCCGAGCCGTCGATAGCACTGGCCGCCGGCGGTCCGGCTCGGTCCGGACCGGACCGAGCAATGCAGTGGTCCTTATTTTAGGGACCGGACCAGCAGTCCTCACGGTCCAGGCGACGTCCAGTCACTACCTTGTGGGCCCAAGATGTCGGAGAGGTGATCGGAGAAGCAGCACGGCGGCCGGAGCCGGAGAAGACGCACATGATGGTGGCGCGGCGGCATGAGGGAGAGGCACAAGAGAGAGAGGGAGCAGCACGGCCGCACGGGGGAGGAGGGAGCAGCTGCGTGAGGGAGCGGCGGAGCGAGGCAGTGGCGCGGTGGCGCTGGCGAGAGGAAGTCGAGGGAGAGGGGGCAGCGCGATTGTTAGCCTTGAGCGTCCGCAAGTATATTTTGAGCAGTTTTCTCCGTTGGATGCAAGTAATTTAGCGCATGCATGAGCCCATGATTTTGCTTGTATGGGCCTTGCCGTGATTGGTAGATTAATTCTGACGTGAATTTAGTCATTGGATCACAATGTGATTGTCGGATCGAACCATTTTTCACTTGTTCCTTCTATTTTCTGCATGTTCATCCGAATAAGAGGAAACTGCGTCATGGGATGACGCCTGATTATCGGATCAAACTTATTTCTCTCGTTAGTGGAAAATAAAAGGAACGACAGCGAGTAATTGTTGTGGGAAGCGCCTAAATTATCGGATTGAATCATGTCTATCTCGTTCTCTCTATTTCCGGTCGACTGATTAAAAGGAAAACAAAATGGTTGGTCGTGACTGCTTCTTGCCCCTGTGTGGCTCTCAGATAATCATGGGTGTGATGGCGTGTTCTTTCTATTTTTTTTTCTCTTCTACCTAAAGCGTGACATGAGTTTTTTTTTGTTCGACTGAATAAACGGAAGCAAATCAAGGAGGAGCACGCCCAGCCGCCCACACGCGGGGGAAGGACGACGTGGCGTGGTCGTTGGTCACCCAGCGCGTGGATCTCGCCGGCCAGAGCGTGGTGACCGCAATGACAAGGACCAGCCTGCAGCGTGCTTCGGTCAGCTCGGTGAAAGACCGGACCGGACCGACAAAATTTCGGGCCCAAATTGTGTAACCGGAGCGGCAAATTTCTTCAACGAGCCAGGACCGAACGGTCCGGTCCCGAATGGGCCACAGCGGGGCGAAAAGCCCGCTCACTCCGTCCAGCCTGAGTTGTTGATGGGGCCGTATGTTAGTTTGGTGCTACACACTTGTCACAAGTCTGCGCGGACGAGCACCTCCCTCCAGAGCAGCCCAACACGGCAGATCCGGTGGATTCCACCGGACATGCCCCCAGGTAGACGCATCAACCCCGCACCATCCGCCACTACAAGCACACACACCAGGGGGGCGATGGAGCCAGCTCGCCGGATCCGAAACTGCGAAGACCGTCAGATAACTCACTTGCTCTCTTTGGCGTGTGCAAACAAGGAGCGGCGTACCATGTTTTCCGACAAACTAAGGCTACGTTTGCACTTCCACACAGCTGCTTGTCCCGATGCCTCTCAAGCTGGACTAATGGACAGGGCAACAGGCTACCATGAGGTATTACAAATCTCAACTTCTTGGTTGTAAATTAAGGACGAACGACTGAAGTTTGTGTGTATTAGAACTACCATGGTTTGAGAATAGACGGATGGGAAAGATGGGTTGCTTGCATAAATAAGCAGGGCAAGTGAAAGGTTGGAAAATAAATAGGGGTAGTTAACTTGTACCCCCTCCGTCCCAAAATAAGTTTCTCAACCTTAGTACAATTTTGTACTAAAGTTAGTACAAAGTTAAGACACTTATTTTGGGACCGAGGAAGTACTTCAAATATAAATGGAAAAAGTCAATTTTAAACCTTGAATTCGTAGACGTCCGGCAAATCAAACCCTGAAGTCGAAATCCCTGTCGTTCAGACCCCAATCTAACTAATCCCGGTCCAAATAAAACCTTAGTGCCGTTTTAGCCCAAAAAATGCTGACGTGTCCATGATTGCTAGTTAGGTGGGCTAGGTTATAACTGGAATGCGCGGGGGGTGAACAACAAATGGATTGGGGATTTGGGGGGAGAAACTAGGGTTAGGTGGCGACGATTCCTTGAGGGGGGCGCGGCGGCGGACGAGATTTCGCAAGCAGTGGCGGCGGCGGCTGCGTCGAGGGCAATGTCGTGGTCTTCGGGTGGTTCGAGTGCTCCCAGCTTCCGTCGAGCCGCCGGATGGAGAGGGGAGGAATCGAGGTCGCCGGTGCCGTACCAGGAGAACTCGATGGCGTACGAGCCAGAGAAGCTCTACTGGTGCAACCCCCGTCGGAAGGCGCCAAGGTGGATCTCGTGGAGCCGTCAGAACCCAGGCAGGAGGTACTACGCCTGCGTTGATGCCATGGTGAGCTTCAAGTTGGGTTTATTTTATGTTCATTTGTTCTTCTCCCCTCTCATTGATTTCTATTGGTACAATTGAACAACATGGTGGTTGTGGATTTGTGGAATGGCATGATGATCCTTTGCCGAAGTTTTGGAGTGATTTGATTAGAGATTTGCGAGATGAAGTGCGTAGGCTGAGAGGTCAAGGAAGTGTTGCTGTGTTTGAAGATCCCATTGCATTTGTGGCTCTGCCTGAAGCTGAAACAGGAGGAATGGGCATGGCTATGTCTCTGCAAGATCAGTTGAAGCAGAAAAATGCAGAGATAGATGCACAAAAGGGGAAATATCATAATGTTGTCATGTTGTTTGTTATCTTTGTGGTAGATTTAGTTGCAGGGAAGATGCTACTGCATTAAGATTTGCAAGTGTTATTTGTATGCAATGTAGTACTACTTTAGGGTTTAGAATGAAGTGATCTTTTGGGCACTGAAGATGCAAGTTGTATGCTTTGTTTAAAGTGGAAATTGTATGCATGCACTGTTTGGAATTAATAAAAGTGGAAGTCCAAGATGTATTCTGCCATCATTTTGTACCACTGAAATGGATACATGTTTGCAATCTTTGCTGGCAACTTAATACAATAAAATTGTAGCACTTAAATCTTTGCTTGCTGGCAATTTAATACCAGCAAAGTGGAAGATGATGCAGTTTGTAAGATAAAGCATAGATAATGCAAGTTATAAGATAATTCCAATGCATATATGATGCAGATTGTAAGACAAAGCACTAGATAGCATTGTCAATCTTCGGGATGCAATTTAGAAAGACTGCTAGAAACTAAAATACAAGGAAATGCAACTGATAATAGCAAGTTCATCCAGACCAAGTTAATTCTGAAGGAAATATGCCCGAGAGGAAATAATAAAGTTTTTATTTTATATTTCCTTATATCATGATAAATGTTTATTATTCATACTAGAATTGTATTAATCAGAAACTTGATACATGTGTGGATACATAGACAAAACATCATGTCCCTAATAAGCCTCTACTAGACTAGCTCGTTAATCAAAGATGGTTAAGTTTCCTAACCATAGACATGTGTTGTCATTTGATGAATGGGATCACATCATTAGGAGAATGATGTGATGGACAAGACCCATCCTTTAGCTTAGCATAGTGATCGCTAAGTTTTATTGCTATTGCTTTCTTCATGACTTATACATATTCCTCTGACTATGAGATTATGCAACCCCCGAATACCGGAGGAACACCTTGTGTGCTATCAAACGTCACAACGTAACTGGGTGATTATAAAGATGCTCTACAGGTGTCTCCGAAGGTATTTGTTGGGTTGGCATAGACAAAGATTAGGATGTGTCACTCCGAGTATCTGAGAGGTATCTCTGGGCCCTCTCGGTAATAAACATCATGATAAGCCTTGCAAGCCAATGACTATGAGTTATTTACGGGATGATGCATTATGGAACGAGGAGTAAAGAGACTTGCTGGTAACGAGATTGAACCAGGTGTGAAGATACCGACGATCGAATCTCTGGCAAGTAACATACCGATGGACAAAGGGAATTATGTATGTTGTCATAACGGTTCGACCGATAAAGATCTTCGTGGAATATGTAGGAATCAATATGGGCATCCAGGTTCCGCTATTGGTTATTGACCGGAGAGGTGTCTCGGTCATGACTACATAATTCCCGAACCCGCAGGGTCGCGTGCTTAACGTTCGTTGACCCTAGAGTAGTATTGTGTTATTTGATGAGTGGTCACCAAATGTTGTTTGGAGTCCTGGATAAGATACCGAACATCACGAGGAGTCTCAGAATGGTCGATAGGTAAAGATTTATATATGGGAAGTCATATTTTGGGTTCCGGAAAAAGTACAGTTTTTTCGGTACTGTACCGGGAAGCTTCCAGAAGGTTCCGGAGGATTCCGGAGCGGGCCGGAAGTCCACAAGTGTGTTCACCATGTCCCAATGGCTTGCATGGCCTAAGGGGAGGCGCCATGGCCTTATTGGGCCAGGTGCACCAAGTCCACAAAAGCACGTGTGGCTAGGGAAGGCAAAAAGAGAAGCACTAGTAGAAAACAGGGCTTTGGTTTGGGCCTGGCAAGCCCATTAGTACCGGTTCACTCACGAACCGGGACCCATGGGGGCATACGTCCCGGTTCGTGCGCCCAGGGGGCCGGCCGGGCCTCGTGGGGCATATGTACTAGTTGGTCCGGACCTAGTTGTCCCGGTTCCGGGCACGAACCGGGACCAATGGGCCTCGCTCCTGGCCCACACACCCATTGGTCCCGGTTCTTGTCTGAAACCGGGACAGAAGTGTGGCCTTTAGACCCGGTTCCTGTCACGAACCAGGACAAATGAGTTTCCTATATATAACCCATCGCCCACCACTGACTCCACTGGTCTGTTTTTTCTTGCCGGCTAAGGGGGAGCTATGTGGTGCTCTATCTAGCTCACCTCCTATGCACATGAGGTGTTTGATGAAATGCCCGAGCCACACTAGTTGAGCTTTTCTCCTCTCGAAGCTTGAACTCCAAGCTCCATGAGGTGTTCGATGAAATGCCCGAGCCACACTAGTTAAGCTTTTCTCCTCTCGAAGCCCGAGCCATGCTAGTTAAGCTTTTGTCCTCTCGAAGCCACGTGGAGGCATCTGTCCCGGTTGGTATAAGAATCGGGACTAATGGTCTAGGGCATTTGTATCGACCGTTTAGTCCTGGTTCCCCAACCGGGACAAATGGCCCTTAAGAACCGGGACAAATGGCCCTTTTTGCACTAGTGAAGGAATCCTAATAGGAATAGGATTGGACATGGAGTCCAAGCCCTCTCCCCTATTGTTGCGTCCTAGGGCTTGGAGGGGCTGTTTGCCAGGCCCATCCGCATATATATAGAGGGGATGGGGCACCCCAAGAGGACACACCAAGCCCTTGGTGCCCCTCTCTCTCCCCGTTACTCTGTAGTTCCATCGCCTCGTCCCGGCACCGCTTAGCAAAGCGCTGTCGCTACTCCACCACCACCATCGCCACTACGCTGTCATGTTGGTTGTGATCCTATCTACTTCTCCTCTCCCTCTTGCTGGATCAAGAAGGAGGAGACGTCATCGAGCCGCACGTTTGCTAAACTCGGAGGTGCCAAACGTTCGGTACTTGATCGGTTGGATCATGCAGTTGAATCATGCAGTTGTTCCACTACATCAACCACGTTTATATAACGCTTCCTCTTACGGTCCACGAGGGTTTGTAGACACACTCTCCCCCTCTCGTTGCTATGCATCTCCTAGAAAGATCTTGCATGAGCGTAGGAAATTTGGAAATTGCATGCTACGTTCCCCAACGGTGGTATCAGAGGCAGGTCTATACGTAGATGATATGCACGAGGAGAGCACAAAGAGTTATGGGCGATAATAGTCATACTGCTTACCACCAACGTCTTATTTTGATTCGGCGCTATTATTGGATGAAGCGGCCCGGTCCGACATTACATGACCGCGTTGATGAGACTGGCTCTACCGACGTGCTTTGCACACAGGTGGCTGGCCGGTTTCTGTTTCTCCAACTTTAGTTGAATCGAGTTTCACTATGGCCGATTCTTGTTGAAGGTTAAAATGGCACACTTGATGAAAAATCGTTCTGGTTTGGATGCGTAGGTAAGGACGGTTCTTGCTAGAAGCCCGTAGCAGCCATGTAAAACTTGCAACAACAAAGTAGAGGACGTCTAACTTGTTTTTGCATGACATGTTGTGATGTGATATGGTCAAGGCGTGATAATTCATACGTTATTGTATGAGATGATCATGTTTTGTAAATTATCGGCAACCAGCAGGAGCCTTATGGTTGTATCTTTATTGTATGAATTGCGAAGGCCATGTAATTGCTTTACTTTATCTATATGAGTTAGCAATAGTTGGAGAGACGACCAGCACGCTACGACGGAGATCAAGGTGTCAAGCCGGTGACGATGGAGATCATGACGGTGCTTTGGAGATGGAGATCAAAAGCACAAGATGATGATGGCCATATCATGTCACATATTTTGATTGCATGTGATGTTTATCTTTTATGCATCTTATTTTTCTTAGTACGGCGGTAGAATTATAAGATGATCCTTACTAAAATTTCAAGGTATAAGTGTTCTCCCTGAGTATGCACCGTTGCGAAAGTTCTTCGTGCTGAGACACCACGTGATGATCGGGTGTGATAGGCTCTATGTTCACATACAATGGGTGCAAGACAGTTTTGCACATGTGGAATACTCAGGTTAAACTTGACGAGCCTGGCATGTACAAACACGATCTCGGAACACTGGAGACAAAAAGGTCGAGCGTGAATCATATAATAGATATGACCAACATAAGATGTTCAAAATTGAAAACTACTCCATCTCACATGATGATCGAACATGGCTTAGTTGATTTGGATCACGTGATCATTTGAGATGACTTGAGAGATATCTATCGAAGTGGGAGTTCTTTAGTAATATGATTAATTCAACTTTATTTTATCATGAACTTTGTCCTGGTAGTATTTGCAAATTATGTTGTAGATCAATAGCTCGCGTTGTAGCTCCCCTATGTTTTTGATACGTTCCTAGAGAAAACTAAGTTGAAAGATGTTAGTAGCAATGATGCGGACTAGGTCCGTGATCTGAGGATTATCCTCATTGCTGCACAGAAGTATTATGTCCTTGATGCACCCCAAGGTGACAGACTTATTGGAGGAGCAGATGCAAACGTTATGAACGTTTGACAAAGCTCAATATGATGTCTACTTAATAGTTTAGTGCACCATGTTTTACGGCTTAGAACGGGGACTTAAAAAACGTTTTGAACGCCACGGAGCATACGAGATGTTCCAAGAGCTGAAATTGGTAATTCAGACTCATGCCCATGTCGAGAGGTATGAGACCTCTGACAAATACTTTGCCTAAAAGATGGAGGAGAATAGCTCAGCTAGTGAGCATGTACTCAGAATGTTTGGGTACTACAATCACTTAAATCAAGTGGGAGTTAATCTTCCAGATAAGATAGTGATTGACAGAGTTCTCTAGTCACTATCATCAAGCTACTAGAACTTCATGATAAAATATAATATGCAAGGGATGACGAAAACGATTCACGAGCTCTTTGCTACCTCTTGAGCTTGCGTTGAATTCCCTCGAATAGGAAAGGGAGATGCAGCATAGTAGCGTAAGTATTTCCCTCGGTTTTTGAGAACCAAGGTATCAATCTAGTAGGAGACCATGCACCAGTCCCTCGCACATGCACAAACAAATAAGGACTTCACAGCCAACGCGATAAGGGGTTGTCAATCCCTTTATGGTCACTTATGAGAGTGAGATCTGATAGAGATGATAGTTATATTTTTGGTTTAATAAAACAGCAAATAAAAGCAAGAAAAGTAAAGTAGATGTATATTGATATGTTGAGAATAGACCCGGGGGCCATAGTTTTCTCTAGTGGCTTCTCTCATGATAGCGGTATTCTACGGCGGGTAAACAAATTACTGTCGAGCAATTGATAGAAATGCGAATAATTATGAGACTATCTTGGCATGATCATTCTATATAGGCATCACGTCCGAGACAAGTAGACCGAAACGATTCTGCATCTACTACTATTACTCAACACATCGACCGCTATCCAGCATGCATCTAGTGTATTGAGTTTGTACGAACAGAGTAACGCTTTAAGCAAGATGACATGATGTAGAGGGATAAACTCAAGCAATATGATGAAAACCCCATCTTTTTATCCTCGATGGCAACAATACAATACGTGCCTTACTGCCCCTACTGTCACTGAGAAAGGAAACCACAAGATTGAACCTAAAGCCAAGAACTTCTCCGATTGCAAAAACTATAGATCTAGTAGGCCAAACCAAACCAATAATTCAAATAGATATGCAAGGATATTATGAGCACACATAAAAAGTTCAGAGAAGAACCAAATATCTTTCATAGATAACCTTGATCATAAACTCACAATTCATCGGATCTCGACAAACACACCGCAAAAAGAGATTACATCGAATAGATCTCCTCGTAGACCGAGGAGAACTTTGTATTGAGATCCAGAGAGAAAGAAGAAGCCATCTAGATACTAGCTATGTACCCGAAGGTCTGAGGTAAACTACTCACAACTCATGGTGAGGGCGATGATGATGATGATGAAGGCCTCCGTGATGGATCCCCCTCCCGGAACAGGCTCCAAGATGGGATTTCCACGGGAACAGAAGCTACGGCGGTGGAATTAGGGTTTTCTCTCTGCGTATGGAGTTTCTGGGGTATGTAGGTATATAGGAAGAAGGAGGGCACCGGGGGCCGAGTGGGCCAGCCTCGAGGCAGGGCGGCGCGCCCTGGGAAGGGAGGCGCGCCCCCTACCCTCGAGGGCAGCCCAGCTGTCCCTTGACTTGGTCCTGACGTTTTCCGTGCGTGATTTTCTCCAAAAATATCTCTCGCGAAGGTTTCATTCCGTTTGTACTCCGTTTGATATTCCTTTTCTGCAAAACCCTGAAATAGGCAAAAACAGGAATCTGGACTGGGCCTTTGGGTTAGTAGGTTAGTCCCAAAAATGATATAAAAGTGAATGATAAAGCCCATTAAACATCCAAGACTTCATAAATAATAGCATGGAACGATAAAAAATTATGGATACGTTGGAGACGTATCAAGCATCCCCAAGCTTAATTCCTGCTCGTCCTCGAGTAGGTAAATGATAAAGAAAGAAATTTTGATGTGGAATGCTAACCAATATAGTTTTCAATGTAATTCTCTTAATTGTGGTATGAATATTCAGATCTGAAAGATTCTAGACAAAAGTCTATATTGACATAAGAAATAACAATACTTCAAGCAATAATAACAAAGCAATCATGTCTTCTCAAAATACTATGGCTAAAGAAAGTTATCCCTACAAAATCATATAGTGTTGGCTATGCTCCCTTATTATCACTCAAAAATATTCATATCATGCACAACCCCGATTTCAGCCAAGCATTTGTTTTCATGCTCTATCTTTTCAAACCTTTCAACTTTCACGCAATACATGAGCACGAGCCATGGACATAGTACTATGGGTGGAATAGAGGTGGTTGTGAAGAAGACAAAAAGAGGGAGATAGTCTCACATCGACCAGGCGTATCAATGGGCTATGGAGATGCTCATCAATAGATATCAATGTAGTGAGTAGGGATTGCCATGCAACGGATGCACTAGAGCTAAATATGAATGAAAGCTCAACAAAAGAAACTAGTGGGTGTGTATCCAACTTGCTTGCTCACGAAGACCTAGGGCATTTGAGGAAGCCCATCGTTGGAATATACAAGCCAAGTTCTATAACGAAAATTCCCACTAGTATATGAAAGTGACTAAACATGAGACTCTCTACAAGGAAGAACATGGTGCTACTTTGAAGCACAAGTGTGGAAAAAGATAGTAGAAATTGTCCCCTTTTATTTTCTTTTTCTTTTTTGGGCCTTTCTTTTTTTTTCTTTGTCCTTTCTTCTTCTTCTTTTGCGGAGGGGCTTTATAGATTCAGCCTTTCCTCCCATGGGACAATGCTTTAAAAATGATGATCATCACACTTACATTACAACACAATATTACAACTCGATACTACAACAACAAAGTATGACTCTATATGAATGCCTCCGGCGGTGTACCGGTATGTGCAATGAAACAAGAGTGACATGTATGAAAGAATTATGCATGGTGGCTTCGCCACAAATACGATGTCAACTACATGATCATGCATGGCAATATGACAATATTATGCGTTTCATATAAACAGAACGGTGGAAAGTTGCATGGAAATATACCTCAGAATGGCAATGGAAATGCCATGGTAGGTAGGTATGGTGGCTGTTTTGAGGAACAATATGGTGGCTGTTTTGAGAAAGGATATATAGTGGGTTTATGGCACCGGCGAAAGTTGAGCGGTACGAGAGACGCTAGCAATGGTGGAAGGGTGAGAGTGCGTATAGTCCATGGACTCAACATTAGTCATAAGAACTCATATACTTATTGCAAAAATTTACGAGTCATCAAAACAAAGCAATCAACGCATGCTCCTAGGGGGAGGTTGGTAGGAGTTAACCATCGCGCGCCCTCGACCTCCACACAAAGGTTGGCACTCTACAAATATCTCATGCTTTAACTTAGTCACACAACGGTTCACCATACGTGCATGCTACGGGAATCACTAACCTTAACAAAAGTATTTCTCAATTTCACAATAACTCCACTAGCATGACTCTAATATCACTATCCTCATGTCTCAAAACAATTATCAAGCATCCAACATCTCTTTCTATTCAATGCACTTGGTGTGAATTTTTTTACTACATTGACGTTGGATGTCTATCATGTGAAGACTAGTTTCTTTAGCCTAAACACATTACCATGCTGTTTTAATAGACTCTCAAATAGATCTAAGTGAAGCATGAGAGTTCAACAATTTCTACAAAATGTTACCACCATCGTGCTCTAAAAGATATATGTGAAGCACTAGAGCAAAAACTATTCAACTCAAAAGATATAAGTGAAGCACATTGAGTGTTCTAATACTTTCTAGGCCATATTTAACTCTCTCAAATAGGTGTGTCCAGCAAGGATGATTGTGGCAAACTAACAAGCAAAGACTCAAATTATACAAGACTCTCCAAGCAAAACACATAGCATGTTGCGAATAAAAATATAGCTCCAAGTATAGTTACCGATGGATGAAGACGAAAGAGGGGATGCCTTCCCGGGGCATCCCCAAGCTTAGGATTTTGATTATCTTGAATTTACTTGGGGTGCCATGGGCATCCCCAAGCTTAGGCCTTTGCTACTCTTTGTTCCATAGTCCATCAAAGCAATACTCAAAACTTGAAAACTTCACAACACAAAACTTAGACAAAAATTCTCGTGAGCTCCGTTAGTAAGAGAAAACAAACCACTACTCAAAGGTACAACAATGAATTCATTATTTGTTTATATTGGTGTTAAACCTACTGTACTCCAAGTTCTCTATGCACTACTAGGAAAAGGCATGCTAGTGGCGCACCACTTTTGCCTACTAATGGCGCACTAGTGGTGCGCCACTAGCACCACGCCATTAGATTTTTTTACTAATGGCGCACCCCTGGTGCGTCATTAGTATCTGGTGTACTAATGGTGCACCAGGCAGTGCACCATTAGTATAGACCTCTGTGCGTCATTAGTATGCCTCCCAGGGGGCCATATGTACCCGTGTGCTTTGGCATACTAATGGCGCAATAATGGGTGATGCGCCATTAATTTCATTTGGACAGTGCGCCATTAGTATCTTGAGTGGTGCGCCACTAGTATGAATATTAGGGATTTTTTTCTTTTCTGATATTTTCGCAGGATACAAAATATATTATTAGACAAAATTTAGACAACACCAGACAATAACACCAGATTCATCGAATACAATAGAAGGTTAGTCTCCGAATACAATTCATCATATTAGTCTCCGAATACAATTCATCATATTAGTCTCCGAATTCAAAAGACCCAACAAAGATAGAACATTATATTACAAGTCTCCAGACCACGAGTAGCGAGTTTGTCTTCACATTACAAGTCGATATCGATCATCTTAACTACCATCACATAGAAGAGAGCTGCGGTCATCACGATGAGCATCATCGCGATGAAACTCGTCTTCATCAGGTTCCTCCAGCGCTCCCTCCTCTCTCCCGCTAGATAGCGCCCGTATCTAGATTCCGCCTCCGCCCTAGTGGTGTACCCTTTGTAACTATTACCGCTGAAACGGTGAACTTGTCTCCGACACTCCTCCCAGTCGTCGTAGACTCCGGGAACCTTACCCTTGTACACGACATACGAAGGCATCGCTATGCACTAGCCAAACGAAACGTTAGTACCAATTCACAGACAATACATAAGCAATATATAAGTATGCAACAAAAGGATCGGAAGAGAAAAGCAAGACATTAATAGCATCGATTACATCTAAGTTGAACGATTGTCTAAACCAAAGAGACATACAAGTTCAGTAAAGTTTAATTACAACATGTGCCAATCGATCTTTCAGAACTAGACATAACATCACTACTTTCGATTCGACTCAAGGGACCGGAGCGTGGATGAAGCCGCAGTCTATCGTGGGAGTCATGAAATCATGGGCGTTGTCAGCCTGCATTTGTAGCATTATGTCTATGTCACTGTTGGACGGTTGATTTCTGAGGTTTAACTGCCCCAAGGTACGAAGGACATCTTGTTGGATGATTTTCGCAAACTCCGACTGGATGCGAAAGAATTCTTGTCTGATGTCCGCGTCCTGGATTGCCGACAAGCTCGCGGCCCAATCTTTGAGTTTATCTGGTAGCAGAAGGAGAAGATGGTCCCGTACGATCGCCCGCATGTGATGGATGGCGTAGTAGGCACCCTTCTGACCGCCAGGTGGCTGCTTGACGCAGCAGAACGTCGTATTGTGGGCGAACACGTGCTTGCCGTACTTACGAACTGTCTTGGTGAAGGTGCCTCCAGATTTGGCGTAGCCAGGGAGAACATCATTAAGAACTTTCTTGACATTTGTGTAGTCTAACTTCGACTGACGGTCCGAGTCTAAATACGTGGCCATGGAATATTTCGGGCTTAGGAGGATGAGTGTGCAATGTGTGTCACTGCACAAAACACGGAATGTTAAAAAAACATTCGAACTCTAAGAAATCATATGTTACGATGCGGTTGAGGGGACGACTTACTCGGGAAAGTAAGGCACGAGGAAGTTATCCTTATCTCGGTTTGCCAGAATGACGCCTTCGAGGTAAGAACTCGCGACTTGCCGGTCCCCAGCGCTGCCCAAGATCATGGCATGCATGCAGAAGGGGTCGACTATCACGATGTCCGGGGTCTTGTCTCTAATGATCCGCATCTCCATACTCAGCGAAAATAGCCGAACAAAGGTGTAGTGCAGCGGATGAAGGTTAAACATAGCAAAGATGTCATCAAACCGCAGGACGATCGTAACCCCGATGGAGTTATCCACAAAGCCCTTGCCCTCTGGCACCTTGGCCACAAAAACCGGGTATGCCACATCCTTCTCTCTGAGACACCGCTTCTCCAAAGAAAGAACACTGTCATGCAGACTCCGCATAGCACCGGTTGCAGCATTGAGCATATTAGTCGGTAGCATCGGCCTACCCGCCACATGCACCCTCCTCATTATATCCTTAGGTGAAGGTGGCCCGTCCCGAGCACGGATCATACTCGGTGCCGGCTGGCTCGCACCCTTGTTACTCTTTCTTTTCCGTCCCTTCTTCTTCTCCTGTAATGCGACCTAGTTCTGCTCACAGACCGCCTTCTTGAGTGTGTTGGGGCTGATAATATTTCGCACCTCTGCTATCTGAGGCTCAGTGAAGTTGGTAGCTGGAAGCGTCTCCTGAGAACTGAACGCCAGACGACGCCTGTTGCAACTTGGTTTCTCCATGGTACCAGCTAGATCGCGCACGTCTTTTGTAGGGTTGGGTTCTTGAGAAGGAGGCCCCATGAATTCGCCATCGTACCCATGATCGGCAAAGTACTTATCGATGTTGGCAAATGTATTGTCGTCGTTGTCGTCGTCATCGTCCGGATCCTATGCCATATGCATGTTCGGATCCTGTGCCATAGGGATGTCCGGCAGCATTGCGGCGGTCTTGCCATGGCTTGGCGCGGGCAAGACTAGCGGTGTTGTCTTTGGGGTGGTGTCCCCCGCCCCCAAACGAATCTCGCTCTTCGGCCAAAGCAGGGGCCAGCTTAGGCAGGCGCTGAGGGTCATCACATCATCTTCGTCGGCCCCGGCGGGTCGAATCGGAGGTAACAACTCGTCGCAGCCTGGCAGCACCCGAACTAGTTGAACCCTATACATGGTGGGTGGCATCAGATTACCGTGGAACATGGGGTTGCCCAGTTGAACAATTCTGCCCTTGGCGACATCGACCAAATCGTCGTTCACGAAGTGCAGAAGAGTGCACGGAACGTCGGTGGCGCCCTGCGAAAACATGTAGGGCGTCAGGGATACCAAGTGAAAGGCAAGGAGATGAAGTCCTCGGCCGAGAGGCTTAATTAGTTACCGTGATGATGGCGTCGAGCTCGGCTAATGTCGAGGAACCGCCAACGGCGGGCGTGCAATTGACGGAGGGGCCGCTTGCTGCAGAGGTGCCGGTCGGCGTACACCCGGGTGCATTAAGCTCCAATGCCCGTGCCGGCGTCGGAGACACCAATGTCGCCTCCGCCGGAGACACCAATGGCCCCGCCTACGCGTTCTGCGAGTTGCTGGCCGTGAAGCTGGGAATCGGGGGCGGCCCCTGTTGGCCACCCGCAATCCACGTCGTCAGCCCTTGAATCAAGGTAGGCATAATGCCGGTGAGCGTCGATCCCAGTTGTTGTTGCACTTGCTCTTGGAAAATCTTCGGAATCTGCGCCACTTGTGCCTTGAGTTCTTGAACCTCTCGCTCCTGGCTTTCCGAGTTGTTCTTTTTCTCCTTTCGCCCACTAGCGTTATAGTATGACGACCATTTTGTGGACAAGCCTTTGCCGGCCACACGACTAGCTGATGACGGCTTACTGAGCTTATCCTTTTTTTCATTACATTCAATGCCCTACTTAGAGTGGTGTTCCTAGGGGTGCTTTGAGTCGACCTCGCGCTACTGCTTTCGGTCGCCTGCGGAAGGAATGTGAACCATTTAGAAATTTGGCTTCATTAATTAGAATGCAACCATATGGAGCTAATTACGCGGGGGTGTATTCCTTACCAGAACAAGCTCAAGGGCCCTGGTCTTCGGATCTGTGGTGAGCTCCTTTGTTACCAGGTCGTCCTTGTACCGGGCACGGACAAAGTTCCTGGTCTGCTTGTCACGTATTTATCGAAGAGGGGCGGTAGGCCTTGCTCGGCACGCTCCGCGTCCTCCTTGTCCCATATAGGCTCCCCCACTCTGTAACACCGGGACCGAGTGTGTGTTCGCCTAAGTTCAACTGCCGCATTTCTTTCCCCCACTGACTTGATTCGGAGGTTGCGGTGCTCTCGCACGTGATCTTGAACTCCTTGTAGTCATCTTCGGTGATCGAAGGATTTTTCTCCTTGATCTTCTCATAACTAAAACCTTTGTCGATCATTCTCTTCACCGAGCTTCTCCAAGTAGATAGGGCCATGCTCATCCTCGTGAGGGCGGCATTGTTCACTTTATTCCCTGTGAGGCTTGTGTTTTCAAATTCAGCGGGGAACTTGTATCGTTCGCGCAGCTTCGTGAAGAGGAGGTTGCGCAAATTCCCCCGGTCCTTATGCCTTAGGTTCTCGGTGTTGATCGAGACGGTGCTCCAGAGAATGCACCCGAGCTGAACTGAGTACCCCTTGACTATTTGTTTGGGCGCCGTTGGATTCCCGTCGGAGTCCACTTCAGTAAATTCCTCCTTGATGGTGCGAAGCACGGTCGGGCGCCGGTCCTTCCGTTGCTTTTTCGGTTGGCTGCCATCTGTGCGTGCACCGCCATCAACATTGGTGGAATCCTCGGCAGCACCATCAGTGGTGTCATCCCCGACGGCACCATCAGTGGGATCATCCTCGGTGGCACCATTAGTGGTGTCAGGATCGGTGTCTTTCACGGTGTCCTCATAGAAGTGAGGTTGTTCCTCCATCTCCTGGGATAGCTCCCAGAATGCCTTGCCGCCCGAACCGCCGGCCTCATCACTGTGGGCCATGTTTCTCTCTAAATAGGAAAAAAGTGTGGTCAAAAAGTTGGTTATTGTCAAGGAACAAGATCATGGTCTCATCATTTAGGGTTTGTCGACACCGAGGGATCCTAAAAGCTAAGATTTTATCATTTAGGGTTTTTCGACGCCGAGGCACCCTAAAAGCCTAAGCTTTCATCATTTAGGTTTTTATCGACACCGAGGCACCCTAAATGCCAAGGTTATATAATTTATGGTTTGTCGACACCGAGGCATCCTAAAAGCTAAGCTGGAAAGGAGAATTCTAAGTTGGGCCTAATCACTTGGCTCTATAGCCGCCTATGGTTTAATGCAGCAAGAATAAATGGGCAGTTGATCCTACCTAATTAAGTACTAAGATACCCCGGCCCATGCATTAGTCACAAGTACCCCATATGTCCTATTTTTAGCAAAGTCATGCTAAATTCACGGAAAATTTCAGCATGACCTTTGCTGAAAATAGGACATATGGAGTACCCAAATTTGCCGGAACGGAAGTTAATCGACATTCCAGCAAACTCAAGGGCCTCTCGGGGTACGTGCAAAATCATCACGACACGATGGTCGGAGACAAAACCCAGCAAAAAGCTGCCCTAGGGTCAATTAGAACATGCATACGAACGACAATCCACACTTGCATGCATAGAAGGAATCAGTCACCTCTACAGCAATACAGAAATAGAATCACTGCTTGCCAATACCAGTAAGGGACATGCTTTCTCTTAGGAGTAATCAGATGATTGACAATAGTCAACATATTAATCATGGGTGAGGTAAACAATGAATAGTCAGAAAGTCAGATCAGTGACAATATTAAGCACTAACTAAAACATTTTGGTTGGTTAGTGGGCATTTCTAATCTAAGCACAGAAAAGGCGGGCATTTTTTTCTGAATCAAATATATAAGAAAGATGCATATGATTCAGTAACCAGTAGAAATCCTTGTAGGCACATGCCACAACAATTGGTAAGCATACAGAGAAAGTTGTGCACTTAATAGTGTGTTCTCTGTACACCCTTTGCACGCATGGGCATTTGAATGAAAGTGAAACAAGCCAACTAGAAAACAAACAACAGTCCATACTTGCATCATTCATGTGTAGAACAAACAAAATTACAGTCACCTCTACAGACAGCACTAGTAGATTCTACTAGGAGAAAATGTAAAAACAGAGTCACACCATTGACATATTAAGCCACCTCTACAGACAGCACTAGTAGATTCTACTAGGAGAAAATGTAAAAACAGAGTCACACCATTGACATATTAAGCCTTACAACATGTTTGGTGACTTAGTGGGCAGATGTATGTATGCACAAAAAGGGGGACATTTTTCAGTCAAACTGAAGAACAATGCGCATCATTCAGTAACCAGTACAACAAATCCCTACAGGCGCATGCTGTAAGAATGAGCAATCATTAGCAAGCATAATTGTGAAACTTAGTAGTGCCTAGGATGCTTCTATGCAAAAACCCTGTATGCTTCTATGCAAAAACCCTACATATGGCTAGGATGCCAACATATATGCATGTCTTGAAAAAAAATAACTCTACTCTATTAATATGTTCAATTGGAGCATTACTATGATGTCAAGTGGTTATGAATTGTCTTCCTAACAAACAATAAGCCTGTCTTCACTCACTCAAATAAAACTTGGAATATTTGATGACACCTTTCGGCAGCCACGAGCAACTTTGCTGCATATAAGATTGGTATGCAAAATTTTGCCTAGATTTAGTTGCTTCTTGTCGTTCTGAATTTACTGCTAGTTCGTTATTAGGCCATGTCGTTTTGAGAGAGATACTCAACAATACTCCCTCAAAATTTTGAGAGAGATACTACATTTATGGGGCCAATTTACATGGCCCACTTGGTCAACAATACTCCCTCAAAATATAAAACTTGACCAATAACACAACCTAAAACTCTTTACTACAACATTTTTCATGGCCTGTTTAGCATGTCTAGTACACCACTGGGGATTGCAAACTTCGACAGATTACTACACCGGATATCTCGGATTAGCTACCCACACTACAACCACATGCAAAAGCTATGATCAAGTACATTTTCAGCTTAGTTAGACGAAGTTGGTAAACTTTGAGGAGTTTGCTTGCAACAACTTGTGCTACTAACTAAACACCTACATCCTACAGAGCCATCTTGTCGGCACGTTGCATTCTAATCGCATCTGAATATTTTTTTTGCGAAATGAACAGCTGATCCAAAAGGCACCGATGGTAGTAAACAATCGAGAGGACTGATGTTTGGAGTTGTCAGGGTATCATCATAAGTTAATCTTGGAAAGTATACTGTTATCATGGATAAACAAAAGTAGGACCTGTGAGTTTACAATTAGTAGTAAACTCTGTCGGGTAATAAGCCTAGAGACCTTCATTCCCCAATTCAAAATCAAAACCTTTCTTTCTTTCTACAGGCAGATATATAGTAGATAGAGTAATTCTAGGTGTACCTATCTGTCTGAATTGAATTCTACAGGCAGATATATAGTAGATAGAGTAAAGTAAACAAGAGAGAGCAAACCTGATAGAGATAGAGATGAGGTGGAGATGGCCGGAGAAGAAATGGACCCGACCGTAGCTTGTTTCTTTCTTTCTTTCTTTCTTTCTTGGATCTGCAGTGGTGGCGGCGGGGCGGGGCGCAGCAGCAGCAAGAGAAGAGGAGGCGGAATCAGCGGAGGAGAGGCACCCGCGAATATGTAATCAGCCTCACTTGCGAAGAAGAAGAAGGAAGGGGAAGGGGGGAGCAGGGAGGGGCTTACCTGCGACGAGGTCGTACACGGCACCGGGGTTGCGCCGGCGAGCTTGCCACCCACCTTGTTGCCGGAACCCTAGGGGGCACGGGGCGGCGGCGCGGGGGAGCTGCAGTGGTGGGGGGCGCGGGGGCGCGGGGGAGCTGCGGTGGTGGGGGCGCGGGGGTGGCGGGGGTGGAGTCCGGCGGGGGTCGGGGCGGCGGCGTCGGGGCAGCGCGCGGGGGTCGGGGAGGCGGCGTCGGGGCAGCGCGAGGGAGAGGGACGAAGGGGATCTAGCGAGCGAGGGCGAGGGAGAGAGGACAGAGGGGAATAGCTAGTGGGGGCCGAAGTGTATGGATGGGGGCATAATACTAATGGCGCAACTCCCCCTGATGCGACATAAGTACATCTATAGCAATGGCACACCTCCTCGTAGTGCGCCATTAGTATTTTTTCTTTGATTTCTATTCGAGCCCACAGCTTATCTTCCACCAAACCCCATCTACATCAGACAACATACACTAGCCCGACTGGTCAGCACGCAACGCACACACCAGGAGGTCCTGGGTTTGATTCCCAGGCTCCCCAATTTTTGTTTTTATGCATTTTTTCTTTGCACATATCTTTTTATCCATGCATCCAAATATAACATGTCACATATGCTAGATGCTGAGAATTTCATGTAGAAAAATAATATGCAATTTGTTGCCATGTTAACAACATTTAAAATGTTGTTCGATATTTATTTGTGTTTAAATATGTTCAAACTTGTTTAAATCATAACTAAATATCCATAGCTCCAAATTTGACAAATTTTATATGCTTTTGGGAGTAACATATAAACAAGCACAACTAGTCATTTTTTGGAATTTTAGTTGCATTCATTTGTGAATTGGTAAAACATTTATGAATATGAAAAAATATCATTAAATTTGAAAAAATATTCATGAATTCAAAAAGTGCACATGAAAAAACATTTATGAATATGTTGAAATACAATCGAGAAATGAAGGCTACAATTTAAATATAATCAATCTTAGCTAGCTATCTTTTCACAATCTTGTTGCCCTTCTTTTTCGCAAATGGAGTTCTTCTCTTGAACGGACGTCCTTTAGGTAGGGTGGTCCTGCTTCTTCTTGTGGTGTATGGCACTTCATCATCGTCGTCATGTTCCATCTTCGGGTCGCCGTACTTGTCAAAGTCTTGCTCATTGGCGACTCCATCCATTCCGATGATCTTCCTTTTGCCTCTCCTCACGACAACACGACTGGGCTTTGACGGGTCGGTAATGAAGAAGCATTGGTCCACTTGGGAAGCCAGTACCCATGGCTCATATTTCGCGGTGACGTTTTTGCCCGCGATCTTGGATTTGGCTTCGGGTATAACCATGGTGGTGAAATACCGGTCTTCTTTTAGGACGCTCTTGGCCCATCTGACACGGAACATCGGGACCTTCTCTCCAGCGTAGCTCAGCTCCCATATCTCTTCGATCCTTCCGTAGTATCTGTCCTTGTCGTTACCGGTGTAGAATTCCATTGTTACCCCGGAGTTCTGATAACCATCGCTCTTCATGTCCTTGTCCTCGGTGTAGAACGTGTACCCGTTGATATCGTACGCCTCTTACGTCATCAGGTTGTGCTCAGCGCCCTGTGACAAGGCGAATATGAGATTTTCTTCCGCGGAAGAATCCTCATGTAAAGGGTACGACAGAAGCTTCTCCTTGAACCAACGCGTGAAACATGAGTTGTGCTCTTTGATTATATCTCTGTCCGTCCTTTGTTGGCCTCAGTCATTGTATGTCTTCTCAATAAAGGTTTTGTGCACTACCACCCAAGGATCGACCACCTCTATGTATTGTAGCGCGACTAGGTTTGCTCTTTCAAAGTCGGCGAGTCGACCCTCGAAGTCGACATGCATTTCGAGGCGACCCTCGCGGTGACCCCATCCAGCGAGCCTGCCGAGGTGCCTGTTGACGGGCAGACCAACAGGGTTCTCGATGCCTAAATAATTCATGGAGTAGGAGATGCACTCTTCGGTCAGAAAGCCCCTGGCTATGCTTCCCTCTGGACGTGACATGTTGCGTATGTATCCTTTGATGACACCATTTATCCTTTCGAACGGCATCATGCTGTGTAGGAACGTCGGCCCGAGTTGGATGATATCCTCCACGATATGGACCAGCAGATGCACCATAACGTCGAAGAATGCGGGCGGGAAGTACATCTCAAGCTCGCATAGTATCACCACGATCTCTCCCTGTAGCCTTCTGAGTTGCCTCACGCCAACCGACTTCCGAGAGATGATGTTGAAAAAGTTGCATAGGCCAAATAGCGTATCACGGACGTGCGCGTCCATGATCCCACGGATTGCAACTGGAAGTATCTGCGTGATCAGCCCGTGACAGTCGTGAGACTTCATCCCGCTGAACTTCTGCTTTGCTGGGTCTAGGTATCTGCTTATCTTCCCCGCGTAACCGTAAGGAAGTTTTACTCCTACGAGGCAGGTGAAAAACTGCTCGATCTCCTCCTAACTTGGAGTGAAGCACGAGGGAGGGTAGTCATTTCCGGTCTTCTTGGCCTTTTGCCTTTGCGACGACTTTCCGTGTCCTGCTTCGCCTCATCATCATCATCATCATCATCATCATCATCATCATCATCATCATCATCATCATCATCATCATCATTAGCGTGAAGCTCCTGCCTGATGCCCATTGATTTCAAGTCTGCCCTTGCTTTCGGCCCATCTTTGGTCCTCTCTGGCATGTTGAGCAGGGTACCAAGCAGACTCTCGCACATGTTCTTCATGATATGCATGACATCAAGGCTGTAAGGCACACGGTGCATCTTCCAGTATGGCAAGTCCCAGAAAACAGACCTCGTTTTCCATACCTTCAGCAGAGGCTCTGGCGCCTTTTGCTTCTTTCCCGGCTCTGGCGCATGTTGCTTCTTTCCCGGCACTGAGCAATCTTTCCAATTTTTCAACGGCTCGTCTATTTCCTCGCCGCTCCTTGTACGCGGGTGTCTTCGGGGTTCGGTTTCACCATCGAACAGATCCTTGCGTTTCCTCCATGGGTCATCTTCGCGAAGCCACCTTCGATGTCTCATGAACACGGTTTTCGAAGACCCGGGATCTCTATCTAGCTGGCGATACGTTGTGTCATCCATGCACCTGACGCATGCAGAAAATCCGTGGACCACCTGCCCCGCGACATATCCGTAACCGAGATAGTCGTGCACCGTCGTGAGCAGTGCGGCTCTCATAGGGAAATATTCTTTCTCTGCGGCATCCCACGTATTGGCTGGCATTTTCCACAGCGTGTCTAGCTCCTCTTTCAGCAGCCCCAGATAGAGATTGATGTCGTTCCTTGGTTGTTTTGGTCCTTCAATTAGCATACTCATGTGAATGTACTTCCTCTTCATGCACAACCAGGGGGGAAGGTTGTACATCCACACAAACACATGCCAGGTGCTATGTGTGCTTCTCTGGCTGCCAAATGGATTGACTCCATCGGTGCTCGCGCACAGCACGATGTTCCTTGGATCGTTCCCAAATTCTAGGTCTTCGAAGTTCAACGCTTGCCACTGGCTCGCATCCTTAGGGTGACTCAGCATATTGTCTTTTTTATTTATCTCCAGATCATTTCGGTCATCTTCTCGCTTCTTCTCCTCCCTATCCGCGTGCCAACGCAGGAGCTTTGCTACCTTAGGGTCCACGAAATACCGCTACAGACGAGGAGTGATCGGAAAGTACCACACCACTTTTAGAGGAGCTTTCTTCCGCTTCATGTATCGAGTGACGCCGCACACTGGACATATGGTAGACTCCGCGTGCTCGTCCCGATAAATGATGCAATTGTTCATGCACACATGGTATTTCACGTGCGGTAAATCCAGAGGACACACGATTTTCTCCTCAAAACTGGTCGGGCACTTGTTCCCCTTGGGAAGATGTTCGTGCCAGAATGACATGTTCTCGTCGAAGCATGCGTCGGTCATTTTGTGTTTTACCTTCATCTCCAGAGCCATGAGCGTTACTTTCAGGCGGGTATCCTCGGGACTACATCCTTCATACAATGGAGTAACCGCGTCTATCTCCAGTTGATACAGCTTGGTTTTCTCTCGGGCGGCAGCTCTTGCGTTATCCGTCTGCTTGAGAAGCAGCTCTTGAATATGAGGGTCCTGCACCCAGCCTCCATCGTCGTCTGCTCCGGCATCTTCATCTAGATCATGATCATGCCCTTCATCTTGATCTTCCTCATCATCGTATCCGGCATCTTCTACATGATTACTGTGTACAGCATAATCGTAGTGATCATGTCCTGGAGATTCTTCGTCTTCTCGCCCGCCCTCGCCGTGGTGGTTGTCTTGCTGCCCTTCCTCATTTCTTGCCCGGCCATGGACGACTTCATAGTCATCTTCATCACCTTGCCACCGATAGCCATCCATAAAACCACGCAAGAGCAGGTGGTCCCACACCTGCCCGGAATCCGGGTCCGCAATAAGGCTCTTCAGCTTGCATCTTCGACACGGACATCTTATCTCCGTCTCGTTTTTTTTGAAGCATCTCGGCCTTCACGGAGCTCAAAAACCTATTCACGATGCCTTCGGTCATCGTGCGGACCATGGTCGCCTGCGGGTAGAGCAAAACGATATTTTAGAACCAAGAAAAAATTTGGCATGACTTTCCCTAAAAATAGGACCAAAAAGAATGCATAGTGCCAAAATTCTCGCCGAAACGGAAATGAATCAACATTTCGGCAAAATATTGGCAACTATCCCATTTCGAATATCGGTACCTGCAAACACAAACATATATGCAACACCACAAACATATGCAACACCACAAACATACATAGATCTAGCTAGGCCATAAAAAGTGCATGTGCACGGTTGTTGGAGCTCGAGGGAGAAAAAATGATCTACAACATAAAGATAGCTTTCCCCCCTTACATACCTATCAAAAAAGATAATTTAACCACTTAATTTTGATGAATCTATGGTGCAAATGAGGTGAGGAGGAGGAGGCAGCCGACACAAGCTTGGAGGAGGAGGTGGAGAGAATGAAGTGGGGAAAGTGAGTGTGTAGGTGTGGCTGTCCAAAATATCTAGTTGGTCCCACTTTACTAATGGCGCACCACTCACTAATGCGCCATTAGTAACACTGGTTACTAATGGCGCATTAGTGAGTGGTGCGCCATTAGTAGTTTTGCAAAAAAAAAATAGTACTGGCGCACTGAGTAGGTGGTGCGCCATTAGTATGTCTGGAAAGATTAAAAATAGTTGTTACTAATGGCGCACCGAATGTCTGATGCGCCATTAGTATTTGGACACTAATGACGCACCGACACATGGTGCACCATTAGTATATAGTAATGGCGCACCACATGTCAGGTGCGCCACTAGTGGCCATATCATCTATAGCCATTTTCCTTGCAGTGATGGTTCATATCCTCTAATATTACTAATAGATGCATCGGAATAAGCAAACAACACACGAAAAACAGAATCTGTCAATGACAGAACAGTCTATAGTAATCTGCTGGGTTCGCCTACTTCTGGAACTCCAAAAAAATCAAACTAAATTTTTAAATTTGCGCAATTTGTCTACCAATCAGCAGTAAAATGAATCAACTAAAAAGCACGCTCCAGTAAAATCTGAAGTCTACTTTAGCGAGCGCTAACGATTCTGTTTTTCACAACAAGATCAAATAAACTTCACACAAGTCTTACCAAAGGTTCTACTTGGCACAAACACTAAACAAAACATGAAACCACATATAATCAGAGGCTAGATGTAATATTTATTCCCTAACAGCAACAAAAGCGAAAACATAAAATTGGGTTGCCTCCCAACAAGCGCTATCGTTTTACGCCCCTAGCTAGGCACGATACAAGATAGATCTAAGTATTGCCATCTTTGAAAGACAATCCATAAGTGGCTCTCATGATAGATTCATATGGTAATTTGATTTTATTTCTAGGAAAGTGTTTCATGCCTTTCCTTAATGGAAATTGGAATCTAATATTTCCTTCCTTCATATCAATGATTGCACCAATCGTTCTAAGAAAAGGTCTACCAAGAATAATTGGACATGAAGGATTGCAATCTATATCAAGAACAATGAAATCTACGGGCACATAATTCCTATTGGCAACAATAAGAACATCATTAATTCTTCCCATAGGTTTCTTAATAGTGGAATCCGCAAGATGCAAATTTAAAGAACAATCATCAAGCTCATGGAACCCTAGCAAATCACACAAAGTTTTTGGGATAGTGGAAACACTTGCACCTAAATCACACAAAGCATAGCATTCATGATCTTTTATTTTTATTTTTATAGTAGGTTCCCACTCATCATATAGCTTTCTAGGTATAGAAACTTCCAACTCAAATTTTTCTTCATAAGATTGCATCAAAGCATAAACTATATGTTTAGTGAAAGCTTTATTTTGACTATAAGCATGCGGAGAATTTAGCACGGATTGCAACAAGGAAATACAATCAATCAAAGAGCAATTATCATAATTGAATACCTTGGAATCCAAAGTAGTGGGTTCATCACTATGCAAAGTTTTAATCTCTTCACTCCCACTTTTAGCAATTTTAGCATCAAGATCTAAAAGCTCTGAAACATTGGGACACTCTAAAGCAGAATCATCTCCAATCCTATTCTCATCAAGATTAATACTAGAAAACAAGGATCTAATAGGAGACACATCAATAACTTTCAAATCTTCATCTTTATTTTCACGATTACTAGAAGAACACGATTTAATATAATCTTCTCTTTTAGCACGCATCCTAGCGGTTCTTTCTTTGCATTCATCAATGGAAATTCTCATGGCTTTGAGAGACTCATTGATATCTTGCTTAGGTGGGATAGATTTAAGTTTCAAAGAATCAACATCAAGAGTAATTCTATCCACACTTCTAGCCAATTCATCAACTTTAAGCAATTTCTCTTCAAGGATAGCATTGAAATTCTTTTGCGAGATCATAAACTCCTTAACACTAGTTTCAAATTCAGAAGGCATCTTTTCATAAGAGTTGTTGTAAGAATTACCAAAATTATTAGAGGAATTACTAGGAAAATCCCTAGGACTAAAATTACCTCTATAAGCATTGTTACCAAAATTATTCCTACCAGCAAAATTCACATTCAAAGATTCATTGTTATTCTCAATCAAAGTGGACAAAGGCATATCATTAGGATCAGAAGCAGCACTCTTAGCAGCAAACAATTTCATAAGTTCATCCATCTTTCCACTCAAAACACTAATTTCTTCGATAGCATGCACTTTTTTACTATTAGATCTTTCTGTGTGCCATTGAGAATAATTAACGATAATATTATCTAGGAGTTTGGTAGCTTCTCCTAAGGTAGTTTCCATGAAAGAGCCTCCGGCAGCCGAATCTAAAAGATTTCTAGAAGCAAAATTCAAGCCAGCATAAAAGTTCTGAATAATCATCCATAGATTCAAACCATGTGTAGGGCAATTACGTATCATTAATTTCATTCTCTCCCAAGCTTGTGCAACATGCTCATGATCTAGATGCTTAAAATTCATAATATCGTTTCTAAGAGAGATGATCTTAGCAGGAGGGAAATACTTAGAGATAAAAACATCTTTGCACTTATTCCACGAATCAATACTATTTCTAGGCAAAGAGGAAAACCAAGTTTTAGCATGATCTCTATGTGAAAAGGAAATAACTTCAATTGAACAATATCGTTATCCGTGTCCCTTTTCTTTTGCATATCACACAAATCAACAAAGTTGTTTAGATGGGTAGTGGCATCTTCACTAGGAAGGCCGGAGAATTGATCTTTCATGACAAGATTCAACAAAGCAGCATTGATCTCACAAGATTCAGCATCGGTAATAGGAGCAATCGGAGTGCTAATAAAATCATTGTTGTTGGTATCGGAGAAGTCTCTCAATTTGGTATTGTTCTGAGCCATAGTGACAAGCAAGCAATCCAACACACAAAAGCGAACAAGAAGCAAGCGAACAAAACACACACGGCAGAAGAAGGGCAAATAAAACGGCAAGGGTGAAGTGGGGGAGAGGAAAACGAGAGGCAAATTAATGTAATGCGAAGGATAAGGGTTTGTGATAGGTACTTGGTATATGACTTTTGCGTAAGTCTCCCCGGCAGCGGCGCCAGAAATTCTTCTTGCTACCTCTTGAGCTTGCGTCGTATTCCCTCGAAGAGGAAAGGGAGATGCATCATAGTAGCGTAAGTATTTCCCTCAGTTTTTGAGAACCAAGGTATCAATCCAGTAGGAGACCACGCGCTAGTCCCTCGCACCTGCACAAACAAATAAGAACTTCGTAGCCAACGCGATAAGGGGTTGTCAATCCCTTTACGGTCACTTACGTGAGTGAGATCTGATAGGGATGATAGTTATATTTTTGGTATTTTTGGTTTAATAAAACAGCAAATAAAAGCAAGAAAAGTAAAGTAGATGTAGATTAATATGTTGAGAATAGACCCGGGGGCCATAGTTTTCTCTAGTGGCTTCTCTCATGATAGCAGTATTCTACGGCGGGTAAACAAATTACTGTCGAGCAATTGATAGAAAAGCGAATAATTATGAGACTATCTAGGCATGATCATTGTATATAGGCATCACGTCCGAGACAAGTAGACCGAAATGATTCTGCATCTAGTACTATTACTCCACACATCGACCGCTATCCAGCATGCATCTAGTGTATTGAGTTCATACGAACAGAGTAACGCCTTAAGCAAGATGACATGATGTAGAGGGATAAACTCAAGCAATATGATGAAAACCCCATCTTTTTATCCTTGATGGCAACAATACAATACGTGCTTTGCTGCCCTACTGTCAAAGGGAAAGGACACCGCAAGATTGAACCCAAAGCCAAGCACTTCTCCCATTGCAAGAACTATAGATCTAGTAGGCCAAACCAAATCAATAATTCGAAGAGACTTGCAAGGATATTATGAGCACGCATAAAAATTTCAGAGAAGAACCAAATATCTTTCATAGATAACCTTGATCATAAACTCGTAATTCATCGGATCTCGACAAACACACCGCAAAAAGAGATTACATCGAATAGATCTCCTCGAAGACCGAGGAGAACTTTGTATTGAGATCCAAAGAGAGAGAAAAGCCATCTAGATACTAGCTATGGACCCGAAGGTCTGAGGTAAATTACTCACAACTCATGGTGAGGGCGATGATGATGATGATGAAGGCCTCCATGATGGATCCCCCTCTCGAAACAGGCTCCATGATGGGATCTCCGCTGGAACAGAAGCTACGGCGGTGGAATTAGGGTTTTCTCTCTGCTTATGGAGTTTCTATGGTACGTAGGTATATATAGGAAGAAGGAGGGCACCGGGGGCCGTGTGGGCCAGCCTCGAGGCAGGGGGCGCGCCCCCCACCCTCGAGGGCAGCCCAGCTGTTCCCTGACTTGGTCCTGACATTTTTCGTGCGTGATTTTCTCCAAAAATATCTCTCGCAAAGGTTTCATTCCGTTTGGACTCCATTTGATATTCCTTTTCTGCAAAACCCTGAAATATGCAACAAAAAAACAGCAATCTAGACTAGGCCTTTGGGTTAGTAGGTTAGTCCCAAAAATGATATAAAAGTGAAAAGCCCATTAAACATCCAAGACTTCATAAATAATAGCATGGAACAATAAAAAATTATGGATACGTTGGAGACGTATCACTATTCGCGATGCTGAAATCAGCGAAGGTAGAAATTAAGAAAGAGCATCAAGTGTTGATGGTTAAACAGGACCACTAGTTTCAAGAAAAAGGGCAAGGGGAAGAAAGGGAATCTATTATATATAAAAAGTGCTTGAAGGACTGACCAGAAAAAAGAGAATTAGCCTAGAAAATCCCACAAAAATCAGTTACATCAAACCGTTTATTTAATAGACTATTTTTAATAGCCATTAGATATGTTTTAAGTGAAAATAAATTACCCACCACTGCCATTATGAGAAAATAACCGTTTCATCCATGTTCACGTTGTATTATAAAAGAAAATCAAATCCCAGCGTAAAGTAAGGTCACGGGTTGATGTATTTCCGTATACATGCATGCAGCCTTCCTTGCTAGCTTAGGACTCTCCTAGAAAATCCCACAAAAATCAGTTACATCAAACCGTTTATTTAATAGACTATTTTTAATAGCCATTAGATGTGTTTTAAGTGAAAAACAATTACCCACCACTGCCATTATGAGAAAAAACCGTTCCATCCATGTTAACGTTGTATTATAACAGAAAATCAAATCCCAGCGTAAGACATTCCTCAAAATAAAAAGTAGCGTGCCTCTAGAAAAAAGTAAGGTCACGGGTTGATGTATTTCCATATACATGCATGCAGCCTTCCTTGCTAGCTTAGGACTCTCTCAATAATAAAGCTAGCGTGATGGTCTATAATACAGTAGGTTTTAGACTTTCTATATGCATGCACACGTCCTTCCATGATATGTCGATGCATAAAAGACATGCATTACCTTTTTTTTGAGGGAAAAGCCATCATGGCGGTTTATATTTCATGCGAAAACAGGGCTACATCGTTTGAGAGTACATCAAGCATAAAATCTGGGGCCTCGGTCTGCCACACTATAGTTCTCGAGGGCTCCCATTTAGTAGCTAACAAATCCGCCGCCATATTGGCCTCCCTAGGGCAATGACAGAATTTAACAGAAAGAAAATTACGACATAAGAAAGCACACTCTTCATATATGGCCGCCGCTGGACCTAGCGAATTCCCTCCTTGCTGCATTGTTTCAATCACCTCCATACAGTCCGCTTGGATCTCCACGTAGTTGCACCCCATGTTGTTCGCTAGGATCAAGCCATCCTTCAGCCCTCTAGCTTCTGCCGTTGCTGCATCTTCAGCAAATGGAATACTGCTCGCCGACGCCGCGATCAAGGATCCGGAGTAGTCTCTTAAGATGGCTCCCGTTCCTCCAGTACCGCTGTCTGCATCAAAAGAAGCATCAACATTAAGACTGACAAACCCCTCTGATGGTTTTGTCCATCCAGGCCGTTTAGTCCTCATGGTCCCTTGCTTCCTTGATCTCATAAAATTTTTGGTAAGAGTGGCAATTGCTTGGGCTGATCGCGCCGGCTCCCTCAGGGTCTCGCCATGAGTAAAACTCCGTCGCTCCCACCAAATGTACCATACGGCCACTGCCACTAGTTCCTTCCTTGTCACACCCGGTAGCGATGGGATGTCAACATTCGGCATTAGCAGCAAATCTCCCAGGACCGATGATCCCTCCCGTTCGGTTTCGCATAGCTCGTGTACCGTAGAGAGTAAACCCAGCTTAGCCCATATCTCTCTAACCCTGCTGCATTTGAAGAGGGCATGCCGAATACTTTCGCAGTCTGTTTCACAAACAGGGCAGTCAGAAGTTGTGATCATATGTCTGTTGGCCAGCACCCCTCGGCATGGTATTGCACCATATAGAGCACGCCATACATGCACTTTAACTTTTGCCGGTACTCGAAGCTTCCACAGAATTCGCCAAACTGGACTAGTACTTGATGACAATACCGAATTCGTTTGTCTCAACTTTCGTCCATGTTGATAGTCCCATTCCATATGGTAAGCTGTCCTGACCGAGAAAATGCCAGTTCTGTTGTAGTGCCAAGAAACAAAATCCTCCATCATCCCCGTAGCCAAGGGTATGTTCAATATTCGATTTGCATCAATGGGCCAAAATAGATGTCTGATGAGTTGCTCATCCCAGCCCCCATTGTCGATATCCATGAGTTCAGATACTGACGTGAGTAGGGTATTACCTCGTGGCATCATGACTTTCCTAGTGGGACTGCTGGGTACCCAGGGATCATTCCATATACTTATTTGTGTACCATCTCCCACTCTCCATATATAGCCTTTTTTGAAAGTCTGGATGCCGCTCCACAAGCTCTGCCATGTATAGGAACTCCCTTTCTTTAGGGCACAATTCAGTAAATCGCCATCCGGAAAGTACTTAGCTCGCAAAACCCTTGCACATAGAGACTCTGGTTCTGCTAGCAGTCTCCAACACTGCTTGGCCAGCAGCGCCAAGTTAAAGCAGTGTATGTCTCTAAACCCCATTCCTCCGTTGCTCTTTGGTATGCACATCTTCCACCACGCGAACCAGTGCATATGTTTCTTGTCATCCTCATCTCCCCACCAGTACTGGGACATAGCTGTTGTTATAGCATTGCATATTTGTTTTGGAAGCTTGAAACATTGCATAGCATATGCAGGGATTGCTTGGATGATGGCCTTCAGTAACACTTCCCTGCCTCCAAAAGAGAGGTTTCTCTCTTTCCACCCTCTAATTCTGCTCAAGATCCTATCCACAATATGTTGGAAGCAGTCAGTCCTTTCCACCCCAACAATCGGGGGCAGTCCCAAGTACTTGTCCGTTATTGCCTCTGTCATAATGTTCAAAATAGTGCAAACCTCAGCCCGTACTTCTACTGCCGTACAAGGGCTGAAGAATATACTTGATTTCGCCTCGCTGACTAGTTGTCCCGACGCTGCACAATAATCATCCAGTGCTCTGCGAAGGCTTGTGGCATTGTTTGCGTCTGCTCTCATCATGATCAGGGAGTCGTCCGCGAAGAGGAGGTGAGATACAGCTGGGGCGTCTCGGCACACTCTCACCCCTATCAAGTTGCCCATCTCCTCCTCATGGTTCAGCAGACAAGAGAGGCCCTCCGCACAAAGGAGGAAGAGGTAAGGCGAAAGCGGATCTCCTTGACGAAGGCCTCTAGAGGGGGCAAAGAAATCTGTTAGAGAAGACATGCATTACCTTATGAATGCATGATCCACCTGTCGATGGCCACTCCTAGCGAGGAACAAGCTGGCTTTGGCGAGATAACTTGAGCAGACATGAAACATGTATGTTTGTAGGCTGAATCGATGGATTGCCTCCTTGCTGATGGTTCAGCCATCAGCAAGTGCACGTACATGGCCGGTTGACCTAAGCAGCTTGACTGATTCCTCTGGTCAGGTATAAACACAAGCAACGCAGGTAACACAATAACGGTCTGCCGGAAACACATGAACACACGACACGATTTGATCTCCAAGCTAACGACTACGACAAGGGATGGCCGCTCCAGTTCTATCTGATGCATCTCTGGATCGTCAAGTCTCAGGTTTGCCGATCTTTTACCTAGCTTAATGAATAACATGTATTTCGTTTTTTATGATATGAAACATATGTAATGCTTCCATGTACGACTAGATTGATGCATATAGTTGGGGTGGTTCGATTCTGAATTAATGTGCTTAGATTGATGATTCGGTGTGCCTAAATAAACAGATTGGTGAATACACCAAATATGTAGGGTCCTTAAACTTATAGATGTCTTCACGTATTCTTGCTACTCGCCAATCCTTATAATATTTTTCTTAGTTTTTATATATCCAAATTAATCTTATATATGCACACCCATCAGAATATATTTATACCGATAATATGTCAACAAATCTGTCATCCGTGGAGAGGTGTGTAGTAGATGTACGCTAAGGTACAACTCTTTATTTTGTTTCTAGACTAGAATCATACAAGTATACCACATGCCCTGTAGGAGCTTCTTTTTTGTCCTGCATGCTTTCTGTCCGGGCCTTTGAATTGTAACAAGATCTCCATTGATGAGTAATTGGACGTGGTAAGATACATAACCAGCAGGGCAACAGCTGGCACACAAAGGCTGAGTTGATCTATTTTAGTTCTGAAGTACAGCCATTACAACTTACAGATGCACCCACCCAAGGCAAGAAAATTAAGCACCAAGTGCTTTTGGCATTAATTTTGGGTTAAAATCTGCACTTGCACTGCTTTAGCTCTTGGGGTTCTCACAGTTCTAGGTTTTTATTCCTGAGCACTTGGAGGATCTGAACCTTCTAGATCACCATCCGTGTTTCCATGAACTTCTCCATCAGGATGTGCTTCAAGGACGTCCAGGGGTAATCCATGCAGATTACTTTCCGACCAACCGAGAGCGCCATATGTAAACCTGTCCCGCCGAGACGGGCAGGACGTACACGGCGAGGTGCACGTATACCCGAACCAGCTAGACCAGCTGCAGGATCGATTCCCAACTGGATGGATCACGCAAGCTAGCTTTAGCTAAGCTAGCGATCAACTTGAACGATGTCACAAGTCGACGGAACAAACACACACGAACACACGAGACGCCGAATTTATGGCAAAACAGGGCCGCGTCGGTCCTATTGTTTTTCCTTGATTTGTTGATTTGGGTTACAAATTACACGGGGTATAGCTAGCTTTATATAAGACAACCTAACCTACACGGGTTAGGAATTCTAATCCTAATACTATAAGGTGACTGAACGTGTACAATCCGGACATGGACCACTACATCGTGGTTAATTCCAACACGCTTCTGTTGGTAGTTGATGATGACCTCCAGAATAGTGATGTTCATGTTACAGCAGAAGAAGGTTGACTTCTGCGAGACTGGGCATGTGCGGATCAATTGGTGAGTGCAGGTCGATGGGATTCATGAGTGACTTTCCGTGTGGATGGAATGAGACGCACGTGTCCCTGCCTTCCTTTCCAAATGACGATTTAAGTATGCGAGAATGCGCTTACCTTCAATAGTTTTTCATCACGTTGCTCTTTTAAGAGTCTCATCTTTCATACTATATATGTTGGGTTTTTGTTCACCTATTTTATTGAACCCTTCTACTGGACTTGGGGAATCTGCATGCTTTAGGTATGCATCACTATTCTGAAACTACCCATCTACACCTTATTAATGTCAACAGAAGTTCCAAGTTAATTATTAGTTTTATTATGAAGTTAAAGAAGAGGTAGTTTCGATAACTATTCACGAGGAATTATTATTAGTCAAGAGAGCTAGATATTAGCCTGCCACAAATTTGGCCATGTTAACATTTAATTAACTAAGCACACACCAAAGGGCATAAGCATATACGTATCGCACGTTTACCCAATATACAGAATAATGCAGTTTAGAAAGTAATAACACGACACAAAAAGTAACCAAAATTGCTACAGACGCATATGGTACACAAACTCGAAGACAATGGCAAACATGAAAAGGTATTTAGATGGTTAATCACATGTGTATCATGTTGCATTTGTTCTACCTACTTCTTGAAGAAAGAAGAACGCAACCACTTGAAAACATTCTATTAAAAAGCAGAAAAAGGAGACACATTTTTAAATTAAAGATCCAATACAAATGTGGATCTCCTTTTGATGTTATACATACAAAGCAATATATTTCATGGAATAGTAAAATACATTTTCCATATCACAATATGAGGACACAGAAGAGTCAATTAATGCAAATTATTTTGATAAAAAATGCAAGGTAAGATGAATTTGTATGATTTCCATAAATGTGTAAGCCTTTCAGATTGAAAGCTAATCCTACATGCGGTCAAGTGTCAAGTGGCGCATGTCAGGATATCGAAGGTTTCATACTTGCTAAAGAACAAAGGTTATGTTGTTTTTCATCTCATGTAATTCTGAGTTAATACTCAACACATGGACATATTAAATGTTATTCAGTGCCTCCTTAATTCCTTCACAGCTATATTTCGCTCATTGTGATATGGGAGATGGACTACTATATTAGTTGATTGACAGTAAATATGTATAGTGTCATCTTTTACATCAAACTTATTGAGTCCTGAAGTTACAAACCTCACCAAGGAAGATGTTTATGCTGATGTTTCAATAATTAAATATATCTATAGATGTATTGCTGGACAAAATCATGGACAAATAGGCTGGCAATAGACAAGTTGAAATAAAAGTGAGAGAAAATGAGAGTAGGTGTGCACACTAGAGGAACCGCGATAAAGCGAAAAAAATCAAACTACATCAAGACCAGAAAATTATGTTGCTCTTGCATTAGAACACATGCAAATAAAAAGACACATCTTGGATACGAACTGTCATTATTCATTTCAAGACAACATGGGATCTGAAAGTAGTTGTCATACAACAAAAACATTTTACATACAAATGTGCTTCCAACTTTATGTTTTCTATCTATACTTTTTGTTATTTTAGTTTTCCTGAAAAAATGAGAAAATGCACAAAAGGAATCTGTATACTTTAAATATTAGAAAAAATGTATCATATTATATATCATGTAAAGCACAATAGATTACACAACAATTATTCATTGCAACATAATACAAAATACCTAATTGGCAAATTTATTATAAAACTATTTGGGAACAAATACATACAATACAAACACTATGTTTGCAAAAGGATCATATTTGTGAATGTGATCACATTTGCTACCAAATTTCTGTAGACAAATTAAATGATATATTCTCATCAAATAAATTTACAAAATTCTAGCCCGCACATCGGGCGGGCCACTCTGCTAGTTTTAAAAAGAACGGCAAGTAAGTTGCCTCTCCCGAGAAGAAGCCCAAAGCTAGACCCAAGCCTGAAACTGAGTGCTTCTACTACAAAGGAAATGGTGACTGGAAGTGGAACTACCCAAATATTTGGCGGATAAGAAGGATGGCGAAGTAAACAAAGGTATATTTGATATACATGGTATTGATGTGTACCTCACTAGTGCTCGTAGTAACCCCTGGGTATTTGATACATATTTGATTGCTAAGATTAGTAACTCAAAACAGGATTTGCAGAATAAACGGAGACTAGTTGAGGGTGAGGTGACGATGTGTGTTGGAAATAGTTCCAATATTGATATGATCATCATCGCACACTCCCTATACTTTCGGGGTTAGTGTTAAACCTAAATAAATATTATTTGGAATTTGCGTTGAGCATGAACATGATTGGATCGTGTTTATTACAATACGATTATTCATTTAAGTCGGAGAATAATTGTTATTCTATTTACATGAATAAAACCTTATATGGTCATACACCCAAGGAGAATGGTTTATTGAATCTCGATCCTACTAATACACACATTCATAATATTGAAGCCAAAAGATGCGGAGTTGATAATGATAGTGCAACATACTTGTGGCATTGTCGTTAGGTCATATTGGTGTAAAGCGCATGAAGAAACTCCATGCTGATGGACTTTTGGAATCATTTGATGCTTGAGAACCATGCCTCATGGGCAAGATGACTAAAACTCCGTTCTTCAGAACAATGGAGCGAGCCAATGATTTATTGTAAATAATACATGCAGATGTATGTGGTCCGATGAGTCTTGTGGCTCGCGATGGGTATCATTATTTTCTGACCTTCACAGATGATTTGAGCAGATATGGGTATATCTACTTGATGAAACACAAGTCTCCAATGCAAGCAGAATTTGTAGCATGTTTCGAGGCCACTGGGCAGGTTGTATGGCTAAAGAATTTCATTACCGGTCTTAAAGTGATTGATAGCATATCTAAACCAATCTTATTGTACTGCGATAACGAACCTGCAGTCTTCTATGCAAGTAACAACAGGTCAAGTGACGCTGCCAAACACATTGACATCAAGTATCGTATTGCGAAAGATAGAATCCAGGATCAAATGATTGATGTTAAACATATAAGAACAAAGCATATGCTTGCAGATCCGCTAACTAAAGGCTTACCACCCAGTATTTTTCGTGAGCATGTTGCCGGCATGGGACTACTGGAAGCCTTATGATTCTGGAATAAGAGGACCATTAAACCACTCCCCAATAAGAATTGTTTTCCATTTCAAAATAGGCGTGTGTGCTATAAGTGTTGAGGTTCTATGGCATTTTAGCTGTTGTAACACCTCACATTGGTACATCATCCTTATGGAGAATGGGCGAATGAAGATAAACCCAGCGATCATGGGGGAGAATATTGGTTGATCTGTCAGGTTTAAAGGCCTGGTAGGCTTAATGGGCTTTTTAAAAGAACAGTCAACTATTAAGTTAAAGGGAAGGCTCACGAACCAACATTCAGGACATTCCCGTATGTAAACAAAACACCCTAATCGGGGGCAGCTTAACCAACTCGTGGTTCTAGCCCCCCGTTGCGTGCGCACATAAAGAAGGCACCTGGTAGCTGGAGATCGATCAAGGGTTTTCTCCCAGCCCAGCTGCTCCCTCAACAAAACCCTCAAAAAAGTACTCTGGTTGTAGTATGCGCTCAAGCAACGGGAAGGCTAGTCCCTGGTGATCGATCTGCATCGACCACTACATCAAGCCTGCATCAAGCAGGCGATTGATCTGCATCGACCACTGCATCAAGCCGACATCAAGCAGGTGATCAATCTGCATCGACCACTTCATCAAGCATGCGTCAAGCCTGCATCAAGCAGGCGACGATGTCGACATCATCCATCTGTAATTATCTCCAAAACCTTCTCTGTTCATGTTAATTGAATGTTCTAGATGCACTCAGTTCCTGCTAATGGCATCCCAGAGATGCAATTTATCCAATATGGCTCACGCCTCACCCAGTCATCTACTCGTTCTTCAGCTCGATCAGGCCCAACGTACGCCTTCATACAAAACGGTTCCTCCTCATTACGGTCGTCCATCTCGGGCCGGCCAGGAAGCGTCTCCATGTCAGCAGAGAACATGATGAGCCGTGCGGGCTGAAGCTTAGTACGTTGTCGGGAAAGAACTGAATGTTAGCCCAGGCCCCGGCTCACATCACAGATCTCGTCGAGGAAATTTATGTCTGCCAAAGAACGCACGAACGAAGCGCGACACAAATACACAAGGACAAGCGGGCAGATTGAGATCCTCGTGAAACTAGCACACATGCACATAGAAAGCTAACCTCTCCAGCGAGCTTTCTTCCGAAGGAGAAGCACGTAAACACTACACGTACGAATGGATTCCGCCGTCCGGAGATGCAAGAGAAACGTACACGAACCCGCTGATCTGATCTGAATGCACGCACACGGCATCGGGTGTGATGGGATTAATTTAGTTAAATAGATTAGCATCATTAAAGAACAAATCAACCTCTAATAAGGAATTAGCAATATATTCTAAAGATTTTTTTGACCGATCCATACTGACCATTGGATCAACTAAATACTACCCACTATTTTGGGTAGTATGATGTACACCCTGCTCGAGTTCAATTCTCTTCCATCACACCACGACGATCAATTCTCTTGAGCTTCTGGTTTTACCAATCTGGTATCCGCTGTTGATCCATATTCTAAGATACCCGCTATTTTTACGACAGTATTCTGTATGCTGACAAGATCCATGAAGTAAAAAGGAGGGATATGGACTCCATCCTATAAACTCAATATATAGAGGCTACTCCGGACACAAGAAGAAACCACACTCAGCATACAACACTGACTCTGTCTTAGACAGGCTTTTCTGAATACTCAATTATACTATTATGTACTTGACTTGCTGTCGCTACGGAATTCAAAGAGTAAGAGAGTTATGGATGGCGATCTACCATGCTGTATTGCTACAATATAATCAACGCACTTGAAATAAGGGGGCTAGTCCAACTAGAAGCCTCTCCCCATCATTATGGAAACGATGTAAGAAGAGACAAAGACCTCTGGTGCACAAATTCATATTGATGGTGTCAGCGACAGTCAACAAAGAGATGCTCGACTTAGGAACCATCTAATGGTAAGATGCTCACTTGCTCTTTTTGGCATGTGCGAAAAGACGGCAATGTACTAGGTTTTTCGACAAGCTAAGGCTACGTTTGCACTTTCACACGGCTGCTTTTCCCGATGCCTCTCAAGCCGGACGAATGGACAAGGCAACAGGCTACCATGAGATATTTACTCGTCTCAACTTCTTGGTTATAAATTCAGGACGAACGACTGAGGTTCGTGTGTATTAGAACTACCATGGTTTGAGAATAGATGGATGGGCAGCTTGCATAAATAAGCAGCGCAAGTGAAAGGTACGCAAATAGATAGGGGTAGTTTAACTTGTACTTCAAATATAAGCTCTAAAGGAGGAAATGTTCATGTGGGGAATTGTAGTGAAGCAAGGAGGGAATGAACGCAATACATGCATAAATATGGAGAAAGGTGAATAAACCAGTGCTGAACCGAAGCAAAGTCCAACGACTAGTCGGATCGATGGATGTCAAAACAACTGGATGGACGCTCATATAAAAATATAATTGTTATGCTGCATGATACATGGCTATTAAGTGAGCATCCAGAACGTTGTGTTGTATTAACTTGAGTTTCCTTGCTAAAATGAATAAGAAATATCTGGAAATATTATTGGCTAATATATTAATTTAACCCCTCTGTAAACTATTAGTTTATAGAGAGAGTACTATTCATTGGTGATTGCTAAGTATAGACGTTGCTCATGTTAAACAATTTCGTTGATTATCAGTGGTTGCTTGCTCTATAAGAAACTAAAATTCGTGTTGACTAGTACTATACAGTAGCCTCCTTGCCGGAGGGAGAAACATCAAAGGCCTTCCGGCGACGAAGTCACCACCACGGATCCGTGGTGGCATGTAGATCTTCGTGAAGACTATCACTGACTACAACATCCAGAAGGAGTCCGGATCGAAGGTGGCATGCGATACCTCTTCATCGTATCTACTTTTCCTAACATTTTTCCTCTTATTTTGGACTCTAATTTGCATGATTTGAATGAAACTAATCCGGACTGACGCTGTTTTCAGCAGAACGACCATGGTGTTATTTTTGTGCAGAAATAAAAATTCTCGGATAGGAACGAAACTTTGCGAGGATTTTTTATATGAATAAAGAAAAATACTAGAGGCAAGAACCACCGGAGGGGGGCACCTGGGTGGGCACAACTCAAGGGGGCGCCCCCCTCCTAGCGCGCCTAGGTGAGTTGTCGTCACCTGGTGGCCCCGCAGACCTTAACTCCAACGCTATAAAATCCTATTTTCTGAGAAAAAAATCAAAGAGGAAGAATTACCTCGTTTCTCGATACGGAGCCGCCGTCACCTCCTGTACTACATCGGAGACAAGATCTGGAGTCCGTTTTGAGCTCCGGGGAGGGGAATCTTCGGTCTTTGGCATCACCAACCCTCCGCCATCGCCAATTCCATGATCCTCTCCACCGAGAGGGAGTAATTCCTTCGTAGGCTCGCTGGCCGGTGAGGAGTTGGATGAGATTCATCATGTAATCGAGTTAGTTTTGTTAGGGCCTGATCCCTAGTATCCATTATGTTCTGGGATTGATATTGTTATGACTTTGCTATGCTTAATGCTTGACACTTTGGGCCCGGGTGCCATGATTTCAGATCTGAACTGTTTCTGTTATTATTATTATATCTATGTTCTAGATCCGATCTTGCAAGTCATAGTCATCTATTACGTGTTATGATCCGTAAATCCTGTAGTGACAATATGCGAGATACTTTCCGGTGATGACCGCAATTTGAGGAGTTCATGTATTCACTATGTGCTAATGCTTTGTTCCGGTGCTCTATTAAATGGAGGTCTTAATATCCCTTAGTTTCCTTATGGACCCCGCTGCCACGGGAGGGTAGGACAAAAGATGTCATACAAGTTCTTTTCATAAGCATGTATGACTATTTATGGAATGCATGCCAATATTATATTTATGAACTGGAGCTAGTGTCGTATCGCACTATGTTGTAATTGTCACACGATGAATATCATCCAATAAATTGTCGATCCAATGCCTACGATTTTCCTACATATTGATCTTGCTAAGTTACTACTGTTGCTGTTACTATTGCTACTGCTACAAAACTATTACTATCACTGTTACCGTTACTGTTGCTGCTACCACTACTATCAAAGCTACCATATTACTGTGCTACTGATCACTTTGCTGCAGATAATTAATCTCCGGATGTGGTTGAATTGACAACTCAGTTGCTAATACTTGCAAATATTCTTTGGCTCCCCTTGTGTCGAATCTATGAATTTGGATTGAGTACTATACCCTCGAAAACTGTTATGATCCCCTATTCTTGTGGTTTATCATGCAGGTCTTTGTCAAGATCAAACACGCCTTACTACATCAACAACAAAGTGTGTCAATAGAAGTTGCCCAAGCAACCAGGCAATGACCCAAGGCACAAGATATCCAGGAATAGCCGCAACATCCTACAATGCCCATTCCACCTGGCTCGCATCAGGCAAGCAGTAAAAGCAGGCCACCACACCTAACGTGCGGCTTACTAGTTCTATGCATGCAATCCTTTTACGACACGTGGTGGGTGTGCAGGCGTGCCAAAGGAGTTGCAGCGACGCAGAAGCTGATTCACCACCCCATTTACCGTGTGGTGGACAACTGTATTAGTGGATGACACACTAACACCAGGTGAATACCATAAGCGACAACGACATGACATATGTTTGCTTCCGCATGCCAGGAGATGGTGACATCCAGTCGTACATTTAATGAACCCGCCTACTTTGTCAGAGTCAGGTATGATTCACATTAGCCATTGTGGTACCCCTTTTGTGACTCTAAAAGAAGGACGGGGCTACGGTACGGAAGGTCGGCTAGACTCAAAGGCAACATTTTCCCTTCCCGGGAAAGGTTTGTGCTCTTTGTCCACCAAATCAACTAAACAGAAAGCAGGAGTAGAGTGTTACGCAACCATGCGGCCCAAATTAATTAGGGTAGATGCTCGTGTGTTCTATGTTTTTTTAGTTAGTGTTGATCCACACTTTGCGCCCATACCACAAATTGGCAAAGGGGCATCTTCAATCCTTGGTGTCTCGCATGTGTTTTGCACACGCGTGATGATAATTATATTGTTTGTTGCTGGGACTGTTTGTTAGTTTGGTGTGAAATATTTGTCACATGGCTCTTTCTTAATCTTGCATGAAGGACTACATCACACATCTAGAATTGAAAGGAATTGTCTGGAATCGAGCGTCAGATTGCTCCCTTGATCGGTCACCACGCACACGTGAGATATCACGCTAGGGCCCACGCACAGTGTTTGGATCAGTGCTTACTTATCTCTTCACATAGGCATCCGTATCCACGAAAAGCTACTTGTACACACGGCGTTCACTGGTAGGCATATCCACATCACTTGTATGCATTTGGATGATGAATCAGCATTTAAGATGCCATGTATAGCAAATATGCTGGTGAAACACTAGCCAGTATTACATCCTTGCAGACGGTCGTATTGGCACACCTCCGGTACTGGATTCCTAGATGGACCCACCACGCGAATGACCGTTCAAGTACTCGTTACACTAGTCCAGGTTGCATGTTGTAAAAAGAACTGATATAAAATATATTATTATATATAAAAAGTGCTTGAAGAGCTCACCAGAAAAAAGAGAATTAGCCTAGAAAATCCCACAAAAATCAGTTACATCAAACCGTTTATTTAATAGACTATTTTTAAAAGCCATTAGATATGTTTTAAGTGAAAAAAAAATTACACACCACTGCCATTATGAGAAAAAAACCGTTTCATCCATGTTCACGTTGTATTACAGTATAACAGAAAATCAAATCCCAGCGTAAAGTAAGGTCACTGGTTAATGTATTTCCGTATACATGCATGCAGCCTTCCTTGCTAGCTTAGGACTCTTCTAGAAAATCCCACAAAAATCAGTTACATCAAACCGTTTATTTAATAGACTATTTTTAATAGCCATTAGATATGTTTTAAGTGAAAAAAAATACCCACCACTGCCATTATGAGAAAAAACCGTTTCATCCATGTTAACGTTGTATTATAACAGAAAATCAAATCCCAGCGTAACACATTCCTCAAAATAAAAAGTAACGTGCCTCTAGAAAAAAGTAAGGTCACGGGTTGATGTATTTCCGTATACATGCATGCAGCCTTCCTTGCTAGCTTAGGACTCTCTCAATAATAAAGCTAGCGTGATGGTCTATAATAGGTTTTAGACTTTCTATATGCATGCACACGTCCTTCCATGATATGTCGATGCATAAAAGACATGCATTACCTTATGAATGCATGATCCACCTGTGGATGGCCACTCCTAGCGAGGAACAAGCTGGCTTTGCCGAGATAACTTGAGCAGACATGAAACATGTATGTTTGTAGGCTGAATCGATGGATTGCCTCCTTGCTGATGGTTCAGCCATCAGCAAGTGCACGTACATGGCCGGTTGACCTAAGCAGCTTGACTGATTCCTCTGGCCAGGTATAAACACAAGCAACGCAGGTAACACAATAACGGTCTGCCGGAAACACATGAACACACGACACGATTTGATCTCCAAGCTAACGACTACGACAAGGGATGGCCGCTCCAGTACTATCTGATGCATCTCTGGATCGTCAAGTCTCAGGTTTGCCGATCTTTTACCTAGCTTAATGAATAACATGTATTTCGTTTTTTATGATATGAAACATATGTGATGCTTCCATGTACGACTAGATTGATGCATATAGTTGGGGTGATTCGATTCTGAATTAATGTGCTTAGATTGATGATTCAGTGTGCCTAAATAAACAGATTGGTGAATACACCAAATATGTAGGGTCCTTAAACTTAGAGATGTCTTCATGTATTCTTGCTACTCGCCAATCCTTATAATATTTTTCTTAGTTTTTATATATCCAAATTAATCTTATATGCACACCCATCAGAATATATTTATACAGATAATATGTCAACAAATCAGTCATCCGTGGAGAGGGGTGTAGTAGATGTACGCTAAGGTACAACTCTTTATTTTGTTTCTAGACTAGAATCATACAAGTATACCACATGCCCTGTAGGAGCTTCTTTTTTGTCCTGCATGCTTTCTGTCCGGGCCTTTGAATTGTAACAAGATCTCCATTTATGAGTAATAGGACGCGGTAAGATACATAACAAGCAGGGCAACAGCTGGCACACAAAGGCTGAGTTGATCTATTTTAGTTCTGAAGTACAGCCATTACAACTTACAGATGCACCCACCCAAGGCAAGAAAATTAAGCACCAAGTGTTTTTGGCATTAATTTTTGGTTAAAATCTGCACTAGCACTGCTTTAGCTCTTGGGGTTCTCACAGTTCTAGGTTTTTATTCTTGAGCACTTGGAGGATCTGAAACTTCTAGATCACCATCCGTGTTTCCATGAACTTGTCCATCAGGATGTGCTTCAAGGACGTCCAGGGGTAATCCATGCAGATTACTTTCTGACCAACCGAGAGCGCCATATGTAAACCTGTCCCGCCGAGACGGGCATGACGTACACGGCGAGGTGCACGTATACCCGAACCAGCTAGACCAGCTGCAGGATCGATTCCCAACTGGATGGATCACGCAAGCTAGCTTTAGCTAAGCTAGCGATCAACTTGAACGATGTCACAAGTCGACGGAACAAACACACACGAACACACGAGACGCCGAATTTATGGCAAAACAGGGCCGCATCGGTCCTGATGTTTTTCCTTGATTTGTTGATTTGGGTTACAAATTACAAGCGATATAGCTAGCTTTATATAAGACAACCTAACCTACACGGGTTAGGAATTATAATCCTAATACTATAAAGTGACTGAACGTGTACAATCCGGACATGGACCACTACATCGTGGTTAATTCCAACACGCTTCTGTTGGTAGTTGATGATGACCTCCAGAATAGTGATGTTCATGTTACAGCAGAAGAAGGTTTACTTCTGCGAGACTGGACATGTGCGGATCAATTGGTGAGTGCAGGTCGATGGGATTTATGAGTGACTTCCGGTGTGGATGGAATGAGACGCACGTGTCCCTGCCTTCCTTACCAAATGACGATTTAAGTATGCGAGAATGCGCTTACCTTCAATAGTTTTTCATCACGTTGCTCTTTTAAGAGTCTCATCTTTCATAATATATAAGGTGACTGAACGTGTACAATCCGGACATGGACCACTACATCATGGTTAA
>LR738716.1:60896220-60909012 GCA_902687465.1 Secale cereale
GAGTTGTACAACCTCATGGTCTAAGGAATAAATACTTGACACCAAAAGCTTATGCATTACGAACTATACGATCTCGTGTTATGCTGAAGTTTGGGTCTTGTCCATCACATCATTCTCCTAATGATGTGATCCCGTTATCACTGACATCTCATGTCCATGGTCAGGAAACCGTGACCATCTGTTGATCAACGAGCTGGTTACTAGAGGCCTACCAGGGACTCATTGTGGTCTGTGTATTCACACATGTATCGCTGTTTCCGTACAATACAATTCAAGCATGAATAACAGACAATTATCATGAACAAGGAGATATAATAATAATGTTTTTATTATTGCCTCTAGGGCATATCTCCAACAGAGAGGACATATGTGCTCCCGATGGGCGGGCGAGGGGAAGACTAGGGCACGTGTCCCGCCCGTGCGCGTATGTCCGTTTTAATACAAACGCGACCCAAATTTGGGACGAAAATGGGTTGGAAGTAGACAAAAAAGGACGTATGTCCTTTTCTCATTCGTTGTACCGCATTTTGTGTCCATTACCCCCAAACGGACGCGACCGGACCATTTGGGGTCATGCGTTGGAGTTGGTCTAAGAAGAGCCCCGACATACTAGGAGGTGATCCGAATAGGAGGAGGGGCAGCAGGAGCAACCGCAACTACCCCTCCTCACGGAGACGTCGTGTCGGATCAGAAGTACCAGGTGCACCTAGAGCTCCTCCTCGAGATGCCGCTATGCGACCGCGGTCGAGTGCCTCCCTCGCCACCTCTCCATCGCGTCAAGGAGAAGCCAGTCTCGCCACCGCGCCAAGAAAGCCAACCTTACCGCCTTGTCAACCAGGAGCCCCCTCCCCTCACGTCGCGTCCAGGAGGAGTCGTTGCGCAATAGCTGGGCTAGTTCGACCGGCCGGCGTCACTGTCGTCCCGCCTCTGGCACGATAAGGAGAGGACACTGACATTACCGCCTCGTCGGCGCCCGGTCATTATGAGGGAGCCCTCCTTGGCGCCTCGAATGCCCACGAGCGCCTCATGCATTACCTAGGTTGCGACCCTACGTCGGGCGTCGCCAGGACTGGGTCCTCGTGCTAACAGAGGCTTGGGCCCTTGACCGGTCCAGGACCACCACGAAGATGTCTGTGTGGCACGGGCGTCGCCTCGGCGACCAGCTCACCTAGAATGGATGCTCTTAAACTAGTACATAATTGTTTTGCAGCTAGTTAATGATTATAAATAGCCATTTAAAGAGAAAATATATTTTCTCTTCTACTGCGTAACGTCTATCGCCGGCCGGCATTCACTGCGCCAGACGTCGCCCCAGACTAGGTCCTCGCGGACCCGCGGTCACGGAGGCCTAGGACCTCTACCGGTCCAGGACCACCGCGAAGACGTACGTCACAGGCGTTGCCTCAATGACTAGCTTATGAAAATGGGCGCTGGAGATGCTCTTACACCACATCCCCAGTTGATTTTGCAGCTAGGCATTGGACATATATACATGGGCAATTATTTACAACATGATTCTTATTCTGGGTGATATATTTTCTCTTGTTTGATGTATGTATAGTTTTAGTTTCGTATATGATATGTTTCTTGCCTAAATATCATAGCAAGGTGAAGATCATGAGAAGATGGAATGGCCCCACTTGGCAGCACCAGATGCGTCTGGACAGAGGACTAGTCGTTTGTTACGCCAGGCCCCACCTGTCTGTCTCTCTGTTTGGCTGGCGAGTCAGACAGACGCGAGTAGATCAGCATCTCGGCGAGATACGCACACGCGCCAGGGCAGGCGGTGTGTACTCGCCGCCGCTCGCTATAAAACGAGCGCCTCTCGCCTCAGCTCTCACCACACCACCCGCAGCCCAGCCGACCCATCCGCCCTCTCGATCGCCATCTTCCCCTCTCCTCCCTCATGGCGCCCACGCCCAACTTCCTCATCGGCGCCGGCACGGAAGACACGTCGCCCCATGCCGTCGTGCCGGACCTCTCCGACGCGCTAGCGCAGGCGCGGCTGCGCCGGCAGTCGGCGTCCGCGCAGGGGAGGCAGCAGGCGGCCTCCCGCGGCGGCGGCGGCGGGGGCCGTGGGGCGCCGCCCAGGAAGACCCCGCAGCGCGGCCTCGGTGTCGCCGAGCTCGAGCGCCTGCGCTGCGGCGCCGGGGCGCCGCCCAGGAAGACCCCGTATCGCGGCCTCAGCATTGCGGAGCTCGAGCGCCTGCGCTGTGGCGGTGCCAACGCCGCCGCCGCCGCCGCCGCCGCCGCTAACCTGCAGGCGCAAGGCCACTCCGTCGTCCTGCAGCAGCACCACGACTATCTGCCCGCCTCCAAGGTAGTCCGTCCGTCTAGGCGTCTAGTCCACTGCAAAAATTCATTTTGTTGTGCCAATTAACCAATCTTGTCTTCTTTCATGCGCGTCCGTGTTGATCTTCTTGATCTCGCCTACAAAGACTAGGATGGGCTTGGCAGCTGATAGAGGAACACGGGACCCTGCCGCCACCGCCGCCGCCGCCACCAACGCGCCAGGCTACTGCATCGACTATGTCGCCGCCGCCCTATCCGCCACTCGCAAGGTACGTGCATTGGTTGGAGGCGTTTGCAAAGCTCGGCATCATTCATCTAGATTTGCCAGAACTAACTGATGACTGTGATGCAGCAACGGATCTACATGCAGGAGACGGCCGGAGAAGGGTTCTTGGTGGCACCGGAGGGGAGGAAGGAGGTGCGAGAGATCGAGTTCTTCCCGACGAGGATCAGCAGCCACGGTGGTGGTCCCGGCGAGTCCGAGCTGCGCAGGAAGCCGCCCTCCTCCTCCTCGCCGCCCGGCGGCGTCGGTGGCTCGCTGGACCTGTCCCTGAGGCTCTAGCTAGCTAGGGTTCCGACATGCGATCAGTATCCGGTCGTAGATCCATGAACGAGTTGTTGGATTGTTTTTGATTAATGCTTGTCATTTCTGGAGCTAATTATATTTTGCCAAAGATTGCATGTATCGGATGAGAACGAGATGAATGCCCCCATTGCCGTTTTAAGTAGAGTAATTAATTTTCGTGATCTGTGAGATGATAGACGAGGATTCGTGTCATGTTATGCATGCATGCTACTGTATACGCGTTTCTTTCCTTTTGGATTTTTGTAATTAGCGTGTGCAATGGCAGCAATGCCTGCTGCATATGACCTCCCCCACGCAAGTCCTTGAAGGTGATTAACTTTGATGCGGAGGAGTGTGCGTGAATTTACATCGAGATTAATTGCCTCGTCGATCCGGGACAGTAGCATCATTTTTGTCATTTCTGAAATCAATGAATGAAATGCGCAGCATGCAATGTCTAAAACGATTCACTAGTAAGTGCTAGCAAACCACTGTCCACTGCTGCTCTGTCCACTCCAAGCAAGTGAACAACACGGATACGTACAGTATAGTGCGGGATCAGTGAGGGTGTATATACACTACACGCATACATATATACATACATACATACATACATACATACATACAATAAGGTTTTTTCGGAAACAAAATAATTTCGGACCTCACTGATATATGCGAAATTCGGGAAATTATTTTGGATTTTGAGATTTAAAATTTCACTTAATTTTAATGAATTCTAACACAATTCACATTTATGTCTAGTTTGAATCTGCCTCGAAATTTCGGGGTTAAACATATTTCAAAGCTCACTGAAATGTGCGAAATTTCGGAAATTTCACTGAAATTTCGTTAAAATTTTTAACCCTTACATTCATTGACAGCACTCCATGCATGCGATCGATCAGCCGGTGCAAGGGCCCTTACGGTTGACAATGCTAGAGCTCTCAATCGTGAAGTTTTTCAGCACTAGTTACATGTACAGCAATGCGTGTTTTCTCAAGGAGACGCAGAGCAAAATCAAGACCAGATGCATTGCCAGGAGCAAAGTGGTTGCACCTTGCAAGGAAGCCATCATCCTCTGCAGTTGCACCAAGTCATCGACAAAGACACCAGTGGCTGCTCAGACTCCAGCAAACTCACCTGCAGATAGGGATGCAAAGCGGCGCGCGGATTCATCCCGCTTCGTATACAATCTGAGTAAAATTAGTTGTAGGTTTTATTTGATAGAGTTAGTTTATTTTAGAACGCTGATAACGCCCAACACGTGTGGTGGGAGCGACACCCGCCCACACGCCTTATAACATACAGACTGCGCCACGTCACCGCATGCATGTATCTGGATATCTTGTTAGATTTTCAGTTTTTAAAATGTTTTATCTCTTAAATAAAAAATCTGATTGAAGATCCGTTTTCACCATTAAATCCATCGCGACAAGATCTTCCAAATTAGATCTCATATCAATATGTTTCGAGGAATTTTTTTTTGTGTTAAAAGTTGCCATGTCTAATTTTTTTTTGCGGAAAACTGTGGATCTATTCATCTTCATTCATGGCAGTACAATGAACATCAGTAATAATGAAAATTACATCCAGATTCATAGACCACCTAGCGACGACTATTGCACATGAATTGCCATGGTGTTGACACTGAAGTTGCCATGATATGTTTAAACTATTTTTTTCTACATTTAAAAGTAAATTTTGACATATTATAAAATGGGGAATTAAAAAACTAGACTTGCCATGAACTATAAACTAGAATTGCCATAATACATGCACTTAAAATTGCCATGTTTCATACAAAAATTAATTTTCATGGTCAAAGTACTGGAATTGCCATGGTCAAAATACTAAAATTGCCATGCTCTATAAACTAAAATTGCCACATGACAACTTAAGTGTAAACACTATGACAACTACAGTGTAAACGTCATGACAACTTTTGGGGAAAAAAAATTCGTCAAAACATATCAACCAGGGATCTAGTTTTGAAGATCTCGTCGAGACGGATTTAATGGTGAAAATGAATTTTTAATTGGATTTTTTATTAGGAGATAAAATATTTTTAAGCCGAAAATCAAAAAGATCCCCGCTGATTTCATTTGTTTTGACGTGGCAATATGAATGGTAATGGAGGTGTTTGGGCCATGTTGCTTCGTGCCACACGTGTGGGCGTCAACATTTGCGTTATTTTATACTGGCTGATTGATTTTGCGGGACTACGCGGGATGCCCGCCTGCATCCCTACGTGCAGAAAGGCCGACTCCAGTCCAAACTCTAAACATGTTTCCGAGATCATGAATGACCCAACAAAACCACCAAGAGCGACATATCATATGTCATTATCAAGCAAGGAGGCAAAGCATAAACGTCCATCACCTAAGCAACAACTTCATACATTCAGGATCCGACTATCGGAGTACTTCACCCAACAGTGAAAATATCTCTGGAAGCGTGGTGATGAAGATCCGTCCACTTCTTACAAGCAGAGGTATGCAAACCCAGAGACAGTGAAGCTACCGGAGCTGTCAAGCCCGATGATGAGGAGAACACCGTTGTACAAAACCCAGGGAGCTAAGCAGAAACATTCAAACAACAGCCACCATCTGCAGGATTACATTCACTAGTGGCTGGGGTGCCCCCCGGCACACCTCTTGAGGCGTCATTGTGCGCACTAATCAAGTTGTCGTAGTTGTTAACATTCACTCAAACTTTATTGCGCAACGCATAAAAATATAAAAAGGACAACATGAAATAAATAAATATTTTCCATGCAATTAAGATCAAATGAGTAAACAAAAACAAACTTTACAAACACTATAAATTATATTGGCTAAACCAAGATCCTTGTGGACACCATTTTGATCCCGCTACCTATTATTAAATAAATATGGTCAGCTACTATGTCCAAACTCCTCACCATCTCACTTGAGTTCGTATGAGATCGAAAGGAGATCCTCAGTCCAATGGATGTAGTTCCATCTGTTTGGAACGGTAGGGCAAAGTTGTCCATCTGGAATCCAGCAGACAGTAGTAGAGGTGTATATCATACCCACATATTAAAAATATGATATTGACCACAAAAAGTATTGCATGACAATTAGAGAAGAACACATGAGGTCCTCAGAAGCAACATATGCGACCTTAATCACAGTATATGAATTTCAACAATTTTTCAAAATCAAGGGACTCCTACTATTTTATTGTTAGCATATGTGGGAGCTGAAGGGTTTTCTAAGAGACGTTTTATAGTACATCCATGATATATTATCCGTCCATTTAAGCGGACGAACGCTCCAGATTTACCAATATTATAGCACCGTTTGGGTAGTATATTAAGACAATAGGGGTATTTTGGCTAGTAATCACTTAAAACTCAACCATGCAAGGACGCGCCAAAGTCACAAGCGGAACCAGCAATTCAACGAGTTGATTGCAAGGAAGTACCAAACTCAGGGCAGATATAACGAAAAAGTACCCCTATTCGTTTTCTTTTGCAAGTTAGTACCACGTCTGAGGCTAATCATTGCAAAATGATCTAAGCATCGTATAATGTTGTATTGACGTTGTATCTGACTTCCCCGCCCCACCTGTCAGGTGACAAGCTGGCGAACCGGTGATGTTGCTCGGCTGACTAGGACCAGCCCGTCTCGGTCGATCTTGGCTCGGTCGAACCCGTTCGATTTGGACGAACCCTAACAGTTCTCTCCTCTCCCTCTCCCCGCGCGGCTCTCTAGCGATGGCTACTCTGGGCGGCGGCATTGTCGGTGGCCGTAGCAGCGGTGCATTGTGGGAGGCTTCATAGACCTTCCTAGACTCGGGAGCGATGTGTTGAAAATATGCCCTAGAGGCAATAATAATAAAATTATTATCATATTTCCCGTTCATGATAAATTTTTATTATTCAGGCTAGAATTGTATTGACCGAAAACTTAAATACATTTGTGAATACATATACTACATCGTGTCCCTAGCATGCCTCTACTAGACTAGCTCGTTGATCAAAGATGGTTAAGGTTTCCTAACCATAGACATGAGTTGTCATTTGATAATGGGATCACATCATTAGGAGAATGATGTGATGGACTAGACCCAACGGTAATTTTAGCATCAGATCGATTAAGTTATTTGCTATAGCTTTCTTCGTGTCAAGTATATGTTCCTTCGACCATGAGATCGTGCAACTCCCGGATACCTGAGGAATACCTTGTGTGCTATCAAACGTCACTTTGTAACTAGGTGATCATAAATATGCTCTACATGTATCTCCGAAGGTCTCTGTTGGGTTGGCATGGATCGAGACTGGGATTTGTCGCTTTGTGTGATGGAGAGATATCTCTCGGCCTTCTCGGTAATACAACATCATAAGAAGCTTCATTTGAGTAATGGGTTTAGTCATGGGATCTTGTATTACGAAATGAGTAAAGAGACTTGTTGGTAACGAGATTGTACTAGGTATGGGGTTATCGACGATCGAATCTCAGACAAGTAACATATTGCCGAACAAAGGGAATTGCATACGAGATTGACTGAATCCTTGACATCGTGATTCAACCGATAAAGATTTTCGTTGAATATGTAGGAACCAATATAGGCATCCAGGTCCCGCTATTGGTTATTGACCGGAGAGGAGTCCCGGTCATGTCTACATGTTCCAGACACGTATGGTCGCACACTTAACGTTCTGCAGCGCTAGGGTAGTATTGAGATATTAATAGTGGAAATCCAAAGGTTGTTCGGAGTCCCGGATGGGATCTGGGATGTCACGAGGAGCTCCAGAATGGTCCGTATGTAAACATTTATATATGAAAAGTTGTTGTCGAGGTTCCGGGAAAAAGTCCAATTTTTTTGGTATTGAAACGAGAAGCCAACAGAAGGTTCCAGAGGGTTCCGGAGGGTCCGAAAGTCCTCACAGGGTTCCACCACGTCCAATACAGCAGCATGGGCTGTAGGGGGGCGCCCAGGCCTTAATGGGCCAGGGGAACCAGCCTCTACAAGGCCCATGCGCATGCGGAAGGGAAACCCTAGGCGCATCGCTGATTGGGGAGGTACCAGCGAATAAATAAAGGCCATCTGCCGCCGGCCCACTTGAAATCCCAAGAGTACCCATGATGGACAATCAAAACTGCAGGCGGTGGCACTACCCATCGCCCATCTACAATAGCACCAGCCGCAACCGCATTCGAAGTCACTGACAAAAGTGGCCCGCCCCGCCTGGGACTTATCTGCCATGGAACGTGAGGGTGCTAGAACGGCGGCAAAAGTTCACGCACTATTCATTGGTTGTCACATCATTGAAGATCTGATGGCCATGATCATTTCATCTGAAGATCTAACGGCGAGGATTCGTTTGGACACTCAATCCCGCAGTAAAAAATGGAAGTGCCCTGAAAAGGCTTCATTTTGTTCCACAATCTAACAATGATATATTAAAATGACATCTGCGAAAAGCAGGTGCCTAACTCAAGGGGCCTGGAAACTAGTTCATTCGAGCTAGGGTATGTGTAGCCTGAACTCATTCTTCCTTCTTTCTCGTTCGAGTTCGTCCACGGTTATTTTTGTCCGAATTTACCGCAATCCTTAGATCTTTACTGCTTAGGTAACCTCTGTGCGGATGTCGTTTGTAGTTTTTCCTCGCATCCGAATATTTTCAGATATAGGGTTTATGTTCTATCTCGCATGAATGGAATGCCTAGCATGCTAACTAGTATATTCTTCGGATTCACTAGCCTATCCTAATCATTTCCTTCACTTGAAACATTACTGAAAGTATGCACCTTTCAAAAGGTTTTTATCTTTTCAATAAAATTGCTGTGAGCATTCGTAACCTTGTCCCCATTTTCCCTCACATCCATTCTATTCACAAAAATATGCAGTTAGTTGAAGATTCTACTCGACCAACGAGCATGGGTGAGGATGATGATAATGTCTTAGGCACGACAAATGAGTCCAAGGCACCGAATGCAAAGTGCCCAACGGTACGCCCGTCGACAAGCAAAAGAAAAACGTCCGAGCGAAATTCTGGTGAACAAGAAGAAAATGTCCTGAAGGAAAGGGGAGGTGGTAGAAAACCTTACACAAACAATGCTGAACTGGTCTCTCATAATGATTACAACACTTTTTAAGGAGAATCCAAGCATGACAGAGATATGCGCTTGCGAAGTATTCGGCACCACTGGGTATCCAAGTGGTTCCACTATAAAATTGTTCACCCTTGGTTTGCTAAGAACTTCGCCTTTCATCCTCCATAGGGATAGTGCCGTGAAACTAACCTCACTAAAGCTGGAGATCCCGAGGAGAGGCCACCGCCACCACTAGGTGCTGATCCATCATCCCTTTGGACCCCTAAATCTTATCCCGATGAGCTGGCCAAGCACCGAAAGAATGCTGAGAAGAGAGCCAGAAAGGCAGAAAAAGATAAAGCTCGAGAAGAAGAAAATCTTCTTCTTCTTCTCAAATCTGGTGTTGAAAAGAAGAAGGCCAAAGGAAAATCAGAAAGACATTCTAAGCTCAATAATGATCCAAGTTCTGCAGCTTTCAAAAAAAGAGCGCTCAGGAGAAGAAGTCTGAAAGAAATGCCGAAAGCAATTCTTCCGAACATGATGATCCACTACCGAAAATAGAGGTATTGATGATACACTAAGTGAATAGGTGAACATCACTACTTCTACAGTGCTACCTGATCTTCGAGCTCGTGCAGACCCAATAGCACCTCCGAAGAAAATCAAATTGAAAATAAAAACTCATCCCACAACTGTCACTGTGAAGGATTCTCTGAATACAACGCCCCATCATGAGGCAATTAACTTGAAGGATTTGGTACTTGATGCACCCGTCGGCACTGCTAAACTTGGAGAGCAAATTCCAAAACCTTGAGTGAAGAAAATCAAGGCTTCTTCCATCGAGCAAAATGTAGCGAAGGAAAAGGCTGCTCAATTCGCTCCTACTTTGACTCAACCATTGGCTTCATTGCCTCCATCCGAGCAAGTTTCGGTGCAAACTGCTCCAATTGCATAGCCCGGTGATAAATCCGATGCTCCTCATTATTATAATCATGAATTCATCATGGAGCAGTTTGACAAGTTTGTTGAAAACCCATTTGATGGTGAAGTGGCATCTTTGCCCATTCCATCTGAAGTTATCTCACAAGCTTCTGAGGCTGTTCGAGAAATAATAGATGATTCTATTGAGATCAACAACCTCACTATACAACTTAAAGCTCTTGATGAGCGAATGAAAGCTGCAACTTCCAAGTTTTTCATCAAATAACTTGAAGAATCTTACCTGGATATCAACTGGACCTTCAGTATCCTTCGCAACAGAAGGTTAGGTTTTCACTCAGACCTGGATAACAATGTTCAGAAGATCTGCGTTGAGCATCAAGCGCAAGCCACCAGCTATGATGATCTTGTCAAGGGACATATTGATCAAACTGCTCAGTAGAACAAGAAAAACAGACAAAAGAAAACTATGATAAAAAATTCCACCTCCTGCTACGACAAAAATGTCAACCAATCATGCTGAAGCACCACCTCTGAAGGAAAACTCAGCTGAGCCAACAATTCCCTCGCCAAATCCAACTGAACAAGTGCCTGTGGCCTCCCCTGTTCGAGCTGAAACTCCTTAGCAGGTTGTGTCTGAAGATGGTGAAATTCCTTGATCCGAACCTCTTACTTCTCCTGCTCGCGAAGAAAAAATATTTTAGCTCCTACTAATGAACAACAAGAAGTACCAGAAAAAGTTTCGGCCCTAGTGCTTGCCGAGAAGGAAGCTCATGTGTCCACTATCTCTGCAACTCCTTCGGTTGTACCATCGGCTCCTTCACCACTGAAATTGTCAATTGAAACTACTCCCAGAATTCAAGATGTTGCTCCGTCCGAGCCTAAATCCATTTCTTCTCGTCATTCGGATTCTGTTATATATGGTGATGAAGTGATTTCCATCGAAGATGAACTCAAGTATCCATATCCTTGGAAGGAACTGCCATTGCTTTTGACCGGTGCTGGTGCCAAAGGGCCGCTCTTCAATAGAAATGCACATCCGCAATTCTTTTAGGAAAGTCCATACAATGGGCCACGCACATCTGAATCGCCTCGGTTCTGGACTAAAGAACATGCAATATATTATTCTCGGGTTTTGTATGGCAGCAAGAAAATGTTCCCGCGTAAATATCCGGACATTGGAGCTATGCACAAAATTGGTTGCTTTTCACAGTTGCTGCAAGATCTTCAAGACTTCTACCTAAAAATGGGTTTGCCTATCAATCCTTGGAATCGACAACTATTTCTTCAATTCTATGCCACCTTATATATATCTGGTGATGAATCTGATAGTTCCAAATGGATCATGGAATGGATGACAGAAGGCAAACAAATCAAATGTTGTTCAACAAATTTTCTCTCACATTTTCATTTTCCTCGCTTTGAGCATGGTAACAATCACTACGCCAGGATGCTACTAACGCGACACTACGATCAGACTCACTTCAATGAAATTGTGTGCGATGAAATAATTCCAAACGGTGGTGTAAAATAACTGTCAAAAAAGGTGCAAAACTTTTGCGATGACGGATGCATCAAACATGGTTCAGATTATGGTTGCGTGTGCAATGCAGGGTGTACGGTTGATCCAGAAAAACTGTTTGCGATGAGGAAGAACAACAGAAATGGGCAGCCATATCAATATGTGTGCGATATACGGCATACAGTTCGTTTCGATGAATTGTGTGTGCTATTAGGGAATTCAATAGAAATGGTGAGCCAGATCAAGGTGTGTGTGATATAAGGCATACGGTTCACTCGAACAAACTGTTTGTGATTAGGCAAGAGAACGAAACCGGTTCATCTTAACAAGAGGTGTGTGATATGCGGCATTTGCGATGAGCCAAAAGAACACAAACGATTCGTGTAAATCAGATGTGTGTGATACCCAGCAAACAGCCCACTCGGATGACCTATTTGCGATTAGAAATTATAACACAGACCATTACTATAGTAAGTTCGTGTGCGATTTTGTTCGTACAAAAAACTTTGAAACTTGCAAACTAGTTGCTTGCGGTGGCTAGGAGTATCACACACGATGCGTCTGCGAGTACTCATGTGCAATGATTAGTAAGTTACACATAATGAACGGCCGCAAGGGTGATATGTTCATCATGGAGTCCTAGAAGACCGTCATCGGAAGGCCACTGGCTCAGCTTTTTGGCCTATATTTTACTATAATTGTATGCATATGTAGGTCATGAGTGTTTTGTGCCTTGCCGCATGTGGCATTTTAAATTATCCTGAATATGTAAGACAATTATTAACCGTTGTCGTTGTAAATTTGCCTCAATGGCGAGCAGAGCGCGCGCAGGGACGCCACGGCGAGCAACCACGTGGTCAACCTTCTGGCACCCCGTGGGAGATGCGAGGGCGCATCCATAGGAGACGATGTTGATATCATGACCGTGTGTGATAGTGGGTAGACACGTACACATACATCCGAGAACAAGGGCCCATCTTTCGGGCTTTCGATGTGCGGCATACGGTTGATCCAAAAGAACTGTTTGCAATGAGGCAGAACAACAGGAACGGGGCTTTGTAGGCCAACAACCATCAATAAATTTTGACTTTGTTTGTCGTCACATGGCAGATTACAACGCAATAAGTAATTGCAAATCTGTTCACACAGATCAAACTAATATGTGTTCACACTGATCAAACTAATATGTTTTCACACTTAGCACCGGGCTATAAAAACTACCCACTCGAAAATTACTTCACAATTCCTCTCCTCATCACCCACAAAACAGGTCTTTCCTGTCAAGTCGTTCCGCCATGACCGGAAGGAGGAGTTTCAGGTGGACATATAACCAGGCAGCAAAGACCAAGGCCGCGGAAGCACTAGAGAGGTCCCGCCGCGAAGCGGCAGCCGCAGCAGAGATGTCCCGGTGC
>LR738716.1:60909112-60929112 GCA_902687465.1 Secale cereale
AGCACATTTGAATATTTAGTCACATAAGCTCAGGTTAGTTAGATATCAAAGTGTCCACAACAAATATGCTAACCAATTGCCAAATATGCAAGGGAAAAAAAGTCAAGCAGACAATACCTACACTGAGAGACTAATATAAGATAGATCAGAAGGTAGGGCGAGTGTCAACAGGTGTGAATCATATTACCAGATTAGGAGAAGCTAGATAAATTTTGTTAGACTATTTTAAGATTATCAGCTTATGGTGAGTCTATGGGTGATTGGATCCATCCAACCTTCCATTTATGGACTAAAGTAAGAAAAATAACAAAATATTCCGTCGACTTGCTTTTTCCCAGTTTAAAGAGAGAGGATACGAGTAAAACAAGCATAACACATATCACCATATTTTGCTAGTGCAATATGCCACTGATGCAGAATTCAGCATTAACACTATGTAACTTCACTGACGAGACTATGGTGGGCTTACAAAGAACCAGTTAGTACCTCGATGGGTAGTGCATCTGCTGCCAGAGCACGATCATCAGCAATGAGTGGATTCCGTCCATCATAAGAAGTTAGTTCATGAACACCAGCCAAAAGTGGCCGCCACCTTCGTAGGATGGCTATAAATGGTGGTAAAATCAGCTCAATGTACTGTTTCCTTAGGGGGCTTCTGTCCCTACCAATAGCATGCCATACCTGCATCACGAGCAAGATAGCATGAACATATATGATACTTTTACTGTCCAGATTACTATCTCTAATAAATAAAACGCTACAGAAAGTGTAACGTGATGAACATGCCATTTATGTACTAAGTTATTACACAATGATTAATAAATCACAGTAGCTTTAAAAATTCGCACAAACTGGTTATTCTTCAGCATTAGAATCATAGGCAAAGAATAGAGCATGGAATGAAGTTGACTATTAGGGCATGGCATGCTTGTATGCAAGGCAAAGTAGCAAACTCACCTCTGAATAGAGAATAGAAGAAGCAACCAACACCCTCTGCCTCTTCGACTCGGTAATAGGCATATTCAAGATTGGGCCAAGCACACTGTACAGTTATAAGCGTTTCAGTAAAATCAAAATTAACATAATATAGTAGCCCAGAATAGACAGGCTGACCACCTATGTAATATATTAAGGCAACTGTTCTTCCATCAAAGTTCTGGATATTATTACATAAGGGCAAAACAGTATGAAGAAGATTTTTTTCAACATGAAAGACTATTCCAACACATTTTGTATACAAATGTTCAGCTCCTATCAGAGATTCTTAGCACAGGACTCTGCTATGCTAAATGGATTTTCTCCTAAAGTTTTCAGTTAAAAAGTATCAAGTGAACTTTGAGTTTTGTTAATGTTTTTCCTCTCGAAATGGATTCTGGTAATTCAATAGGAAATTATAGTTTGTAAATCTTTTTTCCTGCAGTTGAAAAAGTACAAAATCCCTTCCGATAGTCGATACTTGATGGTGCATTGTACGTACCTCCAAAGAAGTGCAGGCCGGGGTTTCCTTGTAGATGAATGACTGTTGCCATCAAATGGCACCAGGCTTCCTTCTGATATGACGTCCTTTATACTAGTGTTCTTCAAAAGAGCATCACCTTCACCATTGTCATCCTCCCTCATCGAAACAAGAGTCATTCTAAGCATGCAAAGAAATGGCTGATCACTATCTAGCAATTGATAAAGTGCAGCCATAACCCCCATACCAGGGCCAGACCCCCCTCCAATACCAAGACCACCGCCAAGTCCAGAATCATCTAACAAGAGTGCCTGCAGCACTTCGAGTGATTTCTTCACTAGTGGAAGCTCAACCCAATTCCCATTTGAGTCCTTCTCTAAGACAGATCTCCAAGATTCTGGATCACTTCCACCACCACCAAATAAATCAGATTTGGATGGAATGCCTACACCATACCATAAGCGGCTTCTGTATTTCCAGCTTTCTGCGAGATCTGCAATGCAGCTCCCATAAGACACAAAGGCATGCTTGACAGATTCATATGGCTCAGCTGCTGCTGCTGCTGTAAGGCGTTCCATCACGGCAGCAGAAATTTGTCCATTTGCATCAGCCATAGAAGTAAGCACCTGCTTTGGTCACACAGAATCAAGAATAAATGCAGCATTCATATGAATAAATTTTAAAAACTATCAGCCAATCTGTCTGCAATATCTAAAATTATACATAAGCTATAAAGGAACGCTGGATTACATGCAGGTTCATTAGGTAACCAGAAAAATACCAAAATTGATGGTAAATCTTAAATAAGGAACAGAATTTCCAATAGTGCTTATCAACTTCACAGGTATTTCATGCTGCCACATGTGTGTGCTTGTGCACACTAATAGACAGACTACAAGAAACTTTCTTGTAAGTGGAATGTGTCTTACTATCTATAATCTGTTAAACTTACACTCTGTTCTACATGCAATTTGCAGTATATCAAACATGATCAATACCTGTTATGAGAAATATCCTAGCATTCCCCATGTAATAAATTGATCCGGTATTAAATGTCAATGCAGGACAAGGTGGGCAAGCTGACTAGATTGAAAAAAAAATTGCTGCATATCCTAGCCATGATGAGTTCAATAGCTACTACCTCTGTAACTTCTTATAAGATGTTCTTAGTGTCTATGGCAGTATCAAAAAACGCCTTATATTAAGTTACAGAGGGAGTACTATATAAGGCTAGTAAATGATATGCTAGGGTTCCAGTAACATGGGTAAGTATGAAATCAATCTAAAAGTCTAAATCCAGGTTAATATCGTGATTTTCCACCAACATGACATGTCATCTTAAAGGAAACATATCTATTCAAGATGGCCATATTGCGTATAAAGGTAAATGTAAAAGTACTCAAATTTTAATCCCTTCAGAAATAAATATCTATTTGATCAGAATAATGCCAATAACTGACTCGAATATAAATGTCTGCAGTCTGCACTTCTTACATCTAGTGGAAGGCCACCAGCATCACTGGACAAAGATGACCGCCTTGAGAGTCCAGCATCCATATGCTCACTACCAGCTCTGTTCAATGAATTTGACCGACTGGGAGCAGACGAAGCAATGGAGGCGGAAGAAAAAACACTATTGAGTACACGGGACACACAAAAATGTTGACCTTGTGTCCTCAAATGATCTTCCACAAGCATGAGGATAACTATTGCATTTTCCGCTAGTGCTACTGAGAGATGAGCAGCATTTTCTGCTTGCACTTTTGCTTCTTCAGGAGACAAGCCCTCAGCAGCAACACCAGCAGCAGCCGCTGCAATTACTTCAGTCTGTTGTAGGGACAAGCAAAAGGAAGGCACATTACGAATAGAGATAAAAGTATGAAGTAAAAATGGAGTTGGATATTGTTCAAGTCCAAGGTAACATTAGTAGCATGCTAGTTATTGTTCAAGTTCAAAAGAAAAAACAAATGGAGTTGGATATATGCAGTCCCGGTAACATCATAAATAACAGTACAATGTTCTTGGCGTTGTAGTGCTACATCTAGGTGCAAAGTGTCGATTTCTTGTTCAAACAGGGTTGTGGAAATGCCAAGGTTTTTCTATGGATCGGAGGAAGTACAAAATTTCTATTTTATGTAGTATTAGTGCACCTTTTCTGTTCCTGCCATTACTGTGGTTTTTCTATTCTTTTGGGTGATACAAAGAGGGCTTAAAATGGGCTAGGACCAAACAAGCTACATCGCATGACAAAGATAAATCAACTAAAGCACGCAGTAACAGCAAAGAATGTAAGAAACAGCAGCTTGGACATATGCATAAGAATGCAAGAAAATCTTGTCGAGAAAAGAGCATTTACCTGAACTTGAAGCTCCCTGGCAGAGAAATCAAGCAGGTCGCCTAATAATCTCCTTCTGAAAATTGGTAATGATTGTTCGCGCCTAAGAAGAACAGGTACCGAGATTGTAGTTCAGCTTTACAGCCGTATATACATGCAAACACACATAGAGAGAGAGAGAGAGAGTACCTCAACCGTTGATCTCCAGTGCTAGATCCTCCAACCATTGAAAGCCACTCTGCGCAATGAATTGTAGCCTCCACATCCTATGTTGTCACAGCAATAGCAAAATCTTTCAAGTTACAAGGCGGGGCCGGTAGTGATACAATCAACCCAACGAAACCCAGAAAGAAGGTTTGCACGACCCAAAAGCAAAAGGGTTCTAAGTAAATTGATCTGGAAAAGAAGTTATCTTACCCTCCACCCATCTTTTTGTCGCATTGAATGCTCCAACATGATAATCAGGAAATTATGTACAAGGTCTTCAATCTCACCAATGCTTACACCATCAACATATTTTTTACTACCCTTCTATAATGGTAAACATCTGAATTAGAGCTATGGGTACAACACAGTACAAAATGTAATCGTGATTTTAATTAGAACATGAAGTGATGACAAAGGCTTGTGATACTTACCTCATGATTATAAATCAAAACCTCTAAAATCCATTCTGGCCATTCTGCAATTGTGGTCATTGTGGTTCTATTCTCAGGATGACTGCAAGCCAAAAACAGAATATCCTGAAATGATACAGAAGGAAAAAAATTGAGACCCTAAGAAAATAAGCAGTTAAGCTGGCAAACAAGGTTACAAAAAAAAAGCAACAATGGAATAGAGCAAACAAAATTAACGTGGATCATAAAATATATGCATGCGGAGTTGCAGACGTGCAGGTATTTGGCGACATGACATCATCAATGCGCACCTACACTACACAAATAACACAGATATCTGTAGATTGCTCTTTTGAGTTGTTCGCTGACTTTTACTGATGACCTTCACCACTGCTAAGTATGGATCTCATGGAGATGCATAGCATAGGCATTCAGATCTGAGCCACATGTGCATGTGGTTTGACTGGGAATGATTTGTGTAATGTAAATGAAGCTGAAAAATACCAAAGTTACAACTCCAAAACCTGAGGGCATGATTGGATCCCATGCCACCTTGCTTTCCAAGGCGAGGAAAACTAGCTAAGATAAGCAATAGCTCAGGAAAGAAAGGTTAGCAAAGCTAGGTGTTTGGTTATTTTTTCATGAAAAGTTGAAAGCATAAGACGAATTCAGAATTATGAGGGTCTGCTTAACACAAAGGTAAAATTGTTGCTAAGAGAAGCAGCATTTATTTCGAACTATTTGGTGGAGACTAACATGATAAAATTTTAGCCTTAGCAACAGCCTTGCCCACATGATAGAATCAATCGACTCTCCTCAGTGGGCAAGTTTTCCCTTGCCTGTATGGGCAGCTAGTTTCTGTTAAGATGAGGGAAATCAATGGCAATTCAAAAATAGCACAGAGCAAAACAGATAAAGCAGGTTTGATGCGATAACTGGAACCATGCACAATAACAAAACGCACCTGTATAGCACGAGCTTGGAATGACCTTGATGCATACGGAAGCGTGCGGAGCAGCACTAGCAAAAGTTGAATGTGTTCAAAACGGTGGCCACAATCATATAGGTTCAGATTTTCGTCAGCTGAAGAAACATTAATCTGCATTCAAGACAACAACATCAAAGCTAGAAACTTCCGACTGTAAACACCAGTTGTGTTGGGAAAAAACTCGGCTTCCTAACAGAATTAGGTGTGTGCAGGGGAGGGGGGGGGGGGCAAAAACATTTGCGTAAATAAGGGCAACTGAAATTGTAATCAACATACCGCAGCAGAAATTAAAGCCATATATACATTTGCAGTCATAAGCCTCCTTGGGGCTGCTTGGAATGCTTTCTGTAATGCAAAAAGTAACAGTGATACTCTGTCTTCTGACATAATATTTCCTTCGTCGTGAACTGTCGTCAGAAGACCATCGGGTACATTTGGATTCGAAGAACCCGAGGCAAATTTTAGGTGTCCTGATGCAACTAGAGCACCCAGAATGCGAATGATTCCAACAACGATTCCATCACCTTTGTCAACATTGTATACATTATTCCGGACGTTATCAGCAGTAATTGAGAAGTTGATGCCACCCAAATTCTTTACGAGCTGATTCTCTGAGTTAGAAATCTTTCTTCCTATTTTTGCTCCCAACATCTTAAAAGAAGCACCATTTGTTTTTGCAGCTTCCTGTTCAGTGACTTCATGAACAATGGATTCATGCTGTTCAGCTAACTGACTTTCATCATCCTGGTAATATCCTTCACCGGTCATAGCTTTTGCGTCAGAACCCTCATTACTCACAACATCACATTCACTTAAATTTGCACTATTGTCCAAAATATGGTTATTGCCAGCTTTAGCTTCTCGCTGTAGAAGAACGAGAAGTGCTTCGACACCACCACTAGATATGAATGACTGAGCAAACATGTTCGCTCTAGAAATGTTAGGCTGCACAACCAGCCTATAGATGAGGTGAAGCAACCTTGCTACCTGCCAATGAGTACATTTCATAAGATCATAAGAAACAGCTTCATACTAGATTATCAATTAAGTAGCCACATTAGGCGATCTTACACATACTTTGTTACACTTTCATAAGATAATACATCCTCCGATACAAAATAAATAAATATACATCATGAAATTATAATTCATTATAGATTCAGTGACATCAACTTGACATTTTGGATGCTTAGTATTTTTTGCTCTTAAAGATGATCAAACTTAAAAATATTTGGATGGGAAAAATGCTGAAAGGACCTACATATTGGGAAGGAGGTAGTATAAAACATATCACAGAAGAACAATATTGTGCAACCACATGCAATCTTTAAGAGCATACAGTCAATGTACTTGCAATGGTAGGTGCCATTCACCTGATTAGGTTGTGGGCAGTCAACAATAAATCCAATCAAAGAGCAAACATCATCCGAAGCAGCTGTGGAAGATAATGCTCCTAGCAGAAGTTCGATAACAACCAAAAGCTCATCAATCAGAGCATTCACTTCACCCAAGGATCTCTTTGTTCCAGTAAGTGGTAAGTTATCGACTGAATCTGGTTCCCGAATCGCCCAGTAACACCTTCTACAGCCATCAAGAAGCATTTGCAATGCATTTGCATCTCGCATGCAAATAGACTCAGTAAATACCATGTCTGCAAGTGAGGACAGAAGCTTCTTCTGTAAACCGTAGTTGCATGAACTCCACATCTTCAAGTCCAACAGCAAAGTCCTGAAAAGCTGCACTTTAAGCTCATGATTGTTTCTTTGAGATTGGCACAAAGATACAATTGCAGCGACTAGCTCCTCATTAGTCACTCCCTCTTCTTCTCCACTTCCCAGCTTTGAAGATGCTTGCAACAGATAATGTAAAACGCGTGACAAAAGCTCAGGTGCACATGTACGGCATAATTCTTCATTATTGCCAGGATGTTGAATAGCCAGGGAAATAATCCTGAAGATTGGAGCAGAAAGGGAAGCAGTGGCAAGTGACAACGACAATTCACCAAGTGCAGGCTCAAGAGTATCCATCTGCACACTGCTCACAGTCAATGGAAGTAAAGCCATTGGACCCCCATAAGCTAAGGCCCACAAAGATTCTGCAGGCCGCACACGAGGTGAAACATGAACCAACCCAAGAACCTCTGCAGGCCTTCGATGAGTTCCTGCAATTTAACAGAAAAAAGTTTCAATAAAATCACACCTATATAACAGAACATTGCTCAGTACATTCAGAAGTAACTGAAAAAATCAATATTCAAATGTCCCAGCATCATTCCTACAACAAAAACTTGACAATCTGATACAGATAACATAAAAGCAATGACAAATACAATATAGTGGAGATGGATTATCAAATAGCTTCGCACACTGAAAATGGTATAGATGACTCAAGACAATGTGATCCTGACTCAGTGATTTGTCAACTACTGGTAGCAAATATTTAGATGACTCAAGATAATGTGATGTTGATGTGTCCTTTTGTAGCTTGTCACTTTATACTTTTGCCCCCCTTTTACTGCATGCGGCAGTGGCCACAGTCGTTTAGGCCTCTTTGAACCTGTTTGAATAGCTTTGAAGTTTGCACATGGATGTTTTTTCTTGTTTTTGTTCTGTTATCAGTTGATAGTGGAACCCAATCCGTTTTTTGGATCATATGAAATAAAAAATAGATTAAATAACTGACTCCTGAGTAAAATATTGATTTCTATGTGCAGTGAATGCCTTGCTGATGGCAATTCTCTAATCTTTTCTCTCGTTTTTTCCAGTATGATGCATCTTATGTTCTCTTGTGGGAAAGGCCTATTTTGGATCCTACAATTTTTAAGCTACAATTTGTGACACAAAACTTTAAAAAGAATTTTATTATAGGGCCAGAATGAGAAAGTTGCTGGACCACGATAGGACATTCAAAAGGGCCTCCCCTATAGTTTTTTCCCTTTTAAAAGGTCCAGAGAAAGACCCATCCAAAATTGATGGGTTAAAATAGTAACTATCCCTTGTGCGAATGATTGACGAGACCTCTTTATATGGCTTAAAAAAGTAATAGTACTATGTTTTGCCCAAGAAAAAAATTATGGTTTAGCTGATTCTCAGTTGACTATAACTTCTGTAAATCTCAGTCATCTAAAATTGCACATCATTTAACCAAAAAATGCAGTGTTGAAAACGTGCAATTTTAATCAAACTTAACTACAATTTTAGTCTTTACGTTGTAAATGGGGTGAGGCGAAATGAGAATAGTTGGATCTTGATCCGAAGGCCTAAAAATGTAACTGAGATTTACCAAAAATTCAGGCATCAGTTTCTGAGTTACAAAGTGATTCTCTACCTGCAATACTGCATAGCTATTCCACTTGGGTAAATTAAATCAAAATTTAATTCTCCATAAACATAGAATGTACTGCTTATAAAGGAAAATGATCATAGTAACATTAATATAAAAAGAAGAAATAGAAAGAACCTGCTGAACCAGAAGGGGAAGCATCTGGACAAAAACGGCCACTGAGAAGACTAGGGTGATAAAGAAGGTGCAAGCAGCCCCCAATCTCATGGTTCAGTGCAAAGCTCTCTTCTGCCATGTTCTTAATATGGTCATTCGTTGCCTTCCATGGAAAACCTGCACCATTTCCAAAAGTGGGAAGTATATCTCCTCCCCGGAGTGCCAGCCGACTCATTCTGTCTGGCCCTATTGGCTCCCGGAAGATGTAGATGGGGCCCATTTCGGCAAACAATGGGCATTGCCGTCGACGCCTCTGCAGGCCTGCAATAGTTGGTGGTGGATTCGTCCCAATGCAGCAAAATGCCAGTGGTTTCGATATGCGTGGGAAATCAAAAGCACGGCTCTCATGCAGACTACCATCTACATACAACCTCAATTCACTGTCTCCCTTCCCAAGCAAACCATGCTTGTTTGTGTGCTCTAGCCCAACAAAGTACCAGCGCTGAGGCTTGAACGCATAAGTGAAGTGCAGAGAAGCCTTCTTACCCTTCCCACCCCCGCTCTCCACCACCAAGAATTGGCCATGGAAGTAAGCCTCCACGCCCTGGTTATCCGAAGAGAGAAAGCTGAAAAGCCGTGGCATGTGTGCTGTACCTTCTCCTGCAAGGGCACTGGCCGCTGCAGCTGCTGACATTGCTGATGATTTTCCAGATGTTGCTGCTGCAGCCGCAGCAATGGCAGCAGCGGCTGTTGCTGTGCTAAGTGTGTCCGAGAATGATTCTATATAAATCCAAGTAGCAAATCCATAGCCACTCGAGAAGGGCCACCTGCTATCGCCAGGACCAAGCAGACCAGAGCTCTCCCCATCAAACTCAAACGTTGCAGCAGGACCTCTTGCTTCCTCACTACCCATAGCTTTCTCAAGTGCCAGCATCAGTGGCGTGGCCCAGCTTGTTCCGAGTGCCTTCTTAACCAAGCCAAGCCAGGAATGGAGGTCCTTCACACTAAGCGAGTGGCCGCCCAAGAGCTGAATGCACTGAAGCAGTGGTGTCCCGTCCCAGCTACTAGTACTACTCCGGCCTGTTCCAACGAATAGCTTCTCTGCAGACTCAAGGAGTACAGCTAGGAGGCCTGACGAAGAGCACATGGCACGGTTGCGGGTGCAGGCCCTTAGCGCGGCGTGCAGGCCCATGGCCATTCGAGTGCGTGGTGATGGCTCATCGCTGCAGGGGAGGTGAGGCAGGAGCTCTGCTGCAGTGATGGCGGCGCCCGAGTTGGACATGATGCTAGGGGAAGTGCCAGTGCCAGTGGTGTCCCTAACCTCATCGAGGTCATCCACGCCGCCCATGGTTCCGAGCAGAACGTCGACGACGGAGTGCGGTAACTCGCCCTGCCCCTCAGAGACCATCTTGAGGAGGCAGTCCACCCCGCCCCCACGATTGCCCATGACAGCCGCATCCACGGCCCGCACCACCTCCTGTGGCGCGTCAGCTGGCACTCCGGGAGGCCGATGCCGACTCCTCAGCGGTGGCGAAGTCTCAGGCGGCATCGTGGGCGTGCCCATGCCCATCTTCGGACTTGGCGTCCCCTTCTCAACACCCACCTCATCGGTGAGCGAAACCGCGGCGGACTTCTGCACTGAGCCCAGCTCCTGAGTCACCGAGAGAGGGGCCGGCGTTTCAGTGGTTATCTCCTGACTCGACACCCCCTCCTCCGCAACCACCTCATCCGCGAGCGAAACCTGCGCGAACTGCTCCGCCACGGAGCCCTGCTGTTGGGGCGTCGGGAGCGGCGCCGACGTGCCCGTGCTCGTCTCCTGACTCGACGCCACCTCCTCGCTGAGCGAAACCGCGGCAAACTGCTCCACGGAGCCCTGCTGTCGGGGCGTCGGGAGCGGCGCCGACGTGCCCGTGCTCGTCTCCTGACTCGACGCCAGCTCCTCGACGCCCACCTCCTCGCTGAGCAAAACCGCGGCGAACTGCTCCACGGAGCCCTGCTCCCGAGGCGACGCTGGCGTGGCCGCGCTCGTCCCCGGACTCGACGGCGCCGCCTGGACGTCCACCTCGCCGGCGAGCGGAACGGACGGGCCCTGCTCGGGAGGCGGCGGCGAGGAATCGCGCATCTCGTGGGCGTCCTCGGCCATTGCGAGGGCTCACTTCATCAACACCGCATCCGAGGGAAGCCTTCCGAATAAAAATGCGAGCGGAATCGGTCAACGAGAGTGGGACAGCGAAGCGGAGACTGGTGGTGGTGGTGGTGGTGGTGGGGAGGAGATCGGAGTAAACGGCAGCGCGCAATGTGGGCGGGGACGCGCGTAGATCTAATCGAGAGGCGGCCGGGGGAATGGCCGCGAGGAGGGAGGTGGGATCAGCGGCGATGCGTGACGAGATCCGGGATGGGATGGGATGGGATGGATGAACTGACGAAGAGGAAGGGGGACGGGAGAAGGAGACGCGGCCGGCTCACGGGTTGCGGCTGGGGGAGTAGCTAGACGTCCAGCTTACTTTTCAGCTCCGGGTTTGGGCTTATTAGGCCCGTTAAGGAAGCGAGTTTACCAGCTGGGCCCATGTTGGCGGCGACTGAAGAGAGCGCCAGTGACTAGTCCGTAATCACTTGATCATAAACACCATTTGATGCGCAATTAAGAGAACACCAATTGATGCCATCTCAAAAGAAAAATGATGCTAACGATTTTTTTTTGGTTTTTGGCACTAAAATATGGATTATACTGTATAATTAATGAAATGCAGACGATACTTTTTTTTTTTTTTTGCATTCCAATTTGAGAGCTTTATTCAACAAAGGCACTCCTAGCATCATCCGCCAGAAGGCTGGTGAGTAGGAAAGTAGGTCTAGAGCCAGTCCAACTTTCGGTGACCAACAGTGTGCATGCATGTTTAGCACACAGGTGGGCCGGTAAGTTGGCTGTTCTGTTTACATGTTGAATAACAAAATACGAAAAAGAGGAAGCTAGCTCTCCAATTTCTATAAGTAAAGGAGCCACAACAGAAAGGCTGCTATGGCGAGTGTTCCAGAGATTCACTATCTCCAGGCAGTCTGTTTCCATGATCACATGAGAGAAACCGCGCAAGTTGGCAAAGATGACTCCATCACGCAGTGCCATGGTTTCTCCAATGAACGAATCCGAAACCCCCAAGTAGGGTTTACTCCAAGCTCCCAACAAAGCAGTATTAGACCGTGCTACACCGCCTGCACCCACCTTGTTGGAGTCCAAATTGACAGCCGCATCAGTATTTATTTTGATGACCCCATCCTCAGGAGGTTTCCACCCAAAACCTGGAAGCACCGATGCGTGTGACAGAGGGATATCGAGCAGCGCCAGGTCCTCCCGAATCCTCTTAACTGATGTGAATGGATCAAGTTGATCATCATCATGAGTAACTCTATTTCTAGAGTGCCATATAGCCCACATCACTGAGATCATCTGAGCCCTCGCAGAATCAGAAAAGGACCCATCGCAAATAATATCACGAGCCCATGTATCGGGGTGCAGGCGTGGCCTTCGGAGATCAAACAATAGGAAAGCCTGTTCCCAGAACAACTTGGCATGAGAGCAATGCACTAGGGCGTGCATCAGATCCTCATCCATCGCATGACAAACATTACATCTACTGATGAGTTTGATATGGCGGTACCTCAGTGTGCTTTCATCAGGAAGGATGCCACGGACGACCCTCCACCAGAAAACTCGAACCTTAGGTAACACCTTGAGCTTCCATAGCATCTTCCACATCTGTTCTTCGGTCTGTGAAGTGCCGGTAACCGCCCCTTCCTCTAGAGCTATTCGCTCCTTCTGATTCACTAGAGCACGGTACGCCGATTTGACAGAATAGATGCCATTTCTTTCATGGGCCCAAGCAAGAAAATCATCACCACCACCCCGACGCAAAGGGATATTTAGTATGGCATCTGCGTCCGGTGCAGCAAACACAGCACGTATGAGATCGCGACGCCACGACCAATTGTCTGTATCAATCAGCTGGTCCACCGTTCCAAGCGTCGTTCCCCCTGGTACAATCATAGGAGATAGAGTTGCGAGACCTGGGATCCATCTGTCATGCCAAATGGAAATAGAAGATCCGTCTCCCACTCTCTTGATCAAACCAGCCTCGAGCGCCTTGCGCCCAGCTACAATCGCCCGCCAGATAGCAGAGGACGTCTTCGGTACCGTAGCCTCCATGAACTCCCCATCGGGGAAATAACGTCCCTTGATAACCCTGGCACATAACGACTCCGGGTTGGTAATAAATCTCCAGCCGTGCTTACCAAGAAGTGCCAAGTTGAACAGCTTCATATCGCGGAAACCCATACCCCCTTGAGCTTTTGAAGATGCAAGTTGATCCCATGCTATCCAATGCAAAGATCGTCTATCAAGGGAACCACTCCACCAGAATTTAGCCATGCTAGCAGTCAAACTCTTGCATACCTTCTTAGTTAGGAGGAAGCAACTCATACTGAACATTGGGATTGCTTGTACAACTGACTTGATGAGCGATTCCCTCCCAGCACAAGCGAGGAGTCTTTCCGCCCAACCATTCATTTTGCTCCTCGAACGTTCACCAATATGTTCAAAAGTATCACTGGAAATTCTCCCAACCGCAGTTGGTAAGCCCAGGTAACGATCACTGAAGGCCTCAACCTGAATACCCAGTAGCAGCTTCAAAGAATTCCGTCTGTTCGCTGGTGTATTCGGTGAAAAGAACACCGCACTTTTTCCCCGATTCACTGACTGGCCCGAGCATGCAGCATAGATAGCCAATATTGCATTTAACCGAACCACACTCTCCTGCGTTGCATTGATGAAGATTAAACTGTCATCAGCAAATAACAAGTGGCTCACCCACGGTGCCCGTACAGACACCCGGATGCCTCTATCGATATGCGGCGCGCCATAAGAATTCAACAGAGATGTTAGTCCTTCTGCGCATAAAAGGAAGAGAAAAGGAGATACCGGATCCCCTTGCCGCAAGCCACATGAAGGAGTAAAAAACGGCAGAAGCTCTCCGTTAACTCTGATGGTAAACCGAACTGACGAAACACACTTCATTATAAGTGAAACAAAATTCCCGCTGAATCCAAGCTTAGTCATGATAGCCTCCAGATAGTGCCATTCAACACGGTCATAGGCCTTCATCATATCTAGCTTGACAGCACATGAGTAATTCTTCCCCTTCTTCCTCCGTCTCATTGTATGGATGCTTTCAAAAGCTACCACAACATTGTCAGTTATTAATCTTCCAGGGACAAACGCACTCTGTTCCTCTCCCACCACTGTGTCCATAAGCTCCTTTAATCGGTTAGTGATCATCTTGGCCCCAATCTTGTAAGGCACCGGACATAAAGCAATGGGTCGGTACTGAGTAATAGACTGGGGATTGCGTACCTTTGGTATAAGTGTGATCGAGGTGTCGTTGAACCCCAAAGGTAGCTCACCTCCATTAAGAAACCCCAAGATAGCTGGCACTAGATCGTCCTTAAGAATTTGCCAATGCCTTTGAAAGAAACCCGCAGTAAACCCATCAATCCCCGGAGCCTTTGATGGTGACATTTGAAAGAGAGCAGTTCGGACCTCTTCCGGTTCATAGGGTTTATCAAGCAAGAAGTTCATGTCACCCGTTACACGCTCGGGGACAAACTGCAGCAGCTCGTTCATATCGTTATACCCTTGAGAGGAGTATAAGTTTTGATAGAACGACTGCACTTCCACCATATCTTCCTGTTCAGAACCACACACTGATCCATCCGCTCTTGTTAGCCTGGATATCCTATTCATACGTTTCCGCTGTGCCGCTTGCGCATGGTAGTACGCTGTATTACGATCTCCTTTTCGTAGCCAAGGGACACGAGAGCGTTGTTTCATCCATATTTCCTCTTGTCGCAACGCCTCTCGAAGTTTCAGCACCGTGGCTTTCTCTTCTTCGTTGGGGCCTCTACCAATAGATTGCTTCCTCAATTTTTCAAGTTTTAATTGAAGTTGCTTCACTTTCTTAGCAAGACACCCAAACTCCTTTGCACCCCACGCCCCAAGTTCACCTTGGAGTTTATGCAGAGTATCTTGAATACCTGCAAGTCCCTGTCCAGCATGGTTTCTCCTCCACGCCTCAGCAACAAAGTTATCATACTCAGCATGGGACTGCCAAACGTCTTCATAACGAAACAATTTCGGCCCTCGTCGTGATTGGGCTTGTTGTACTTCCACCAATACGAAGCAGTGGTCTGATTCCACCGCACTGATGTGCCGCACACGCACAGGGTCAAATCTCTGCAAGAATTCTTCATTCGCTACCCCTCTGTCAAGACGGGCTTTCACATTCATCGTTCCTCCTTGCTTATTATCCCATGTAAATGGTAGCCCGGAGAACCCCAGGTCCTGTAGGGCACAATCCTCTAAAACTTCCCGAAAGGCTAACATTTGCCCTTCCGATCTCGCAGCCCTACTGAAATGCTCAGTACCATACATAGTTTCATTAAAATCACCAAGACACATCCATGCCTGGTGTGGTACAGCATTCAGCAATCTCAAACAGCGCCAACTATGATGTCTGTCTTCCCTCTTTGGTGCACCATAGAAGCCTGTAAATCTCCATTCCGGAGTGGATAAATCAGCTTTCTGGACCCTTACATCAATGTGCCCAGAACTGTAGGATTTTAGTTCAACCTTTACATCATGTGACCAAAATAAACCAATGCCACCGCTTAGTCCTTCACTATCCACCGCAAAGCATCCTGCAAAGCCTAGACTTTGTTTCAGAATCTCTACTCGTGCAGCCCTAATCTTTGTCTCCGAGACAAAAAGTAAGGCGGGCCCTTCTTGCTTCGTTACTTTCCGAAGCTCTCGAACTGCCTCGGGGTTCCCAAGCCCCCGGCAGTTCCAACTCATGTGTTTCATGTCTCCTGGCAGGGCTGACTTGCAGCCACTGCCGAGTTTTCAGAGGATGGGGGCGTGGGTTTCTTTTTCTTTGGTACCGGCACTTCAGTACCCCCATCACCATCTATGCCACCCGAGCTATCCAAACGCTGTGCTGAGAACACCACCATATCAGTAGGAGCTCCACCTGGATTGATCTGAATTGTGGGACTTGGTAGAGCCAGAGGATCCACCCTACGATAAACTTTCTCATTCTGTGGAGCTCCCTTTCTTTTGTACATGACTTTCTTCTTTGGGGAGTTGACCTCCTCCTCCCCCCGACACTTGCTATTGGATGAGGCTGCGTCTTTCTTACTTGCATCTGAATTCTGAGCTTCCTTTGACGAGCCATCCCCCGAAAACGCTCCCTTCCTGTCCTCCGGTGCCCTTAGACTTGTGGTAAAAGGCAGCACCCCGTTCTCGTCACGGGTGCCCGGAGTGGGACAAACCATATCAGCATGGCCAAGACGACCACACGAGAAACAGAAGTTCGGGACATGTTCATACTGAATATCATACCAGTCCCTGGACTCCCTCTTAGCTGAGTCAATTAGGATCCATCGCCGCAAGGGTTTATGAACATTGATCGTCACCCTAGCTCTCAGAAAACCCCCAACCGGGTCAAAGTGAACAGACGTCGCACCAGGATCGATCTGTTTAGCAACTTCTCTACCCCATCTATCATTCTGCAAGTTGAAGGGCAGGTTTAGAACCCTAGCCCATAACTGAAGTTTGTCAAACTTAAGTTCCGACGGCTTCATACATGCATCAAAGTCCGCCAGAATTACTGCATGTTTACTCACATGCCAAGGAGATCCTTCTCGCACACGATCGCGATCACGGCGGTTCTCGAACTCCGCCACAAAGGTGTTCTCTCCCACCGGCCTGAAGAATAGACCTCTAGGGTTTCCCCACGCCGGCCTTAACGCATTGGCAATCGTCTGGATATGAAGCATCTTCCGGTACAGCACCTTGCCAGCGATTGCCCACTTCTGCTGGACTCCCTCCTCGAGATCATCAACCACCAGAGGCGTGGCTTCTTCCTCGGTGAGATCCAGCCTTCCCATAGCCTCCTCCATCCGTGCCCTAGCCGCCCTTGGGGACTGCGTTCCCCTCGAGCTTCCACTTGGATCTGCTGATGTAGCCATCTCCCAGACCAAAGCTTGTCTCGCCCCGCCGACGAGAAGTCAGCGAGCGCCGCCGTCCTGCCACCGAAACCCTAATCGCCTCACAAGGGGGCTCCGAGATTTTCGGGGAATGCCACCGAACGAGTTCGTTCGGTACGAGAAGCTCCCCAGCCGGAACACCTCTCATACAACTCACCGTACATGCCTCTCGTAGTGACTAAAGAAGGAACAATAGGCCCAATTTGGCCCAATTGATAATGTCACTTAAAAACCCATATTTAGCGGTGACTAAATTTCCATCAAAAAAAGCGGTGACTAAATAAAGCCTAGATATTGCCATGGCGATAAAAATGAAAAAACAAATCCATGATGAAAAACATAGTGTAAAATCACCATGATTAAAAAAACCAATTTTCCATGGAAAACATTGAACAAATTGTTGTGGGGGATCACAAATTTCTTTTCATAATTTTTAATTAGTTTTGTTTTTCCATGGCGGACGTATATAAAAATATGACATTATCTTTTAATTAAAAGTGTCATGCTTTTCTTAAGAAATTTGGCATTTGTGTAAAAAATATTATGACCGAAGTTGCCATGGCAGATGTATACTAAATTTTGCCATGGTATTTTAATGAAAAATTGCCATGCTTATATATAAGAAAATTGGCCATGTATGTGAAAAATAACACAAAGAATTGGTTAAGAAAATGCCATGGCAAAATGCGTATTCAAAATTTTTTCCCTCCTATTTTTATCCAATTTGCCATGCTTTATAAAAAAATTCATGCATGCGAAATAATACAAAACAATTGATCAAACATTGGCATGGGAAAATGCATGTTCAATTTGCCATAGCATTTTTACTAAAATATAAGGTGTGTTAGTTTTTTCTAAAGTCAAACAATTGCATGTTTGACTAAGTTTTTAGAAAAAAATACTCCCTCCGTCTCAAAATTATTGTCTTAGGTTTGTCTAAATACGGATGTATGTAGTTATGATTCAGTGTTAGATACATCCGTATCTAAAAAAATCTTAGACAAGAATTTTGGGACGGAGGGAGTATATATCTACAGTAAGAAATTTCTATCATTAGATCCACCAGGAAAGATATTTTATTTTTATTTGTATCATAAATGTGATATTTTATTTCACAATTTTGGTCGGTCAAATATACACAAGTTTGATTTGCACGAAAATTATACACGTTCTATTTTGAAACGGTTGCTGGGCAATTATCACATCCTATCACATCAATTGTGAGACACAATTTCTATATACCTAAGAGAGCCACTAACTTATTTATAATAACATAAAAGCATGTCACGTCACTTATAATTATGGATGGTATAAGGGCATCTACAGCCGGACTGAAAAAATTTGGCCACTCAAACATCCGCGTACCAACCTGGTCAACGTCCACACATGTCCATTTTGACTCCCTATTTATTTGGCCACGTAGACATGTCCCTCACTTTTTCCCTTACATGTCCGGACACATGCATGTGATCGATAAAGAAGGAGAGAGAAAGGAAACAAAAAATAAAGATTTTTTTTTGTGGTGGGCCCAATCCTATGTGGCGGACGCAGGACCACCGGACACGCCCGGGCACCGCTCATACTTATCTCATATATGAGATGAATATGAGGAGTGGCGGACGCAGGACCACCGGACACGCCCGGGCACCGCTCATACTTATCTCATATATGAGATGAATATGAGGAGTGCCGGACAGCCCGGACATTTAAGGAGGCTTTGAGGAGTCCGGTTGGGTCAATTTTTTGCTTCTTTCTCATGTCCGGTGGGTGGTCCTGCGTCCACCCGATCAATTTGAGAAGTCCGGCTGTAGATACTCTAAGGCCCACCTCAACATGCAACCATGCATGTAAAAAAAATTCGTCACCATATGCAACCATACATGAGAAAATATTTTCATTTTATTCTTGTACTTATATTTAATAAATATATTACAACTGTACATAATCAAATATAATAATCTTGCGTAATTTAAATTGTGGTTCAAGTGTTATTAACCTAAATGTTTATATTTCACACAATTAAATATCAGAAATGTATTGCAATCTGTTCTTGCGAGGTACTCCCTCAGTCTGAAAATACTTGTCATCAAAATGAATAAAAAATGATGTATCTAGAACTAAAATACATTTAGATACATCTCCTTTTATTCATTTTGATGACAAGTATTTCCGGACGGAGGGAGTATAATTTTAGTATGAATAACAGTTGATATACGATACATAGCCAAATGGTTCATCTCCGTCCGTTTCAAAATCGCACGGAACGACATCGTGGATTGCCATGGTACGTTTGAATTTGGCGTGCAGAGAGAAATTTAATCTCTTGGCGTGCGTTTGACTTTGGCGTGGAGCGTGTGTGTTTGACTTCGGGGTGGAGGTGGCAGTGGCGTTTTTCTTCGTTCATTACGTTTGACTTTGGCGTGGAGCTTGGCTTCTTGTGGTCAGTTGAATTGGGCCGGTCGACCGGTGGCTATTGTTCCCTTTATAAAAGGTGTAGTTTGGATGAAGAGGTTTTTTTTTAAAAAAACATGCAATTCCTTGGAGCAGTTAGATAGATCGAAGAGTACTACAAAGCTATTTAATTATGCAGCAATGAAACCTAAATAAATTCAATTGAATTAATTAACATACTCCGGCACCCTGAGCGCCACACGTCCTTCCCTGTGCCGGCCTTCAATAAACACATCTTCGGTTGATGCCTCGCATCCACCCGCTATTTAAGTGTGGCCAGGCAAGAACCATACCACACCTCCGCTCTCCATATCCTTGCACCACACCTGCCATGGCCTCCTCGAGCTCCAAAGCCCTCTGGGACAAGAAGAAGGAGATCACATGCATTGCGGCTGTGGCCCAGCGAGCCACCCGGATAGAGGTTGGCTTGTCGGCAAGCTCTTTGGAGTTGCGGCATAGCCATTGATAGGCCGTCCTCACCGGTCAGGCTGGCTAATGCCGTCTCCTGACAAATCCATCGCGAGCGATGGCGGAAATGCTTTCGGCAGGCGGAGACAAAATCCATGTTCATGGAGGTCGACACGGCAGTGAAGGAATTTGACCGGAACACCGACAACGACG
>LR738716.1:60938300-60954234 GCA_902687465.1 Secale cereale
CAGGTACATGCGACGGATTTTGCTTTAATTGTGAATGTCAGAGGCAGAGGCAGCCGCTGCCTGCACCAAGAGGCATGTTGTGTGACGTGGTACATGACTAACCTATTTTTTTACTGCGATTCTTGGGAGGTAATGTCAGGAACAGGGTGACAAACATAATTGCTGATCGGTCTGTGAAACCGGCTCCGATCCCCTGTATTAATTGTTGGGCTATGCGCATGTCAGGGCCTGTCTAATTCTGAACCCAAACCGGTTCTGTAGTAGGAGTATAAGATAAGATATGCGGCCTGTCATCAGCGGCTCTGCCTGGTTTATTATGCGGGCCGATCCCCTCCCACCTAATATGGTACCGGCAAAAAAGAATAGCAGTGGGTGGTAATCTATAGGGGCAACATTTTTCACCTCCTTCTGGTGGAATCTGAACACGGCGTGTGTTGGATCATACTCATGGAGAAGCTAGCTAGCTATGGCTTTTTTACCTCTAGGTTATTCGTTTTGTGCAGCTAGCTTGCAATAGGAAACACACCAGGGGCAGGGAGGGATCGAGCAGTGAATCTACATGACCAGACACAATAACAAACACTGGGTTAATTAGACAGCTAGCAATGGTAGATCCAGATGTGACTCGGGCATACTACTAGTCAGTCAGCTATATGTCTCTGATAGTAACAGTACTGCTGGGACAAACTCACCCACCGTCACCAGCCGCTTTAAGCTTTGCTAGTAACCAACCACCTTCCTTGCAAGATAAGCCATCAAGGGCATCTTTCCGTAATTAGATGCACGGTTTCTATCTTTCTTCTTTTCTTCTGAATGCAAGTTATTGTTCAGTTCTTGGAGACTTCCTTTCCATGATAATTCCTTTACCTATCTTTCAGACTATATATATCAGATCACAGTTTTGTAGTGCTACTACTGCCTACCTATGCTGTATCCGTGAAGGCTCCAAGTGGCAAGCACTGCCACTGCCGTTTCTGTTCTTCAGAGAGAAAATGGAGGTCCAAATGGCGCAAGAGAGAGACCATGCTGCGGTTGCTTTCTGGGCCCCCAATTTCTCTCAGGCTTCCGTTCCACTCAGAGATACACAGAAGATATAGTAGTAGTAGTAGTAGTAGTAGTATACGGCAAGGCTGAAGCAGAGATGAAACCGTCAGGGCTCAGTGATGAGAAATCAAGGAGGCACACATTGCAGACAAAGTTGCTGCTAGAAACCCTTTTTCTGTTGGAAAAAGTTTCAGATACCAGTAGCTTGGCTTGCTATAGACGGTGAAGTTAGAGGGTGTGAGGATGATATATAAAACACTTTTAGAATTAAAGCATGGAGATGATATACCGAATATCGTCATCATCATCATCATCCTCATAGATCGGATTTGACTATAATATGTATTTTTTTACATGAATCTTCTCCTGTATACATATAGGAATGAAGAACGGGTGAATTGATGATGACAAGTTCGAAGCTTGAGGTGCAAGCAACTGTTCCCTTTTTGAGGCTCTTGACCACTTGCTAGCTAGGCCTTTTGGGCAGAGAGGGGGCGTAGGACCGCAGGGGACAAGCATAGGATGCCAAGGCCATCGGTCCAACAGGCTCCGGACTGCATATCCTGTAGATAGATGAACAGCGGACGTCATCTTTCGTCCTCTTATCCTGTACGTACGTTCGTTGTGGCCTTGTGGAGGGCCGGGTCCCTATCAGGCTATCACCCCTGGTGATGAAAGAGACGTATGCTGTGCATCTTCTGAAAGTATGTATGTCATGTACATACATAAAACCGAATCTATCTGTATGTATGTGTATTCCAGCACCAAGATGGCAAGATCACAGACGGCAAATCTAGGCTTTGCGATCCGCAGGCAACTGCAATGTCATTCATATCGATTGTCCGCTGCAACAGGCCTGAGAGAGATCATCTTCACCTGCCTGGCTTGGCACCCAGAACAACACAAGGAGGCGGCGTTCTAGCGGGCAATTCCTCAACAAGACCAACGTCGGGTGGGTTAATAACTACCTCTCCCTATTTCATTCTGCCTCTACTTGTGCATTTCTCCAGTCTCGGTCCATACTTTAGAGTGTAGATTCACTCATTTTGCTCCGTATGCAGTCTATATTGGACTCCCTAAAAAGATTTGTATTTAGGAACGGAGGGAGTAGATTGCTAGTCATATCTATGAGCTTAGAACAGGGGAATGATTTCAGCACTAGTCTGGATTCCCAAACTAACCCGGTACAGTTGAGCTACCGCCAATAGGTTCTCGGCATAAGAAAGCTTCAGAGCCTGGTAAAGCTGTCCTGACTGCAGAAGTGCAGATCAGTTCACTTTGCAGCGTCGCTTCCAGACTTCGGGGACTCACGAGGCAGGTTTATGTTGCAACCATCTCGAGTCACATATAGATAGGGATCCTAATCTGGAAGTGGGAAATATGAATCAGCTCTCAGCTGCTGTCGACTGGGGCGGTGCTAATCCATAAGTTAGCAGCAAATAACTACCGGAGCATTGTACTTGTGGTAATTATAGAAATAATGAAGAAGATACTACATACCTTGCTTGCACAGATGTTTGGTTCATTATATATGCTCTCCTCGTTTATGCATATAACCAGTTTTCAATCATATGTAACCATCTTAGCACTACAAAAAGGAGCTTTGTGTTATGAAACTCACGTCATGCTTATTTATGCCCGATAAACCAATTTCAGCTGCTACACAGAGCAAAGGAAGAACAGACCTCTTAACTTCATAAAAAAAAGGTATGATTAGTTTGTCTTTCAAAGTTTTGCTATCAAAACTAGCGCCGAAGGATTCGGCAGAAATCAAAAGAGAGAATGCCTATGTTGCTTAGTGAGGTGAGACCTCGCTCAACTTCAACAATTGAAAGGCATACACCGTTGCACAAAATACAAAACTCCCCATTTCTTGTATCAAAATGGTGATGGAGAGCATAGTCTTGGAATGCTCTATCAGAGCTGACAGCAGGCAGGCCACGAAAAAAAGAAGCTCAAGCAGAGCCACTTCATCTGCTGCAATTAAAGGTTGGTATTCAAGACGGTGGCAGCCAAGTCCCTGGTTTAAAACTGGCACCAGTTCCTGTTGGTTCGGAAGACCTGAAACAAAAAAAACATGGGTCCAAATCAACAAACTGAAGTGATGATAATAGCGGTTTGTTGCCTTCTCTTTTAGTTCACTTATTAGCTACAGATTTGTACAAATGGGTGTGCTTTCTATACTTCTCCAATGCCCATAAGAAGTTGGGGGCAGTTGCACTTAGAACCACAGAAGAAAATTGCCATATTCACTATGAAATACAAGCATATTAATGAATTCTTTTCCAATACTCCAGAATGGTGCACCTCATTTCTATCCTAGCAGGCTAAAACCTTGACAAATCAACTTCATTTTACATACAATTGAACAATACCCGTAGGTCATCAACTGCAAAACTGCATGAATTATTGGAGGCAGATATAATAATACAACAAAAGGAAGGCATTGCTCTCTGAATAAACAACACGATAGCATATGCTAGACAGTGATTGGCATTATAGACTTCAAGAAAATAGCTAGTGGATGAATTACATCTCAACACAAATTACAACATTTAGAGAAAACCTTCTGTATCGGGACACACCTGTCATTATCTGTTCTGGCATCTTCTGAATCAGTCGCATCCTTAGGGTTAGACACCTTCTCAGGTTCTAAACAGTGCAACAGAAATGTTAGGGCACATATTTGAGCAGCACTACATCACAATCATAACAGATAGCATAGAAGGCTACATTACCTTTCTTTTTATCTTCAGATGTACCAGGGAACTGCTGTGTAAAACTTCTCAGATTTGGAGAATCCGTTTTCCCTGTATTTGAATGAACATCAATAGCAAATAATCAAAAGGAAAGAAAATGCAATACAAGCTTTAGTAACACAATAGGACAGTCTCTTTGGGCAAAGCCAATGATTCAAGTATAACAATTTACTAGTTGCATGCAAGCTTTGACAGTAACGAGATATCAAGTATTAGTTTCCCTGCCATCTAGTTTCTGAGAGACACGGCTGGAAACTAGGCAGTGCAAATAACCACAGCATAAGTATGAAAGGTTTTGGTGGAACAGGACGTACAGTAATCAGAATTGTCGCATACCAAACAGTCGATAGAAGGAACTCCAACGGGATATTCAACTGCTGATAGAAAATAATGGAAGCGACGGAGTTACATAAAGAACATACCAATTGTCTTGACTGGTCGGACACCAGCCCTTCTTTCCTCTTCTTCTTTCTTTTTAAGAACTTCATTGAACATAGATTAAATGTATTAGTGGAGCAAAACCATGAAGCGGCAGACATGTAGAATTATATAATACTATATAAGAGGACCTTGATGGGAAAGAACCTATGAATAAGATCTTGTATTGCAGTGCAACTAGAATAAAAGCTTCAGTGTGCAGAAAATGGTACGTAAGCATACATTTGTAAACCCTTTTTTTTTAATACAAACAGGAAGTCAGATTACACACCAGTTGGTCAGCACTCCAACATGTTTACTATATAACTGGATGAATCTACAGATATGTTTCACACCTGGAGTGACATGCATAACTGACAGCGCGTAAACAAAGCAAGAAATATAAGGTGGGGATAAAGAAGCAGCCATCAGGATCAGGGGCCATGAATGTGTACTTGGGTTGGGGACCTGGAGCGAGTCTCTCAAGTAAGGTACTGAAGGGGGCCTGGTTGTATGGTGTGGTAGGAGTATCGTTATAAATAACGAGAAACTTATAGAATAAAACTGAAAGGTTCTATCTCCAATCTCCATCTTCATTTCTGTTATTTTCCCCTGATCCCCGATTTCTAAAGGTGTTCGCACTATCTTGTATTCTTGAGGCAGTCCTTATGCCAATATCAAGGACATAACAAAATGAACCTGGCCTAAACTGAAGTTGGTTCATAACAGTAATAAACTAAGTTTCACGTGCATATTATTCCTGTTTGCAGTCAATGTAACATCGATGAAACTGAAATGTTGTATTGGTATTCCAGCTAACTGGTGGAGTGCTTGTGGCAATAAAAAAATTCAAGTGATTTTGCTTCATCCCTCATTTCCTCGGTTGTAACAGACTCTTGGCCCCAAAAATATCATACAGTTTCATTTAGCAGCCACAAGAAGAAAAAGATTTACCATCAAAGAGGGTATAATACACATCTCTGACCATGACCATCATTCTACCATTTTACTATCTACTGAAGTAATGGGAATTACCGGATTAGCATAAAAGACATATAGTAACAACCATAAGGCAGACTACAACAGCAATAGCTAATCCATTCCTATGAGTGTGACCCCAACAAACAATAGGCATTACTCATGAGAGGCATACTCAAATACCCTAGCATTTCACGCAGTCATCAAACATCTTTGATTCACTCTAACACACACATTTGCTGTGCTTTTTTGCAGCATATCCACACATTGCAACGATGACATTAGAAAAATGAACAATTGTAATAGACCTGTGCGCTGCTCCATGACACGCTTCGAAAAACATGTTGAGATCTATTGCTCTAACTTATGCAGCAACATTTTAAATGAGCAATACACATAGTGTGGAGCGAGTGAAGCTCAAGAACAAAAGCAAAAGAGAGGTTAGAAGTTGGAACCAGCAGATACATACGTTCAACATTTTGCTTCACACGTTCACGCCTCACCTCCAGTTCAGCTAACTCCTGTCTCAGTGTAACAATACATCACATCAGTATCAGATGCAATGAACACACTGCTTCCCTAGAAGTGAACAATCAATGCGCAGCTTTCAGAGAACCATGTGACTGGCACGGTCTCACTCCTTACCTCTGGTGTTGGAGCTTTCTTCCTTTGTCCATTCAACCAGCAAATCCACTCAACTACAAGCACGACGCAACTATCAGATGATGTCTACTCACTGACAAATCCGACTATGCTGGCTCAGAATGAAGGCCATAAACCATACATGCCTGCAAAAACATTTGTTGGTACCAGCCAAATCGGAGAACTAGAGATTCTCACAGGCCTAACAAGCGATAGGAGGCGTAACCTGGAACAGTGGTCGGATCCCGGTCGCCCTTGAACTCAATCCACCGCTTCTCTTTCACTGCGTAATGCATCACCAAGCAGAAACACGGTCACATCAGGATCATTTTCATAGAGGAGAGCGCAGGTTCTTGTTGCAAGGGGGAGAAGAGGAACGCATGGACGACAGCGGTGCACGGGGAGAGACGGGCGCGGGGGCACGTACTGGCGCCGTCGACCTCCTCGACGCGGGAGAAGTAGTGGTTGCCGGCCCTGTCGACGCCCACCTGCGTCCGTGACCGGAACATCCCCAGCATCCGCTCCATCAACCGCTTCGACATCGCTCCGGCGCCCCCTCTTCCGGCCGCCATCGTCCGTTCGCCACTCGCCGGACCGGTTACCGCGACGCCGCCTTATGGACCCCTCCTCCTCCGCTGGCCGCCGGCTGCTCAGACGCGCCGCCTCCTGCTGCAAAAAGAGGATTGGAGGATTTGGGGATCGGGGGAAGAGGCGCGCGTAAGGGCACGTGGGCAGCATAGCAGGCGCACAGCAGCGCGATGTCCAGATAATGGAGGGATTGGTCCGTGGACGTCGAGATGCGACTTACCCCCCGCTTCGACCTGCAGCGCCGCCGCCGGAGTTGGGGTCGCCGAGGTGGAGTCGCTGTTGCTGGGCGGCTGGGAGAAGACGGGTGAGCACGCCAGGCTCGGGTTTGGGTCCGGGACTCCGGGTCCAACCAGAGCAGAGGGCATAACGAACGACCGACCGGGGCGGGGCGAGGCGGGTGAACCAAGTTCGGCTCAACCAAAGTAAAACCAAATTTGTTTTTCAAAATACTAGTACAAATGCCCGTGCGTTGCACCGGGCGAAAAATAAAATATAGCTACTCCACGTGCCATTATACGATATTTTTAAAATTCAGTTTTTGCAAACGTCAGAAATAACGTTAGGCAGAGTATTTCTTTTTGTATGATGAAATTTGGACGTACTGTCACAATGTTCATCATTACCTATTTCAGCTCCACACTATCATTTCATCTGAAAACAATCCACACTATCATTTCATCTGAAAACATGAATTGTTTTTATCAATCCATTATATTTAATTTTTGTTTAGAAAAACGCGCTTTTTTAACTTTAAGGTGTTTTTTAAATGAGAATATTATTGAGCTCAGATTTCTTAATCCTCTTGCCCAGTACAGATCGTGGTTCTTCCCAAGACACAAAAAATTGCATTTTAGGAGGATCCTCAAAGCCATAGGCCATCGCCGCCATAGTCGGCCATGCCGGGTGAGGCCCACGGCCATCGGCAGGGAGCCCGGCCGGGGGCAGTGGCCCATGGCCATCGGCACCATCGTCTGGATAAGAAATATATGCTTAGATAGCTTAAAAAATTACCACTAAAATACATTGCAATCTGTCAAACAGCCATATCAGAACAAAAGTTTCAAACATTTTTTGTTGAAAACAATTTTCAAACAAATAATACTTTTTCAGTTTTGTAAATCTCGTACCATTATCCCAAAACAAACTAATAAGTAAACATGGATATGCTCTTACTTGATTTTCCACATGGCAAGTTGAAACTATTTTTATTGTCGAAATCAAAGTACAGTAATAATCCAAATTATTGGGATAAGATTTCTAGCTCAGTTATGGGAGGGCAGTTGTGTGCTCCCATTGACGTGGGTTCGAACCTTGTGGGCGTCTCACATATTCCTTCTTAAATTAAAAGCCACACATGGACTCCTTCCCCTGTTGGTCTAGATTGTTAAGATTTTCGATCAAAATTGACGAATGATTTTGGTTTAAATGGTTAACAAAATAATGAAATTAGATCTGATTGTTGCATGCCTAAGGTTCAAACCAAATAATAGCCATGCACCACAGTGAAGAATAACCCTGCAAATCATTAGCAAATTCATTTGAAAAGATTGGTTGCGTGTACTTCATTCAAAATTCAGAACCAAGAGTCAAATCATGGGCGTAGGTAAGTTTCATAGCTTCAGATATATTTCACTTAGCTAGAAAAATAGTAGGAAACTAAAAACACAAATTAAATCGGTGGTCATGGCTGGCTCTCAATTAGTGCCAGTGTTGGAGACAATGATACAACTAACCAACGAGAAACGAACTTGCTACTTAAATTGCTTCCTGGTTAAAAGAATAGATCCATTAGTTCTCGGATATAAAGATGGACATCTACATACACATCATAAGCCAGTCTTAACCTCCTTAAGATTAACGTATAACACTATTTTCAATTGAATCACTTATCACATGCATACTTAGTTATTGTCTCCTTCCAACTCCTTGCTGTAGATTCTGAGGAGTCGAAGTATTGCTCTCTTAGAATTCACATTCGCCCACTTTTACTAATGATAGTTTTCCCGGCAAATCCCTACACATACAGATGTTCCTCACATCTAATGGTTGAAGGATTGTTTGCATGTTTACCTAGTGTGAGGAATCAGTCAAACCTAGTGACCTGAGTTGGGGTGCAAATAATATCAACCAATGTATCATGGATTAGCATCTTCTCAACTGGATTGTCATCAACTAATTGTTTTTCATGTACTGTACTCGTGAAAAAAGTGGAAGATAACACTCCGTGATCTTTTATTAGTTAAGGATTATATGAACAAAAATCTATCAGATAAAATTAACCAACAATGTGTGTTTTAAAAAATGCACATTAAGAGCCCATGGCAAGCTTCCGCTGGATAAGATAGAACAAAGGAGCGTGTAGGAGCAGCCTTGCCTTCAGGTGGCAGGGAATCGTGGTAGGCATGAGCCCCCCTCCTGCACCGTCGCGACCAGATCGACGCACGCCATCCCGACCGCCGAGATCGAGGTCCCGAGCACGCACTGACCAGATCGAGGGACTTTATTTGTCGGAATGGTGTGGATTCAACTTGGTAATCGGCGAGCAGGGGCGGGTCATGGAGCGTGGCTGCTGTGGCCAGAGCCTCCGTGTCCATGCAGCCGTACCCTCGGCAGGATCCGACGCATGCTGAATCTGACGCTGCCCCGCCTCCCGCGCGACCTCCTCCTCCTCCCGGCTGTTTCCGTGGCGGCGAGGAGCATGTTGAGCAGCCCGTCGCGGTCGGCGACGCGCGCTCGAGCCGGCCGGTGCAGGCCCAGAGCGCGGTGGCCTGGGCCTCGCCATCGGCGAACCACGCGCAGAGGATTCGGACGGGGCGGGGAGGAGGACACGAAGGAGTGGAGGCAGGCCGTGGTGCGGGGAGGACGGCACGACAGAGGCTGGCGTGGCGAGGAGGAGGACACGAAGGAGAGAAGGCAGGCCGTGGTGCGGGGAGGACGACACGGCAGAGGATGGCGTGGCGGAAGATGCGGCCGGCGGCGGATCCAGGTGGGGTCGGACGTGGGAGGCGGGGTCGCTTGACTCGGGCGGTGATTTTTTTTGTCGAACGCGTTCACGTATGAGCAGAACTACAAAACGTTTTTTCACTTAATTACTGGACCGCGGGTTGTATTACTGAAAAATATAGGGACGTTTTAGTAAAAAAGCTCAACGATGGTGAGTGGGTGGGCAGAAGCGATAATCGCTTTATTATTAGGGAAAGATGTTTGTTATCTTTTCAGTCTTCACTTCCTAATAGCCTGTCAGTATGAGTTCGCTCGGGACATAAACACAGTCAGATTCAAATTTTTAGATGAGTCAAATTCAACTTAAAACAAAATGGCACGTGTGCATAGTTTGAAGAGCAAACTCATTTTTTTAGAAGAAAGGAGAGTAAAGACATGTGAGCACGCTAACAGCTACGCTAACCAGAATGTACCTTTAATTAAAAATATGAAAATAACCGATCTATGATGCCAAGCTAGCTAGCTAAAATCGTCAAGACTTGGTCCGCCACGCGAAGAAACCAGCTTGCTCGCACCCTTATCTCTTGTTTTCTTTTCTCTTCCGCGAGGCTGTTGCCAAGCCAAGTCTTCCACATCCAGACATGACCTCTCGGGCTCTCACTGGGGTGCGCCACCGCTGGCCGCCTGAGCCCACACCGCCGCCGGGATCCCACCCCGCCCCTCCTCCTCTCCCCCGCCAAGCTCCAGCACCTCCAGGATCCCACCCCACCCTCTCCTCCTCTCCCCCACCAAGCTCCAGCACCACCGGGATCACCCCCTCCATTCCATTCGCGCGAGAAGTTCTGGAAGAGTCGGCTGGGGCGGCGGCGATGTGCTCTTTGGCGAATGGGGGGCGTCCCCCTGCCGTGGAGATGGAGCCCCTCCTCCCGGTGGGTGGCTGGTAGCGACAGGGCCTGCAGGGCCGATGTGCAGTGGCTTTGTTGCTCGCAAGATCTGGCGGCCGACCAACACTTGCGGGGTCTAGCCGCCGTTGCCGTCCACCGCTTCCACCTCTCCTATTGCACCCTCCTGCGCCTCCTTGCGCGGCCCCTTCGCCTCCCCCTGCTTTCCATGGAGATGCATTAGCCGCCGTTGGCTGATTCCGCTCGCCCCCACCCACCTATGCTTCGCCGCTGCCTCGGTCCGACACCTCCAAGCCACCGGCCGACGAGGGCCACAACGCTGCCCCACCATGAGCTCCTGACCGAGCGGGGCCAGGGTTGCTCCCCTCCGACCTCTTTTTTGCCCGGAGGAGCCCCTTGCCTTCAACTACATGGGGTTTGGCCTCGTTTCCATCTGCAGCAGCTTGTCCGGCCTCCGTCATGTCTGGCCAGCAAGCCATGACACCACCGCAGAGGTGTTGGCGCCCCGAGCCTCCTCTGTCCCGTGGCTCCACCTCCGTTCGCGTTCGTGTAGGAGACGGACGGCGTGGGCATTTTTTTTTCTCGTCCGGCGGCGCACGGCAGTCGGCGCACCCGACGCGGAGTGTGGCCCAATGGGCGCCAATTTGGCAGCGGAGGGCGGCGCCTGCTGCATCATAGAGCGGCGCTCGAGTGGAGGCTCGCGAGCAGGTGTCGCCCCGGCCTCATCAGATTGGTCGAGAGCGGTGCTATCCACGGAGGCAACAACCTTGGCGTCGACGGCGGTGCCGAGCGGTGAGAGATGCGGCTGTAGCCGCCGTCAATTTGCTTGGGCGATAAAGGGAAAAAGGGGATCGAGGCGTGGGGACGAAGGAGCAAGAGCGAGCGGGAGAAGCGAGGCCGAGCGCGAAGGCAGCGGGGCGGCGAGGTGCTCTGGATCTGGAGCTCCCCTCCCGATCTGGAGCTCGAGGGGCGCTGCGCGGGGGAGGAGAGCCCGTGCGTGAGCCCACGAACGAAACGTTTTTCACCGTTGACCACTTAAATTTGTACCGCGGGTTAATTAGCATATAACAGAGGGGCTTTTCTGCAAAGTGGCACGACGTACGGGCTGAAACCCAATTTTCTTTATTATTAGGTAAAGACTAGCAAAACGGACGTGCACTGCAACGGAAGAAAAAACATAATCTTTGATCGCCATGACCATATTTTGCCGCATCACCGAGATATATCACACTTATTTTCGTGAAATCAAAAATAGTTTTGAAACTAATGATTTTTTTTTAAACTCGTGAACATATATGAAATTGTGATTTTTTTTTTAGAAAATCCGAACATTTTCTAAACTCGTGTACATTTCTTGAATGCATGACCATTTTATACTATGTGCAAAGAATTTTATTAGAAATTGTAAAACATTATTTTAAACGGTTTTTCTTGAACAGGCGAACATTTCTAAAATCGATGAACATATTTTTGGAAATTGGTTGAACATTTTTTGAAATTCACGAAAGAAATTGATTTAGCGAACATTTTTTGCAATGCATGAACAATTTTTGAATAACAAACATTTTACGAATCAATAAACTATTTTTGTAAGTCATGAACATTTTTAAAAATTTTAGAATATTTTTCAATTCATGAACTTTTTTTAGTTGACAGAAATTTTGTTCAATTTCATTAACATTTTTTAATACACAACTTTTCAAAAAAAAAGAACAATTTTTTTCCCAAAAAATTGCAAACATGTTTTGAATATGCGAACACTTTTTTAAAACCGCAAACATTTTCTGAATGCACAAACATTTATGAATATGCGGTGGCAGACGCACAACCCTCTGTTGGCTCGTCGAGGCCATGGACGCATCATGGGCGTCGTCCGACGCAAACATGGTGCGGCGTGCCCGCTATACGGGGCAGCGGGCGCGAGAGGCAGCGACAGCCCTCACGACGGTGGACATTGGCGAGGCGGAGTCTCATTCTCCGATGCCCCGTATGATGCACCAATCCGGACATCGCAACCACGTTGTGGTGGATGTCGCCGGCTCGTCCCAGGACGGGTCCATCAACGATCAGATGTCCACCGGCACCGTCCGGGTTTCAGGCTACGAAGAGCAAGAGTAAGGCATGGGAGACGACAACGCCTTGAGTCCCGTGAGGTGACCCGTGTCCCATAGCCTACCCTACCTTATCGGCGGCCGAACAACACTCTGGAAAGCGCAGTCGTCCGCTGAACATGGGCACGACGGAGCCGAACGAGGTCTGCTCAAAGATCGATTTACGTTGCATGTAACAATATGGATTTGAGGTTTTTAATTTAAAATATCCAATCGTAGAATCAAATATTTGAGGTGTGACCTGTCACTGTCCGCGGGCGTTTGAGGGGTGTAATGCCCAGGATGGGACTATACCTTTAAGTCGTGCCTCGACACGTAGGAGGTATAGTCCCATCCTGGGCATTACAAGTTGGTATTCAGAGCCTTCTCCGACCTAGAAGCCCCCACTGTTTGATTGAATCGTTGACGATTGAGTCTAGGCACACACTTAAAATGTTTTGAGTCCTATATTTATATCGGAGAGTAGGATTTCTTTTGCTCCTCATCTCTTTTCACTCTGGTGAGGACTCCTGACGATTACTCTTGCCTCTTCTACTCTCAAAAATTGCACCAATTTTTTTTAGGAATCTCGCGAGTATTGTTTGGATTGTTCCGATGTCTTTGTGACGAGAACATTGTTCTCGATGCCTCCTGTCATTAGGGGTTGTGGCAGTGTCCCGGGGAGTTGAGCTCCGAGGTGTTATCGTCACAAACATATCGCGGCAGTTCTAGAATACTTAAGACGGCCGACATCGAAAACTCTTGAAAGGATCGATATGGTTGACTAGAAGGGGGGTGAATAGGCAACTAACAATTTTTAGCTTTTCTTAACCACTTTAAATTAAGTGACAAAATAAGTTGTCTAGATATATTACTAGGATGACAACTAAGATAAAGAAGGACAACAACTACACATGCATGCTATAGGAGTTGAACAAGTAAAGCATGCAAAAGTAAAGGTAAGAAATAACCACAAGTGAAACCGGTGGAGACGAGGATGTGTTTCCGAAGTTCCTTCCCTTTGAGGGGAAGTACGTCTCCGTTGGAGCGGTGTGGAGGCACAATGCTCCCCAAGAAGCCACTAGGGCCACCGTATTCTCCTCACGCCCTCACACGATGCAAGGTGCCGTGAATCCACTAGTGGTGCCCTTGAAGGCGGCAACCGAACCTTTACAAACAAGGTTGGGGCTATCTCCACAACTTGGAGGCTCCCAACAAACCACGAAGCTTCACCACAATGGAATATGGCTTCGAGGTGACCTCAACCGTCTAGGGTGCTCAAACACCCAAGAGTAACAAGATCCGCAAGGGATTAGTGGGGAGAATCAAATATCTCTTGGTGGAAGTGTAGATCGATGCCTCCTCAAGCAATCCCGAGCAAATCAACAAGTTTGATTGGCTAGGGAGAGAGATCGGGCGGAAATGGAGCTTTTGGAGCAACAATGGAGTAGTGGGGGAAGAGGTAGGTCTTCTTGGAGAAGAAGAAACCCTATATATAGTGGGGGGGACAAATCCAACCGTTATTGGTGTTTTCAGCCCGCAGAGAGCGGTAGTACCGCGCATGAGTTGCGGTACTACCGCTGGCTGAGCGGTACTACCGCTCCGGGAGCGGTACTACCGCTTAGGCAAAAGATTGCGACATGATTGACAACCACGGATGAAATAAATTGCATCCGTGGCTACATCCGCAGGGAAAACGGTAGTAGCAAAATGCGACACGGTACTACCGCTTAAGATAAGCGGTACTACCGCATTGTATGCGGAAGTAAAAAATTACTTCCGCATCCACTTCTGTACTTAGACTCAGTGCCTGGGCCAGATACACGGTACTACCGCTCTGGGGACGCGGTACTACCGTGGGAGCGGTACTACCGTGTTGGCAGGCGGTACTACCGTGTAACTGTGCGGTACTACCGCTTGGTTGAGCGGTACTACCGCTTGCCAGGCAGTTGTTCAGTTAAGAAGTCACAGTTTTGCATATACGAAAAATAACCGGTTGGACCTCCAGAGAAGCAAGGAAAGGTGGTGCGGGAGAAGGATGTGTACGTGTTGATTCTACCCAAACCTTTCCAACACGGACCCCCTCTTAATAGTACGGCTTTCCTATTACTCAAAGCCACCGACAGGGAGCAAAAAGAAAACACCGTCCTTCATAGAATCAGAGGGGCAAACAATCGTCTTGTGCCTAAGGGAGATATACCTGTATGAGCTTAGAGCACACGATCAGTCCGCAAATGTATTGTCATCGATCACCAAAACTACTTAGGGAGAAATATGCCCTTACAACTCTCCTATGCGGTTAGTGGCAAGATAACCCCGACATCACCCAGTACTGGGGAGGTATTTCGGGAGTATTGTCATAGCTTGTATAGTAGATGCGTTTCGAAGGTCCGAGGTAGACGGTTTCCGAAAATAACTGGTTATGTGTTGAAGGATGGATACAGCTGGATGTAGGATTAGAGTTGAGTGCGCGATGCTTCCCCTGTATCCCCAACACCTGATTGCATAACTGGAAATTTTCGGAAATTAATAGGTGGGTTCATCTAGTAGATCGTAGGCATTCTTCCAACGAATGCAGGTTATGGAGTTCGGGGTTCTACATTGAGTGAAGTGGTTTTATGGCCGATGTTCCGATCGGGAGTTGCATCTTAAAGGGTCCTTGGCTATGCTGATCCGGGGATTGTAAAACCCTTTTGTAACATGTTCCATAAGCTTTCAACACAAAGATGTCGAACGAAGCTCCTATCTTGTATTTGTTCCATCTGCACCTTGTTGTTTTTCTTATTTACCTTTTGTCTTCCAAGTGGCTTCTCGTGAAGATTGTTGTTATCATTAAACTGAGAATTTCATTCGTTCCTCTTGTTCGAATGATTCTTGTGAAGAATATGTTGCAATTTTAGCCGTTGTTTCAGCTTATATCTTCTTTCAATCAAATGGCTAATGGTGGTCATCTCTTTCAGGATGGCTCCTAAAAGGGTTCCCAAGGCTAACCCAGAGGGTGAAGAGGTTCCTGATCGTCCTCCTACCCCTCCTCTTCCGTCTAAGGCTTGGAGAGCAATTATGCAGACTACAAACCAGAACACCCAGATGCTTATGCAGATGATGCAGCAAATGCAAGCAAATCAAGCAAATCAGGGTGCTCATGGGAACCAAGGCAATTTCTTCAACCAACAGCACTTTGCTACGCTCAACCAGTTCTTGGCAAATCAACCAAAGGCTTTCAGTTACTGCGTGGACCCTCTCGATGCTGAAGACTGGATAACCGATATCAAGAAGCATTTTGAGTGCAGTAACGTCAGGCCCGAGGACTATGTGAAGTTTGCAGCCTTCCAACTCAAGGACCAAGCAGCTGATTGGTGGCAACAGTACAAAGACTCCAGAGCAGGGCGTGAAATCTCCTGGGATGACTTCTGCAAGGACTTTCGCTCTCACCACATTCCAACAAGTGTCATCGAGGGTATGCGTGAGCAATTCCGCAACCTGAAGCAAGGCTCTATGACTGTCTACCAATATAATGTCAAGTTCCAGAACCTTGCCCGCTATGCAAAGCAAGACATTCCAGATGCCAAGA
>LR738716.1:60967763-61040265 GCA_902687465.1 Secale cereale
CCCGCTGGGCCCGAGATCGGGCCGCGCCTCCGCAGATCTGGGCCGACCCCGCGCGCCCTTCGTCAACCTCGCGCCGGCCGGACCTCGCCTCGCCGCCGGCCCCAGCGCCCTCGTCACCGACCGCCGCCGGCCACCTCCGCCCTCGCCGCCGGGCCTCCTCGCCGCCGCGCGCCCCAGCGCCCTCGCCAGTCGCCGCGCCGCCCGGTCCCTCACCCCTCATCGCAGCCGCCTCCGGCCGGAGCCGCCGCCGCCGGGCGCCAGGCCGACGTCCCGCCGGGCCAGGTCGCCGCCCCAGCCGCTTCTTCCCACCGCCGGCCTCGAGGGAGCCAGCCTCGCCGCGTCGGTCGATCGAGAAAGCCCCTCGATCCGATCGGATCCAACGCTAGGGCCGAACCCTAGCGGGCGCCGCCCGCCTGCCCGTGGACCCGCAGAGCCCGCGGACCCGCTTCTCCGCCCCGACCCGTTGACCGCTCCAGATCCAGACCCGGACCCGTTTGACCCTGAGGTCACTTCGTTTTTCCCTAAGTCCTTAGATTTCAATTGTCTGATGCATTTTTGTGATGAGGATAACTTTTGCTGTGCATGTCCATTTTGTGTGTATGATATGTCAAAATGATCGTGGTGACATGTACTATATTTTGTTCCATTGTGCCATGCATGTTTGAGTCCATCTAGATGTCTTAAACTTCATGAGAAGAGTGCTACTTGTTATAAACTGCTGCTATTAGTTGTTTTCATGCCATGTTTGATATGTGATAACTTGTTGCATGTTTATCCAAATGAAGCAAATGATATGTCCACATGTTCATCATGAGATGCTCTACATGTTGGTTGCTTTAGCTTGCATGATAGATTTCATCTTGTCATGTTTATCTCCTTTGCAAAAGTGCTTGTGGCTGTTATGTTATTAAACTTGTTACGAGATGCCTAGTTGAGGAGCTCGTTGCTATTGTTGTGGTTGTCCCCTTGTTGCATGCTTATATGTTTTGGACTCCCCATCATGTATACTTTGCTGTGGTGCAAACCACTTGCCATGTTATGCTTTGAGGTGACTTAAACTTGCTCACAAAGATGCCATGATATTACTGCTGTTTTAACACTTAGTGAAATTTCACTAAGTCTGGAATCTGTAATTTCCAGATGCCATGTTTGCTTGTTGTTCTAGGCAAATCCATGATAGTTTTGGGGTGAATCTTGATGATTCCTTGTTGTATATGTTGTTGGCTATCCATTCATGCTCTCACATGCTCATTTGGGTGGCTGTAGCATATTTAATTCTTGCTCCCAAGTTGCTATAAAATACTGCTGTCAGGTTTTGTTGTCATGTTCAAAATGTTATAGCTTGTTGCTATTGATCCATGCCTCCTATGGAGATGCTCCAATGGAATTGTTTGCTGTAGGATATGTCTATTTTATGTCCATGCTTCTTGTCATGATGTTTGAGTGCTGTAGACTATATATTTCTTGCTCCGAAGTTGCTATGTGGTTGTTCGTTTCAGCTTTTGCATGTTTATTGTTTCGGGTGTATCTTTTAGTCTGTTGCTCCGTTTTGAGCAAGTCCTATATGAAACTTGTGTGGTTTTGCATGTAGATTCATAATATCCTCTTGTTAACATGTTTTGAAGTTTCTTGCTAGTTGCATATTGTCATGTTCCTTGTGCTGTATCTCTGTGTTTCCTATGTTGACTTTTTGTGCATCCTTAGTGCATCTTCAGTGCTTCCTTAGTGCATCAGTCATGCATCCTGTGGTTTGCGCATTGCATCTTGTTGATTTTCGTGCCCCGTGTGTTTTGTGTTGAGTAGAGCCGGAAGCCGAGACCGAGTACGAGAACGAGGTTACTACCGAGGTTGAGAACGAGGAGCCCCCTTACGATCCGATCGACGACTCTTCAGGCAAGATGACCTGACCCAGATAACATTACTATCTTTGCCTATTGCTAGAAGTCTCGCTCTATAGCTTTTGCCTCGATGCCCATGTTTTCCTGTTAGCCTCCTATTGTAACCATGAATCTGTCTAACCACCCTACCTATGCAAACCTTTGATTGGCTAAGTAAGCTTCGCTCAGCGCCTCTTATAGCATTGCTAGTTGCAGGAGAAGATTTGAAGATTCTTGCTTCATGTTGAAGCTTGTTGAGATATCACACTATATTAACTCTTAATGAAATCATCTATATATTGGTAATGGGTGGAAGGCTAAGCCTTTTGCTTGGTGATTTGTTCCACTCATGCCGCCCTAGGAACCGTATAAACCGGTGTTATGTTCCTTGATTTTGCGTTCTTCACACGGTTGGGGTTATGGGACCCCCTCGATAAACCGCTAAGTGCTAAGTCTTTTCCAGCAAGTCCCAACTTTGGTACTATTTACCTAATAACTAAAACTTGCATAGGGAGTAATTAACCCTCTTCTTAATCAACAACCCCGGGCCAGTGCTCCACATGAGTGTTGGTCCGAAACGGGGAGCCCGCGGGGCCACCTTGGGGGAACCCGAGGTCTGGTAAAAACCCGTAGCTTCACCCATCTGGTCGTGGCCTGAGACTAGATACGCGCGGCTACTGTCAGGGTGTCGGCACGCCGGGAGGATTTGCTGGATTAGCCTTACCTTAGTCGGAGTATCTTGAGCACGGGATTCCGAGGATACTCGGGCCTTCCCACCTTGGAGTTGCGACTCCGCGGATCGTGGGCTTGTCATGGGCCAAGTTGGAACACCCCTGCAGGGTTATGAACTTTCGAAAGTCGTGCCCGCGGTTATGTGGCGGATGGGAATTTGTTAATATCCGGTTGTAGAAAACTTGACACCATGTTCAGAACACACTACCAGCGTGAGTACCGTGACGGTCATTTTCCGAAAGGGGTTCGGAAAGTGAACACGGTGGGGTTATGTTTGACATGTTTTAGTTAGGATCACTTCGTGATCATCTTTTCGTCCGAGGCACTTCTCTTCTCGCTCTCTTTTACGTAAGTTAGGCTAGTGCTGCTGCAACCTCTTGTTCTTTCTTCAGCCTTGTTCCACACCCAAGGCTTGGATAGTTGTGTTACCCGGGAACGGGATTGCTGAGTCCTCTGTGGCTCACAGATTCTACACCACACCAGATGCAGGTACTCAGGCGATCTATTCAAGTGACGGCACCGAGCTGTACTGGGAGTACGACGGGGACCGTAGCCGTTACTACGTGCACTATCCCGACGATCAGTATAGGTTTCTACTAGGGGCGATTCAGACCTGTGGTTTATGTATGTTTGGTATATTTCATTTGGATCTTCACCCGTAGACGGGTTGTGATGTTTTGAATGATGTTTGGATATGTAATGAATTATGTGACGTGACGAGTGTAAGCCAACTATCTTTTCGCTTTCATCCCTATTTTTACATGAGATGTGCAAAGATACCAGACTTGAGATCATTCCAGAATGGGCTTATACCTTTAAGTCGTGCCTCGACACGTAGGAGGTATAGTCCCATCCTGGGCATTACAAGGGGGCAGATTTTCCTAGTCCGGCTTGCAGATGCTCTTACCGCCGGTAAACTCTACGCCCAAATCCATGGGGGTGGAAAGTGGTAGTGGATAACCTGAAATAACCGATATTTGAATTTGAAAAAAATGACTATTCGTATCTGAAACATCCACATCCGAACCAAAATGGAAATGGAAATGGAAATGATCCGTACCCAAATTTATTTAACAAATAAAAAACAAATATGGTATGAGATTTTGACACGATTATGGATATGGAAGTGGATATATCCGTATCCGGATAAGGTTATGGGAGGTAAATTTCAAAATTCTATCCCCAATATTCCAATTATCCAATATACAAGCCAAATAAGTGATCAAACTTTACCCTTTTATATGTCTAAACTTAGAAATTATTATGCATTGCAATAGATTCATTAATAAACCTATTTATCATCGATTATTGTATGTCACAAGTTGATTATTTCATGTCACATAGCTATTGACTAATTTACTTAACCAATACGTAGCTATTATTTTTATCCATTTCGAATCGAGTAAACATCCGGCATGTATCCGTATTCCCATATCCGATAAAATCCGTATTCATATTTGTATTTGTTTCGAAAACAGAAAAATGAAAGTGGTAAGAGCACTATCCAATCCGCATTTGATCTGTTTCCACCCCTACAAATCCATTCCGGTTACGGCGATCCGAAACAAGATGGGTAATTCCGGGTTCGGGTTTGTGTTTGGACGTCGATATGTGACGAACGTTCAGCCTGGGAGTTGAGCGACCTGGACGAAATGTTTGACGCGGCAGGGAAGTCTCATCGAGTGTTTTTGTTCATTGCCATGTTTCCCCAGCCCGAACCACCGAATCCCACGTCAGCCGGGCCTGCTGGCCCAAACGATAATGAAAAACTGTCAGAAACTATTGTATAAGAACATTGCAGCAAAAACACAAAAACACAAAAACAATGAAGAAGACCCAAGGGAAAAAATGAGAAAAAACCGTGCAATGAAAATGCCACAAAAAATCAAGAAATTGCTATCCATTGTTATAATTGTTGAGACTACCACACAGTACCTATAGAAAAAAAAATGCCATGATAGATGGCAACTACCAAACATTTCATGAAGTACAAATAAAAAATGTTGACGTGCTATGGGAAATAAATTGCCATTATTTGTATGAAATTTGTTCAAAAATAAATTGCCGTGTGTGCAAAGAAATTGACATGGTCTGCGCACTAAAAATGCATGGTGCATAGAAAAAAATGTTGTGACCATAGAACTAAATTTGGCATGGCTGCATAAAAAATAATTTTGACAAGATGCAAAAATTGATGTCATGAAATAAATTTGCCATGATTCGATAACTAAATTTGTCGTGATTCGATAACTAAATTTGCATGGTTGTTTGCTAATATTTACCATCGCCTTGGCAATTAAAGTAAATATGTCATGTCAATATAAATGAATTTTCCATGCTACAAAGTAAAAATTGTCATGCTCCTAAAAGAATCATGCCATGAAGATAAAAAATCATACAATTAACATGTGACCATCCAAAAAAAGTTTCGAAGTTTGAAATGATGTATGAGGCACACTTCTCATAGAAAAATAAGTTGCCGTGCCACGGAAAAAAATTGCTATGGTTTGTATGAAATTTTAAAATTTGTCCAAATATAAATTGTCGTGATCCAAGGAATTTGCCATGGTCTACACACAAAAAAACATGAAACTAAAAAAATGGCATGCTATTATAAACTAAATTTGCCATGATTAATTACTAAACCTACCATGATCAAAATGAACAATATAGTTGCCATGGTTAATTAATAAGAAACTATAATTTTCCATGATCTACGAACTAAACTTGCCATGGTCAATTACTAAATTTAACATGAACAACAGAAAATAAGTTTGCCATGGTTAAATAATGATATTTTCCATGGTTGTTTGCTAACGGTTGCCATCGTCTTTGCAAATAAAAAATAAAAAAATTCCATGGCAATATAACATTAAAATTGCCATGGCAATAAAATGTTAAAATTGCCATGATCTTGGCAAATAAAAAGTAAAAAATTGCCATGAAAATAAAACATTAAAATTGCCATGGCAATAAAATGCTAAAATTGACATTGTCTTGACAAATAAGAAGTTAAAAATTTTCATGGCAATAAAGCGTTAAAATTACCATGGCAATAAAAAGTTAAAAATTACCATCGTACAAAAGAAAAAGATTGGCATGTTCTTAAAAGGTGCATGTTATGAAGATAAAAATAATAATACAAATTTTTGCATGGACATATATACTAACCCAATCAACCAAAATATTCGATCGATCATATTTGCTTGATTCAACATGGAGGAACATTCGATGAGGTGTATTAGCAGCAATTATGAGTGTCCAAGATTGCCTGGCACTACTACACTTGTATTGAAAAGGCAGTGCAAGAGCAATTGAAACAAAATAATAGTAATACTGAATGAAAACAGAGGTGGAATCGATCGATCAATCAGACTAGCGCTTCAACAACAAAAAAAAAATGATGAGATGGATGGATGCAACTTGTACCTAGAGCTTGCGCCAAATGGAGGGGGTCACGACTGATGATGCCGTTGAGCCACTCGGAGCAAAAGCCGGAGCGGCTGCCACCGGAAACAGAAGCAACCACTGGAAAGAGAGGTGGCAAATTTCAAGGTGGATGAACTGAAAAAATGAAGAGAAGGGGTGATCAGGATGCTATCTACAGGTACGGGATAAGAACACCTTGAGCATCCTGCGGGTACGGGATACTACCTGCATGTAAATGAAGTTGTTTGGCTCGACGGTGCGGCTGTAAGGCCTTGAGCAGCCTGGCGGTATAGTTAGCGGTGCCTTGTGCTGGCCTCCTTCGATTTTGCCTGAACCCGTTGCTGTTTGATCTGGGATGCTGAAGGACAGAAGCAACATGTGTGCCTGATAACATGCATGGAGCGCAATGCCATGTGCTGGCCGCGCAACGAAGACCACCTCGGTCACGTCCTCGCCACTGCCTTCGTTCACCGTGGTGCACTGCACTTGTTACTGGGGACAATGGCAATGACCACGCGTATAGAGGCGGACCCAACGCGGTCCGCGTCGGCGCCGACGAGCAGGCGCGCTCGGCTTTGCGGCGGCACCTCGATCTGTTCGGTGGCCTGATGGTCAGCGTTGGCGAAGATCTCGTGGACGAGGACGACCTCGATGCCCGCCGCGATGGCGCATGCGAGCAGGCGGCACTTGGCCTACACCCACAACCATACCTTCAGCCGGCCACGCGGACCAGAAATTGTGGCGACATGGGCTCACACCGACGAGGAGCATGCGGATGGATTCGACCCGCCACCAGGGACCTGTCGTGCTCCTCCGCCCCGCCGAGGCCACGCAGGCGCTCCACCCCACGCTGCTGGGGCATCCACCGGACAAAGATCCTCCCGCCGAGGCCAGAACTCCTCCTCCGCGGGCACGAGCTCCTCCCCATGCCGCCGGGGGCGTCCACCGGACAAAGATCCTCCCGCCGAGGCCAGAACTCCTCCTCCGCGGGCACGAGCTCCTCCCCATGCCCCCGGGGGCGTCCACCACACGAGCCCCACCCGCCACGGTTTCGAGCTCCTCCTCCACGAGCAGGAGCTCCTCCCCACGTCGCTGGGGCGTCCACTGCGCGAGCTCCTCCCGCCGCGGTATCCGGCGACTCGTCCACGGTAGCCACTCCACGGAGCTCGTCCCACCGCTTGTGATGTGGAGTAGTCCTGGCCATCTCCGGCCCGGCCCTGTCGGCCCACCCAGGCCCGGCCCTAAAATCCAGGGCCTAGGCCCGATGGGCTTGCCTATGGGCCGGGCTTGGGCCTGAGTTTTGAGCCCACCGGCAGGGCCTGGATGGGCTTGGGCTTGGCATATTACCATTTTGAGGAAGAGGCCCGGTCCACGGCCCTAAGCCCTAAGGGCTTTTCAGAGCTTTTTACCATATGGGCCGGGCTCGGCCTTGAAAAGTAGGCCCGGTGGAAGGGCCTGGGCCTCAGTTTTCTGTCATGGGCTTTTTAAGGCCCGCGCCAAGCCCGGCCCGGCCCGGCCCATGGCCAGGTATAATGTGGAGAAAGGAGAAAAAAACAAAAATGCTACACTTACGGATAACCTACGGACTGCTCGCACGAGCCAATCACTCTCCCCCTGATTTGCATGACGTGGGCCCTGCTGGCTGCTGCCCCCTGATTTCTAGTTAAACGTTGCCAATTTAGAGCGTAAGTTACTTTCCGTAGGATATGTCCGTAGGTCTAGCATCGTTGGAGAAAAAGTGCGTGAGCGCTCGGGGGTGGGCGGAGTGGATAACCCGATGCATTCGGTGGGACAAAAAATTTGTTCTGACCTTTGTGGCAAATTTAAGCACGAACTGACCTAGTTTCTGAAAATAATAATTCAAATGTGATCTTTTTTGGTCACGCCAACATCCATGACGTCTCGGTTGCACATGAGACGCCACAATGCCCCACGTTTGGCCCAGCCCCACGTTTATAGACATGGTGCTGACATGGCAAGGAGGAAACACCATAGATCGTGGCGTTTGCTCACCATCTATATGCATGCGTGTACACAGGGGCGGAGCCACCGTTATAGCGTTGGGTGCAGTTGAACCCAACGAAAGTTGTTGGTTACGTACGTATAGGTAGGTCTTACTAGGCCTGAACCCAGTAAAATAATTAGGCTGACCCCATCAAATAAATAAAGCAATGATGGATAGGCTAAAAGGGCCGAAAGGCCCATAAGCAAATTATCTTGGTGCCCCAGTACGCAGGTCTCTCAATGCTGAATTGTACTCGTACGTTCTCCACGCAGCCGCCGCCACGCCTTCGGTACACGAACTCACATCTAGCCTCTCTTCTCTCGTCTTAGTTGTTCTCCCATGACTCCATCATCGGATCCTGGAGCATGTAGATAACGGCGGCAATCCATCTATTGAATTCCAAATTTAAGGTACTGACCCGTGAGATCGCATCTTCCTCTCTTTTGTGTTCTGTCCAGCATAATAGTCTGGCATGGCAATTATTATGCCCTAGTTTGCTTATTGCTCTTTCATGGATTTCGATTAATCTGGACTTTGAATGATATTCTTCAGAGAGAAATCAATCACCGCATCCAGACAATGGTGCAGGCAAGTCGATGTCTCCCACTAGACATACAAAGTGTGTCAAATGTCATTGTAAGTAGTCTCCCGAAGACTTGGAGAAATTAATTTTGATCAGTTGCCTTATTATACGTCTGATCAGAAGAGAATTTTAATGCACATGCGAAATCCTAAGAAGCAAAATAGGATTATGCGCATATATTTTGCAAAGGGACCTTACAAGAGGGCTATTTTTTCTTATTATCCATGTAGAGAAATTTGAGGATACTTAATGGAGACTTGATGTTGTCAAGAAAAAGTTACACAATAAATTAGGTGATCAGTTCATAACCGATTGTCTGATTTACCATATGAATAAAGATATGTTTTCTACCACTAGCAGTGATGCAATATTTGATCTTCCCAATTTGCCGAGAAATTAAAAGGGGGGCACTATACAAGCGCCAATCTTTTTTGATCAATAGTACTTATTTTAAACTTATCAAACTAACTTCTTTTTTCCCAATGTCTTCAGGAAAATGAGAAGCAACACCTGAGCTATAAATTGATTTTTCTACTACTGCATTTATTCTCCTGTATGAGTAATATCTAAATAAATGGTTTTCTAGTTTCATCCAACCGGTATGTGTCTTGCACTCTTCAGTTTTTAATAATGTAAAAGATGTAGGATAAGTGATACCATATTTCTATTTAATTTTATTTTTGGGTGTCGTAAGACCATTTAAAATTAGACTTCACTTTAATTAATTTGTATCAAATCTTCATGAGTTAATGAATGAACCCAATGGCTAAATTTTCTGGCTCCGCCCCTGCGTGTACACGAATGCTTCCTCGCTTGGTTGTTCATCATCTATTCCTGGGCCTGTATGTGCAGAGCTGGTGCTTCCTTTCCCTTCTCTCTCATAACACCTATGGGTATCTTTAACGGGAACCCGTAAATTTTCTCTTGCATCCATCCACAGACAGGCACAGGAATCAGTCCATGGACTCAGATGCGGGAGGACGACATTCGACCCTAGCTGCGTACATCCGGCCAACAATTCGAACCAACCTCACGAAATTTGATCAAATCGAACGGATTTCATTCAAGTTCGAATATAATTTACATAAAAGGTCAGTATTTCGACCATTTAACTAAAAAGCTAGAGAAAAAAATCTAAACCATATACCTGACTGCCACCTCGTACCCGTGGCCGCACTGCCTTGCCGCACCGCCGTCTCCATCGGTGTTGTCGTCGTCATCGTGGTCCCTCCAGCGGCGGTACGACGCTAGAGGGCCGCAACAGCCTTGTCCAGCGGCTGCCTTGCGCTAGTCATACCGCTCCTGCTGCCGAGCCACGCGCTTCGCCTCAGACACGACGGCTCTCGAGACCGAGGGACCGTCGCGGTAGTGGAGGAGGCGGCCCCGCGCCTTGGTGACATCTAGTGACTTGGTGAAATTAAAGTGTCAATCTGGCAGAACATTGCCTTAGGTACTTTAGTGTCTCAAAACATAGTGATGCAAATGTTTAGTGGGTACGAAAATGACATAAACTCAAGGTAGACATAAAATTTTCCAACTTTCATAGTTAGATCATATTCATATGATGTCAGGATTAATTACTATGGATCTTACAAAATGCAACTTTCTGTAACAGAAGTTCACTTGTATCATGTTAGTCATTTAGATGCAAGAAATGAACATGTTAAGGATGATTAACATGGCAAGCATAGGCATGGCGTGAAATTACACATTATGCAGTGCAAAACTCATGTAGGTTGCAAACGCGTAAGAGCTATAGATCAATGGCTATCATCATGCCAAGTTTGAAAATTTTAACAGATTATGTCAGTTATATTATGATGCACTTTTACAACATGGTTTTCATCAAGCAAACTGATCCTAACATAGATGAAAATGCCACCATTGCGTAGAACACGGAAAAATGTGCAACATTCATATAAGGCACGTTTTCATCGGATGCACGGATTAAAAGTTACAACAGTTTTAATATAAGGTAGTGCAACTCCTTTCGGTTAGGCGCTGCACTGCACTACATTGTGCAACTCCTTTCAGCTAGGCGTTGCACAACACTGTGCAGCTCCTTTCAGCTAGCCGCTACACAACCAGGAGTGGGGTCCGGGCTGCCACTCTTGACCGGCGTGTGGCGCCTAAGATCCAAGCGCTGCACAGTATAGTGCGGCGCCTATCTGTCGGGCGCCACTCGAAACGGTCAGCTTAGTGAATTTTTTTTAAAAATAGTTCAGATTGTGATTTTTGTTTATCCTCAAATCAAATATGTGTTTTTTGCCGTTTGTCCTAGTAAGCAGGGTCGCCTACTACCTAACCACACCACCAACGTGAGTCCACACATAGAAATAGAATTACTGTCAACTCCTTAATATGTCTCTGAATTGCTAATTCATAGTGACTGAGATCTAACTGTTTCTCTAACATATGACTATGAAATGCAGCTTGGCTGATGTAGCTAGAGACCCGGTACACACATGCCTCTATGCCGCGTTGCTGCTCGGCGGGTGCGCTTACGTGTCGACGGTCTGGTTCGTTCTGTGCCGGTACTCAAATAGAAATGTGGCCCAGTTGGTTGGGGAAGGAGTGAGCGTGACGCCTGTGCGGGCGGACTCGATTCCCTTCAGCCGGTGGAACGGCCGTGTCGCCAGGGTGGCCTTCGTTGTTGGACTCTGTGTTGGCGCTCTGACCTTCCTGGCGGGATTCATGCGCGTCACCGGTTTCGGCACTGGAATCATGCTCGCCGTCATCGCCATATACTCTTCCTGCTTCTACGCCAGAGCCTCTTCTGAGATCAGCGCGATTGGACTCTGATTGACGGACTCCGGGTGTAGATTAGTTGTACTAGAAGCCTGATTGTTCGGCGATAGAACATATATAGTACTTCCTCCGTAAACTAATATAAAAGTGTTTAGACATCAATGGCTGATTGGATTCTGAGGTTGGTGCAGTTGTACTTCGATTGATCAGCGAGACAAGAACGTGGTGCTACTACTAGCCCTGTGGGTGTGTTACTTTTGTACGGATGGTGGCTAATGTGTCTAGAGCCAGTTTGCAGTGGCCGAACGTGAACGAAATTCAATAACAGGCACTTTAGCTATATGTCAGTCAACTGAAAATTTCATTTTGGGCCGGTCGATTTTGTGGCTGCTTTGAGATCAGTGTTGTTTTCTTTTTCCACGTCATTTTCTTTTTTTCTTTTTGAGAATCCCTATGTCATTTTGGTGGCGAATTGGGCTGTGTGGAATCGATTGACCTATTTTGGGTCACTCGAATTGCTTATGGGCTCATTTTTGCTCTTCTGGTTGTGTTTTTCTTTTTTCTTTCCTTTATTATTGGGTATTTTTTGTTTTTGTTTGTTTTTGGCTTAGTGTAATTATATACATACAAATACTATATAATGTGCCAAAACTTCATGATTATATGATTATTTTTGCATATTACAATAAAGTGCAATTTCGGTGCAAAGTTGTGCGCAAGTTTTTGTTATAAATTTTCTTTCTTCTTAAAAGAAATACCAACGCCACTAATTCATTATTTTTCAGAAGAAATCATTATTTTGATATTGTTTTAGCCTTTGCTTCATTTTCATTCTACTTTTAAGGTTAATACCAATGCCACGTTCATTTGGATTGATTTTTGCAAAAGTTCCACTTTTATATGTTTATTCTTGCATATTTTTTTAAAGCCCATTTTTATGTATATTTCATGCTAATTTTGTCAGTGTTTGTTTCAGATTTTTTCCCTCATCTTTTTGTTCTAAAATGGTAATACCAATGCCACTAATTCATTCTTCCTAAGGAGATTTAATTCTTTCTTTTGTGGGTATTTTTGCTTCATTTTTTATTTGCTGTTTTCTTTTTCTCTGTGTTTTTCTTTCCTTTATTTGTTTTTTTGTTTTTGTGGGTTTTTGGCTGAGTGTAATTATATACAAACAAATACTATGTAATATGTACCAAAATTTCATGATTACAGGAGTATTTTTACATATTACGATAAAGTGCAATTTCATTGCAACGTGCGCAAGTTTGTTTTTATTTTCTTTCTTGTTAAAGGAAATACATTATTTCAGTTGCTATGTGTAAATTATAGTAGAATGCGAAAAATGCACTATTATATGCTTATTCTTTGCATATTTCAGAAAGTGCAATTTCAGTGCAAATTGTGTGCAAGTTCTGAAATATTTTCCTTTTTTATTTTCTCTCTTCTTAAACGGTTCCATTCTTTCTTAGACAATTTCTTTACTTTGATTTTGTTCAACTCATCAACTCATGCTCAGCTCAACACATGAAAACTTGCTTATGAAACAGTGTGAGATTGGTGCATGGCGCGAGTTGTTTCATGCATGCAACTTTACTTGATTAGTTGGTGAAAGGAGCATCATGCACCGGCGATCCACTACGAGTCTACAACCCAAAGAAACCTGGCTAGTACACGAATCAACTGAAACAAGTTGTGGTCAGTCGACTGGCCTAAATATTGTTTTCAATCGACTGTCCACTAGCCAGTCCCATAAAAGGCACGTGTACACATTTGCATCATAAAAGTAAGTGTGGCTTCAAATTTGAGCAAAATTGCCCTAGCTTTAGCTCAACAATCAGATTGCTAGTACAACTAATGTAGACCAAGGGTCCTTCAATCAGAGTCCAATTGCGTCAATCCCAGAAGAAGCTCTGGCATCCAAGCAGGAAGAGTATATGCCGGTGACGGCGAGCATAATTCCAGTGCCGGAACCGCTGACGCCCATGAAGCCCGCCAGGAGGGTTAGCGCGCCGACAGAGAGTCCAACGACGAAGGCCACCATGGCGACTCGGCCCTTACACCGTCTGACATGAATCGAGCCGGCCCGCGCGGGCGTCACGGTCACTCTTTCCCCAACCAACCGGGACACGTACCTCCTTGAGTATCGGCACAGTCCGAACCAGGCCGTGGATATGAGGGCGCATCCCACGAGCAGCAAGGCGGCGTAGAGGCACGCGTGCACCGGGTCTCTTGCTGCATCGGCCAACCTTCATTTCATGGACATAACAGAGAAACGGTTAGATCTCAATCACAATACATCAGATGCATTAAGAAGAACGCAGTAGTTCTATGTATGTATGTACTCCCTCCGTCCGGAAATACTTGTCATCAAAATGAATAAAAGGGGATGTATCTAGATGTATTTTAGTTCTACCTACATAACTTTTTGTCAATTTTGATGACAAGTATTTTCGGACGGAGGGAGTACTTACGTTGGTGGCGTACTTAGGTAGTAGGCGACCCCGCTTACTGGAATAAGCGCTGCAAAACGTTTGGATCGCTCCCACTTGCCGAGCAGACTGACGATCTTGTTTCCGCCAAATACCGTGTATAATTGCTGCACCAAAACATCCATAAATTTTACTCATCCGGCCACAACCACAAGGCAGTAACATACTACGGGAGTACGGGACGGATAAACTGGTAAAAAGGCGAATATGTGCAAGGTAGAAGATAGATACTCACCTGTGAGAATGAATATGTGCATGCAACAAGCGTGGCTTGGAAGATGATGGGGGCATAGGCGAGGTAGGATATGCTGATGCTGTAGTTGGACTGAAACCCAGCAGTAGCAGGCGCATCATCTGTCAGTGGCAACGCCACATGCAAGCCTTGCAATCCGCACACAAGCAGAGAGAAGGCAAACGTCGCCGCGAGGTTTCCGTGTGCGCCGTCTCTGAAGGCCCTCCAGAAAAGAGTTGCGCTGAAGAACGTACATATACACGACGCAATAATTAGTTACAAATCCAACAAAAATTAGCAACATGACAATATCGCCGAGTTTGAGTACGTCCGGCCGTATTGATTCTTACCAAACATTGGCGGCGGTGAACAATGGGATGCCGGAAAGGAGGCCGTAGCCCTTTCTAAGAGCGTCGTCGAGGTAGATGACAACGACACTTCCAATGGAGATCTGCAGCGCGACGAGCATCGCACTCCCGGCGCCCATGGAGGTCGCGGATAACGCGTCGCGGACCGGCATCGCGACGGAGAACAGCACCCCGAGCGCCTTCTTCAGCCCTCCGGTCCTGCAGTCCACGTAGAAAGCTTAGAACATGCATGCAATATCCATATAGTTAAGCAGGCATGGTGTGTACTATGTACTGTAGTGTGCTCACATGAGAAGGCGGTTTTCAGGGAGGGGGTTAACGGCCCCTGACCCCAGGAGGAGGTGGGTGCTCAACTCGGAGATGAGGAGGGGGTAAACGCCGAAGGACATGACGGTTCCGCGGTTGGCCGCGTAGGCCGCGTGGGCCCAGTAGAGCGGCTCGTCGGCGGCCCGGCTGGTGTCGATCCCGTAGAGCGGGAGCTGGCTGCCCGCCAGGAAGACGAGGAGCGAGCCGGCGGTGTACGCCGCCTTCCGCCGGAAAGGAACGGCCTCCGTGGGGCTTTCGACTTCCGGCAAAAGCTCTGCCAACGGCCGCAGCCGGAAGAGATTGATGCCTGCCATCGACGTGCGGTTGAGCAGGAGGATGAGCTTGGAGCGAAATTGACGCTCGTGCGGGCGTGGCTGCTAACTCGCAATCGATCAGCTGGTACCAACTTTGAAAGGGGAGGCAGGCAGGGCGCAGGGGAGTATATAGGAGCGAAGGCGCGAAGCCGAGTTCGGCTGGGTGGTGTCAACCGAATACAGGCGCGAAGCCGAGTAGGCTAGGTAGTCATCTAAACCCAAACCCGACACTCAGACCCACACTTGTTTTTTCTCGAGAATGATGTATTACATCCAGGTCTATATAGACCACCTAGGGACGACTACAATTAGTGGAGCAAGCCAAAGGCACACCGCCGTCATCGTCTCTCTCTAACCGGAGCCGGAAAAACCTTGTTGTAATAGACAATTAAAAAGTCGTCGTGCTAAGGCCCTATAAAACTAGCGCACTTGTATAGCAACCGCCGTAATGAAGAGAAGTATAGATTGGGAGGACCCAACTTGCAAATACACAAGCAGACGAATGAAAACTGGATCCACGACGGAAACACACCTCCACACACCCTTCGATGAGACTCGACTCACCGTGGGATGGAGGATGGGCGGGGAGAACATTATTCCATATTCAGAGAGCCTCCACAGCCTCGTCTTCCTAATCAGGACAGTCTGCCCGTAGGCTAACAAGGAGAATATCAGGGCTCTGCTCTAGCCAGCACTCCGTGCCCCCGATAGGGCAAGCACGTTGTGCACACGAGTGTGCCGGGTTATTGAACTCCCTGCTTACATGGTGAACTGAAATAGAGATAAAATTGAGGACTAAATCATCTAGTTCTCGTAAGATAGGCGCTGCAACCGATCGAGAGTTGCGTCGCGAGTTTCATTGGGTGACCAGCTCCATGCTATCGACCTCCATGATCACATGTGACATCCCGCGAATCTGAGCAAAGATCACACCCTCCCGGAAGGCGAGTAGTTCGGCGATGAATGGATCTGAGACTCCAACGAGTGGCTTGCACCAAGCCCCAATGAAGGATAGATGGGACCGTGCCACACCGCCAACTCCACCTGTAAGTGCATCCGGGAAAACTGAACCATCAGTGTTGATGGTAATCCACCCAGCATCGGGGGGTTTCCAACCCTATCCCGCCTGCAGTCTAGTGCGGCGAACGGGTAGTTCCAGCAGAGATAGGGTTTCATGGATCCATTTGAGTGCCTGGATAGGGCCATACCCTTCTTGATCATGAGTCCATCTATTCCTGGAGGTCCAAATAGCATGCATAATTGTGATGATCTTACATCTGGTGTCGTCTGTGAACATAGGATCCAGCACAATATCACGAGCCCACGTTAACGGATGCAGCCGAGGTAGTTGAAAGTTGAACCGGTCCATGGCCGCCATCCAGAACTGCTTCGCATGCGAGCATGATATAAGCGCATGCATCAAATCTTCATCCATTGCCTGACAAATGTCACAGCGTCCGAGTGGCTTGATGTGTCGATGCTTCAAGGTCGAGGAGTCCGGCAGGATACCACGGAGAACTCTCCACCAGAAAACCCTGACTTTCGGCACCACATGTATTTTCCAAAGTGCAGACCACAACTGTCTATTCGCCGATGAAGTGTCTGTAGTCGTCCCTTCCTCTAGAGAGCTAAGCTCGCTGCGAGTCATTAGAGAGCGATACGCTGATTTGACTGAGTAGTTGCCTGACTTTTCCAGTGCCCATGCCAAAGTGTCTTCCCCTCCCGCTCGACTCAACGGTATGTTCAGGATGGCCTCGGCATCCGGTAGGAGAAAATTTTGGCGGACAAGATCAATATTCCAATTTCCGGTATAATCATCGATCAACTCCGATACGCGCTCAAGAGGGGCAACCCCTAGGCGACCGGCCGGTTTCATAGTAACAGTAGTAGGGATCCAAGGATCGTTCCAAATAGAAGTAGAAGAACCATCACCTATCTGGTGGATCAACCCAACTTCCAAAGCTTTCCTTCCCGCAATAATCGCTCTCCAGGTCGAAGAAGCACTCTTTAGAATCGTTGCCTGGAGGAAGCTTGTATGAGGGAAATATTTACCTTTCAAAACCCGACCACAAAGAGAACTAGAATTTGTAAGGAGTCGCCAGCCTTGCTTGCCGAGCATGGCTAGATTGAAAACATGAGGATCCCGAAAACCCATGCCGCCCTTGAGCTTCGGTTGTGTCAATTTATCCCAAGAGAGCCAGTGTAGGGATCGCTTGTCCAAAGAACTACCCCACCAGTACTTTGCCATGGGCGATGTGATAGTCTTACACACTTTTTTGGTCAACTGAAAACAGCTCATGCTATAAGTTGGGATTGCTTAAGTGATGGATTTAAGTAGCACTTCCCTTCCCGCACAAGCAAGGTTTCTTTCTGACCAGCCACCAATCTTGCTGCAAATGCGATCACTAATGTGGCTGAAAGTGCCGCTTGTGATTCGACCAATGGCCGTGGGCAGTCCCAAGTATCGTTCAGAGAACGCCTCAACTGAGATGCCAAGAGACTGTTTGAGGGTCGTTCGTAGGAGCTGCTCTGTATTGCCACTGAAGAAGATGGAGCTCTTGTCTCGGTTCACTGCTTGGCCAGAACAAGTAGCGTAAATGTGAAGAATCTCATTGAGCCATTCTACACTTTGGATGTTAGCTTTGAGGAAAATGAGACTATCGTCAACAAATAAAAGGTGACTAACCCAAGGTGCATGAACACTCACACGGATCCCCCTATCAATGCGTGCCCCGCCAAAATTGTTGAGCATTGAGGTTAGGCCTTGGGCGCATATGAGGAAGAGGTACGAAGAGACTGGACAGCCTTGTCTGAGACCTCTGGAAGGGTTAAAGTACGGAGCAGCTCTCCATTGACCTTGATGGTGAATCTGACCGATGTAGCACACTTCATGATAAAGCTAGTAAAACGATCACGGAAGCCCAATTTAGCCAACATGGCTTCGAGATAATGCCATTCCACACGATCGTATGCTTTAAGCATATCAAGTTTGATGGCGCAGCTGAAATTCTTGCTCTTTTTCCTTCTCCTGATGGCGTGGATACACTCATAGGCCACTAGAACATTGCCCGTGATTAAGCGGCCTGGAACAAAAGTGCTTTGGTCCTCCCCAATGACCTCATCGAGGATGAGCCGGACGCGGTTGGCCACTGTTTTAACGTCGATCTTGTACAAGACAGGGCACAATGCAATTGGCCTATATTGTGAGATTTTCTGGGGATGATGGACTTTGGGGATCAAAGTTATTGCCGTATCATTCAGACCCAAAGGTAGCTCCCCACCGTTCAGAAAACTCAGGATAGCCAAAGTGATATCCTCCCCCACGACATCCCAGTGTCGTTGGTAGAAACCCGCGGTGAATCCGTCCACACCGGGCGCTTTGGAAGGCGCCATATCGAACAATGCTGTTTTTACCTCGGTCGCCGTGTACTCCCGCTCGAGTGTATGATTCAAGTCGTCGGTGACCCGTGGTTGAACACATTGCAGCAGCTCCTCCATCGGGTTGTAGCCTTGTGATTGGTATAGTGCTTGATAGAAATTAGCGATATCCTCTTTTACTTCAGCTGGATCGCTACTCACATGGCCATCAGCCAACTCTAATGAGGTGATGCGATTGATCCTCTTGCGCTGCCGGGCTTGTACCTAAAAATAGCTAGTATTTTGATCGCCTGCTTTTAGCCACAGCACACGAGATCTCTGCTTGAGCCAAACCTCCTCTTGCCTAAGGGCATCCCTTAGTTGTGAGGCGACAGCCCTCTCTTCGTCGTTTGGACCACGCCCTACCACGGTAGTCCGGAGGCGCTCAAGTCGTTTCTGAAGTTTACGCACTCGGCGTTCCATATTCCCAAACTCTTTATTGCCCCATGCTCCCAGCTCACTCTGAACCACGGAGAGGGCATCCACAATACCTTGCAAGCCTCCCTGACCTGCTCCTGACTACCACATCTTCCGTACTTTCTCATCATATTCGGCGTGTGACTGCCAAACGTTTTCGTAGTGGAAAGAGTGGGCTGCCCGGGACCAACCCATCGCTGTCGTAGCTCGACACTCGGCAAGCAAAAAGCAGTGATCTGATTCAATGCTGCTGATATGTTTGACACTTGAGAACTCGAACATCTGAAGAAATTCGGCATTGGCAAAGGCCCTGTCTAGCCTTGCTTTCACCTTCATGTTCCCCTGCTGCCTATTATCCCATGCGAAAGGGACACCGCGCCACCCCAGGTCCTGAAGTGCGCAATCTGAAATCACCTCGCGGAAGGCACGCTTTTGTGCCTCCGGTCGTGCGTGTATACTGAAATGCTCGTCCGCAAATAGGGTTTCATTGAAGTCACCCAAGCATAACCATGCCCTATGCGGGACAGCAAAAAGAGTGCGGAGAAACCGCCAACTGTGATGGTGATTCTCCAAGCGTGGCTCTCCATAGAAGCCAGTTAAGCGCCAATTTTTATTATTCTGACTGACCTTGACATCAATATGAGACTCACTAAAATTTTCCAAAGTAACTTCAGTATCCTTTGATCAAAACAAACCGATACCTCCGCTTAAACCGTCACTATCAACGACAAAGCAACCCGAAAAACCTAAAGTATGCTTCAAATCTTCCACACGTTTTGCCCTGATCTTTGTCTCCATGACGAAAAGCAGGGTGGGGCCTTCTTGCTTCACTAACTTGTGAAGCTCACGAACTGTCCCAGGGTTCCCAAGCCCTCGACAGTTCTAGCTCATGGCGTTCATTGCCTCGGGCAGGGCTGACTCGCAGCCGCTGCCGATGATTCAGATGATGGAGGGGTGGGCCTCTTCTTCTTTGGTTCCCTCTCCGGGAAAGTTTCAGTCAGGTTTTCAGTAGAGGCTGGCTTAGCTTGCACATGGGCCTTTGTACTAGTACGCTGTGATGAGATGCAGACAGGCGCGCACGGCCATTCGTACGTGGTACGCAGGAGACGTGGACTGGCGAGCCGCTAGCGGCTTTGGCGGGATGCGTAACACGGAGATTCCTGCTAGTTCGGTTTTTTGTTTCGGTTATACGGTTACCACCGAACCGAGTGATTTGATTTCGGTTTTCACAAGTAAAAACCAATTTTCACTATACCAATAGCAAAAACCGAAAAATCGGTTTTTTCGGTATCGGTTTCGGTTCGGCATCTGGTTACTCGGTTTTTATGCCCACCCCTACTAAAAGGAGTCGGAGCCCTCCCGCTGGCAAGGATCGAGATCCACCACGCCACCATGGCCTAAGGCCATAGCAGACGGATAGACCTGCAACAGCGCCGGGAGGAGGCATGCAACCCTAGCCGCCTTTGACTCACTAGAGCTCAGTGCCAAGGGGTACGTGCCTAACGACCTGGTTAACTTAGACCCAAACTTACCCCTCTTGTTTCAGATGGCCCGTGTCCGGAATAATCGAGTTAATCGCATAAAATTATCATAACTGCGACAAAACTAACCAAGAACCATCGCAGTTCGTTTAGGCAATGAAGAATCACCCATGACTCCAAAACATTGACGGTCCCATAACTGCACGATTTGTGCGGTTTATGAAAGGGAGGTCTCAACCATCATGTTGAGTTGGGAAAAAAAAAACTACACAAACACGTTGACTATCTTCTTCCTTCTAGAAAGTAACCCCCGTAGAGGGGGAACCTCTCGGGTGCACGATGACCCAATTGTGTGATGCATGCCGCGCGATAGAAGCCTAGGAAGTGGCGCCCAAAGGCACATGAGGGATACGGGTGTGGAGGTTATCGGTACGGGGAGATTGATGTTTTTTTGGTCTTTTCTATTGGGGTTAACGATTTGTTCTCTCTCCGATATTTCATTGGGTTTCTTATACAACGCGTGAGTACAATTGCATTATGTAGATAGTACGTGTTGAACACATAGGGAATACACTGTCATAAGTACAGGTTGTGTGATGCGGATAGTTTAGGTTGCACTCCGCTAGGAGTATAAATTACACCCCCGAGAAGTACATTTCCACATAGGGAGTAGAAGTATGTTACACGTGAAGTACAAGTTTGTTGCATGAGGAGTACAAGTCTTAATATAGTCGGGAGTACAAGTTAAGTCCGAGAAAATATATATTAAAACATATCAACATAAGATCTAGTTTTGAAGTTCTGGACCCAATATAGACAGAAGTGAAAACAATATGTAATTTGACGTCCCATTAAGAGATATTTCATTTTGGAAAACCAGATACGTAGCAAAAGAAAGCATGTACCAACCCTTCCAGCCCGGCGTGCAGAAAAAAAACCTAGCAACTCGCTGGGGTGACAAGTGGCGCAATGTGTAGCACCACCTATCATCACCAGAGAATTTTTCTTGTTTTGTGGGCTTGGTGGGATCCACTCTTGCATCCCTAAGACCTATTGGTTGTATGAAACAATTCCTTTGTCGTGCTGTGGGTTGCTAGATGATACCACACACGTTGTTGCGGGAATAACCAACAAATAATTAAAATCGTCCTTGTAGATTTATAACCCACAAGTGTAGGGGATCGCAATAGTTTTCGAGGGTAAAGTATTGATAACCCACAAGTGTAGGGGATCGCAACAGTTTTCGAGGGTAAAGTATTAAACCCAAATTTGTTGATTCGACACAAGGGGAGCCAAAGAATACTCTTAAGTATAAGCAGCTGAGTTGTCAATTCAATCACACCTGGAAACTTAGTATCTGAAGCAAGATAGTTTAGTAGCACAGTAATATGATAGTGGCGGTAGCTGCAATAAAAGTAAAGATAGTGTTTTTGTAAGTTTTGTGATAATAGCAACTAGCAATATAGGTAAATCTCGTAGGCATTGGATCGGTGATGGGAAATTACGTCGGGTGCAATTCATCATGTAGAAGTTATAACCTAGGGTGACACAGAACTAGCTCCAGTTCATCAATGCAATGTAGGCATGTATTCCGAATATAGTCATACGTGCTTATGGAAAAGAACTTGCATGACATATTTAGTCCTACCCTCCCGTGGCAGCGGGGTCCTATTGGAAACTAAGGGATATTAAGGCCTCCTGTTAATAGAGTACCGGACCAAAGCATTAACACATAGTGAATACATGAACTCCTCAAACTATGGTCATCACCAGGAGTGGTCCCGATTATTGTCACTTCGGGGTTGCCGGATCATAAAACATAGTAGGTGACTATAGACTTGCAAGATAGGATCAAGAACACACATATATTCATGAAAACATAATAGGTTCAACTCTGAAATCATGGCACTCGGGCCCTAGTGACAAGCATTAAGCATAGAAAAGTCATACCAACATCAATATCAGAACATAGTGGATACTAGGGATCAAACCCTAACAAAACTAACTCGGTTACATGATAGATCCCATCCAACCCATCACCGTCCAGCAAGCCTACGATGGAATTACTCATACACGACGGTGAGCACCATTGAATTGGTGATGGAGGAAGTTTGATGATGACGATGGCGACGATCTCCACTCTCCGGAGCCCCGAACGGACTCCAGATCAGCCCTCCCTAGAGAGATTAGGGCTTGGCGGCGGCTCTGTCTCGTAAAACGCAATAATTCTTTCTCCTTGATTTTTTTTCTCCATGAAACGGAATATATAGGACCTGGGGATACATCGGTGGAGCTTCGGGGGTCCCTCGAGGCAGGGGGGCGCGCCCTGGGAAGGGGGCGTGCCCCCCACCCTCGAGGACAGCCCATGGGCCCCCAGTGCGGATCTTCTTGCAAGTATTTTTTATATTTTCTGAAATAATTCTCCGTTGATTTTCAGGCAATTCCGAGAACTTTTTATTCTGCACAAAAACAACACCATGGACTAAGGCATAACCTAGTGTTGGGAAGGGGTTGATGCCTTCCCACCCACCCAGGTTCAAGGCACGGTACTTGCAATTTGGGTTTGTTGCACCAATTATACTGTAAGGGGTTCCCTTACAGTCTTTCTGTCAAAAAAACAAAACACCAAGGCAGTTCTGCTGAAAACAACGTCAGTCCGGGTTAGTTCCATTTAAATCATGCAAGTTAGAGTCCAAAACAAGGGCAAAAGTGTTTGCAAAAGTAGATACGTTGGAGACGTATCAACTTCCCCAAGCTTAAACCTTTGCTTGTCCTCAAGCAATTCAGTTGAAAGTGATAAAGAAAAACTTTGACAAACTCTGTTTGCTCTTGTTGTTGTAAATATGTAAGCTAGCATTCAGGTTTTCAAAAAGATCATGAACTAACCATATTCACAATAACTTTCAGGTCTCATGACTACTCACATCAATGGCACAATCAACTAGCGAGCAATAATAGTAAACCTCGGATGACAACACTTCTCAAAACAATCATGAGATGATACAATAGGATGGTATCTCGCTAGCCCTTTCTGAGACCGCGAAACATAAATGCAGAGCACCTTTAAAGATTAAGGACTGACTAGACATTGTAATTCATGGTAAAAGAGATCCAGTCATGATCATACTCAATGCGAATGAATGGTAATACATGCAATGACAGAGGTGCTCTCCTACTAGTGATCTTTGATAAGAGGATGATGACTCTGCATAAAAGTAAATAGATAGGCCCTTCGCAGAGGGAAGCTGGGATTTGTAGAGGTGCCAGAGCTCGATTTTTAAATAGAGATTGAATAACATTTTGAGCGGTATACTTTCATTGTCAACATAACAACCAAGAATCTCGATATCACCCATGCTACACACATTATAGGCGGTTCCCAAACAGAATGGTAAAGTTTATACTCCCCCAACACCAACGAGCACACTCCACGGCCAGCCGAATCCACGGGTTACCGTCCAAACAAGCAACAGCCCTGGGGGAGTTTTGTTTAATTATTATGATTTTGAGCATGGCACTGGGCATCCCGGTTACCAGCCATTTTGTCATGAATGATGAGCGGAGTCCACTCATCGTGAGAATAACCCACCTAGCATGGAAGATATAGACAGCCCTAGTTGATACATGAGTTGTTCGAGCATACAAAACAGAATTTCATTTGAAGGTTTAGAGTTTGGCACATACAAATTTACTTGGAACGGCAGGTAAATACCGCATATAGGAAGGTATGGTGGACTCATATGGAACAGCTTTGGGGTTTATGGAAGTGGATGCACAAGCAGTATTCCCGCTTAGTACAGGTGAAGGCTAGAAGGAGACTGGGAAGCGGCCAGCTAGAGAGCAACAACGGTCATGAACATGCATTAAAATTAATCAACAATGAATGCAAGCATGCGTAGGATATAAATCACCATGCACATAAATATCGTGAAGGCTATGTTGATTTGTTTCAACTACATGCATGAACATGTGCCAAGTCAAGTCACTTAAATCGTTCAAAGGAGGATACCACCCATCATACCACATCACAACCATTTTAATATCATGTTGGCACGCAAGATAGACCATTATAAACTCTCAGCTAATTAAGCATGGCATAAGCAGCTATGATCACTAATTATCATTGCAAACATGTTTCATTCATAACAAGCTGAATCAAGAACGACGAGCAATCATATTTACAAAAACAAGAGAGGTTGAGTTCATACCAGCTTTTCTTATCTCAATTAGTTCATCATATATCATCCTTTTTGCCTTTCACTCGCACGACCGAACGGTGTGGATAATAATAATAGTGCACATACATTGGACTAAGCTAGAATCTGCAGACATTTGATACAAGACAGAAGACAAGCTAATATGGCTCAAGATTAAATCAACAATAGAGCATATGTGAGAGCCACTAAGCATTTTAATCATGGTCTTCTACTCTTAACCCCTAAAGAAAAGAAAAGAAACTATTTACATGGGAAAGCTCCCAACAAGCAAAAGAAGAACGGTAAATCTTTTTGGGTTTTCATTTTTTAGATACTACTACAAGCAAAGAAAGTAAAGTAGCTAGAAGCTACAACTAATATATTTTTTGTTTTTCTGGGTTTTTCTAGGACACAAGAAAAAGACTAAGAAAAAGAAATTGAAACTAAGAATGGATGGTACAGTGAAAGAGTGTGAGCACCGACAACTAGAATAAGTGTGAACATGAATGTAAGTCGGTGAGAAACACGTACTCCCCCAAGCTTAGGCTTTTGGCCTAAGTTGGTCTATGGCCACGGATCGAAGCCACTCCCTCCAGTGTACTGAGATGTGTCCTCTGGGCACCACTGGTTGGCGTGCTCGTCCAGCTCCCACCCATAAACAAATTGATGGGAAGGATCAAGTGGTGGTTTTGGCTCAGGCTCTAAAGATTGTGCCTGGCCTTGGTACTTGTAGAAGACATCTGAGGTGATGAGGAATACGCCTGTAGATAGATCAAACAAAGAAGGTGCAGGCAAGGTAACAATTTCACAGTATATTTCATCAAACCTCAGTTTATAATGGAGCTGCATATTTTTGTCTTTAACAATAAAGTCCTGAGCTACCATGCTCTTGTAGTCTAGATAAACAGGGGCAAGCGATTTTTCTTCCTTCTCATGATGCCTAATAGGTATATTAAAATAATCAGCAAGGCGAGAAGTAAAGATGCCTCCAAAGACGGGCCCTCTTGAGCGGTTAATACTAAATAGTTTGGCAACAACGGCGCCCAAGCTAAAAGTTGTGTCACGAAACAAAGCATGGTGTAAAATGATAATATCAGGGGCACTGAAATTTCCACTATTCCCGTGACCAATTAAACACCTACTAGCAAATAAAGCAAAGTAGCGCAGAACAGGGAAGTGTATACTAGTGATTCTTGCCCCTGCAACTTGTCTAGTTTCACCTTTGGCTATCATATCAATAAACCCTTCGACGTCTTCATGACGTGGTTCATCAAGTCTACCTTCAAAGGTTACTTTGCATATTTCACAAAAGTCTAACAGTGATATCTCCTTACTCATATCATATAAGCGAAACTCCACCATAGGTGGTGTTTTCCTAGAATGAAATTGAAAGCTTTGCGTAAAAATATTGGTGAGTAAGTGATACTCTTCTTTTTGGTCGTTGATGAAGTCGGTGAGGCCTGCATTATTCGCCATCCAATAAAAGTCTTTGTAAAAACCGGCGGACATCATGAAATTATTACAAGGCCATTCGCAAGGTCGAACTTCCGCCATGCGAGGAAGATGATATTTGGGCTTCTTATTTTCTTCTTTCTTCTCCTCTGAGCTCTTACTGGAAGAGCCCCTCAATAATCTTTTTAACATTTTCCTTTTCTAAAAATTTCTGAAATTTTTAGTAACTCACAATAAACGTTAACCAAACTCAACAAGATTGATAGCAACAACTCCTATAAGTGCCTAGAAGCTATATCATGCATTAGAACTACTTGGGACCAAGAAAATTTGACATGCAAGCTCTAGAACAAGGTCACCACAGCAGCACAAATTTGCAACAAATAAAGCACTAGAACAAAAACTAATTGGACCAATGGAGGAGTCACATACCAAGGAACAATCTCCCCAAACAGTTTGGTGAATGGTGCTTTGAGCAAGGAGATCGAAAATGGCAGCAAAATGAGCTAGAACTCGGGTTTGAGCTGGTTGGAGATTTTTTTGGGAGGAAGAAGAAGAGCATGTGTGAAAGGATAAGTGGAGGGGGGCCACGTGGGGCCCTCGAGGTAGGGGGCGCGCCCTGTGCCCTCGAGGCCACGTGCTGGCTCCCCTCGCTGTGTGTTCAGTGCCATATTTTCTTAAATATTCTAGAAAAAAATCATATTTCATTTTCATGGCATTTGGAGAACTTTTATTTTCGGAATATTTTTTTATTGCACGGATAAGTCTGGAAACAGACAGATAATGCTATTTTTCTTTTATTTAACCTAATTAATAGAAAGTAAAAGGAGGGTACAGAAGGTTTGTGCTATCTAGATTCACCTATCCCATGTTCATCAAAAGGAATCCATTAACAAGGTTGATCAGGTCTTGTTAATAAACTCTTTCCGAGTAACATGAAACCGGAGAATTTTCGAATAACACTATGTTACCTCAATGGGGATATGTATGTCCCCAACAATAAGAATGTCATATGCCTTCTTGATAGTAGGAATAGGAAACTCAAAACCTCCAATAGTAATAGTTGAAGTTTTTCCAATATAGTTGATACTAAAAACCTGAGGTTGTTTCCTCGGAAAGTGTACCGTATGCTCATTACCATTGACATGAAAAGTGACATTGCCTTTGTTGCAATCAATAACAGCCCCTGCAATATTCAGAAAAGGTCTTCCAAGAATAATAGACATACTATCATCCTCGGGAATATCAAGTATAACAAAGTCCGTTAGAATAGTAACATTTGCAACCACAACAGGCACATCCTCACAAATACTGACAGGTATAGCAGTTGATTTATCGGCCATTTGCAAAGATACTTCAGTAGGTGTCAACTTACTCAAGTCAAGTCTACGATATAAAGAGAGAGGCATAACACTAACACCTGCTCCAAGATCACACAAAGCAGTTTTAACATAGTTTCTCTTAATGGAGCAAGGTATAGTAGGTACACCTGGATCTCCTAATTTCTTAGGCATTCCACCCTCAAAAGTGTAATTGGCAAGCATGGTGGAAATTTTTACTTCAGGTATCTTTCTTTTGTTGGTAATAATATCTTTCATGTACTTGGCATAAGGATTTGTTGTAAGCACATCAGTCAAACGCATACGCAAAAAGATAGGTCTAATCATTTCAGCGAAGCGCTCAAAGTCCTCATCATCCTTTTTCTTAGATGGTTTCAGAGGAAAAGGCATGGGTTTATGAACCCATGGTTCTCTTTCCCTACCGTGCTTCCTAGCAACAAAGTCTCTCTTATCATAACGTTGATTCTTTGATTGTGGGTTATCAAGATCAACAGCAGGTTCAATCTCTACATCGTTATCATTGCTAGGTTGAGCATAATCATGAACATCTTTATTAATATTATCACTAGGTTCATGTTCATTACCATATAGTGTCTCAGCATCGGAAACAGATATATCATTGGGATTCTCAAGTGGGTGAGCTACAGGTTCACTAGAAGAATGTAAAGTTCTATGAGTTTTCTTTTTCTTCTTCTTAGAAGAACTAAGTGCATCTAAATTAGCTCTCTGAGAATCTTGCTCAATTCTCTTGGGGTAGCCTTCAGGATACAGAGGTTCCTGAGTCATTTTACCACCTCTAGTAGCAACTCTAACAACATAGTCATTATTCTTACTATTTAATTCATTGAGCAAATCATTCTCAGCCTTAAGTACTTGTTCTACTTGAGTGGTAACCATAGAAGCATGTATGCTAATAAGTTTCAATTCATCTTTAGCAGTAGACAGATAATCACTCAAGCGTTCAATCATATGAGCATTGTGTTGTAATTGTCTACCAACACAAGCATTGAAGTTTTCTTGTTTGACAATGAAATTGTCAAACTCATCTAAACATTGGCTAGCAGACTTATAACGAGGAATATCACCTTCATCAAATCTATAAAGAGAATTTACCTTTACTACCTGTGTCGGGTTATCAAGACCATGGATTTCTTCAATAGGCGGTAAATTCTTAACATCTTCAGCTTTAATACCTTTTTCTTTCATAGATTTCTTTGCCTCTTGCATATCTTCAGGACTGATAAATAGAACACCTCTTTTCTTCGGAGTTGGCTTAGGGGCTGGTTCGGTAAGTGTCCAATTATTTTCATTGGCTAGCATATTATTGAATAGTAGTTCAGCTTGTTCAACTGTTCTTTCCCTGAAAACACAACCAGCACAACTATCCAGGTGGTCTCTGGAAGCATCAGTTAGTCCATTATAAAAGACATCAAGTATATCGTGCATCTCAAGAGGATGATCAGGCAAAGCATTAAGTAACTGGAGAAGCCTCCCCCAAGCTTGTGGGAGACTCTCTTCTTCAGTTTGAGCAAAGTTATATATTTCCCGTAAGGCAGCTTGTTTCTTATGAGCGGGAAAATATTTAGCAGAGAAGTAATACATCATATCCTGGGACTACGCACACAACCAGGATCAAGAGAATTAAACCAAGTCTTAGCATCACCCTTTAATGAGAAAGGAAATAGCTTAAGGATATAGTAGTATGGAATATTTTCATCGTTGGTAAACAGGGTGGCTATATCATTCAACTTGGTAAGATGTGCCACAACAGCTTCAGACTCATAGCCATGGAAAGGATCAGATTCAACCAAAGTAATTAACTCAGGATCAACAGAGAATTCATAATCCTGATCAGTAACACATATAGGTGAAGTAGCAAAAGCAGGGTCATGTTTCATTCTAGCATTCAAGGACTTTTCTTTCAGCTTAGCTAATAACTTCTTAAGATCATATCTATCATTGCAAGCAAGAAAGTCTCTAGCAGTTTCTTCATCCATAACATAACCCTCGGGCACAACAGGCAATTCATATCTATTGAGAGTAGTTTCATCATCACTTTCATAAATATCATCGACATTTGTAGTCTCCCTAACCTTAGCAATTTGTTCATCTAGAAATTCACCTAGTGGCACAGTATCAGGCATAGAGGTAGTTTCATCATACATAGTAGAAGTAGCATCATCAAGAACATATGACATATCAGATTCAATAGCAGGAGTAGGTGTCGCAAGTTTACTCATAACAGAAGGAGAATCAAGCGCAGAGCTAGATGGCAGTTCCTTACCTCCCCTCGTAGTTGAGGGTAAGATCTTGGTTTTTGAGTCCTTCAAATTCTTCTTAGTGATAAGCAGATATAAATCCCAAGTGACTTAAAGAATAGAGCTATGCTCCCCGGCAACGGCGCCAGAAAATAGTCTTGATAACCCACAAGTGTAGGGGATCGCAACAGTTTTCGAGGGTAAAGTATTAAACCCAAATTTGTTGATTCGACACAAGGGGAGCCAAAGAATACTCTTAAGTATTAGCATCTGAGTTGTCAATTCAACTACACCTGGAAACTTAAATCTGCAGCAAGATAGTTTAGTAGCACAATAATATGATAGTGGCGGTAGCAGCAATAAAAGTAAAGATAGTGTTTTTGTAAGTTTTGTGATAATAGCAACGGAAAAGTAAATAGCAACTAGCAATATAGGTAAAGCTCGTAGGCATTGGATCGGTGATGGGAAATTACGTCGGATGCAATTCATCATGTAGAAGTTATAACCTAGGGTGACATAGAACTAGCTCCAGTTCATCAATGCAATGTAGGCATGTATTCCGAATATAGTCATACGTGCTTATGGAAAAGAACTTGCATGACATCTTTAGTCCTACCCTCCCGTGGCAGCGGGGTCCTATTGGAAACTAAGGGATATTAAGGCCTCCTTTTAATAGAGTACCAGACCAAAGCATTAACACATAGTGAATACATGAACTCCTCAAACTAAGGTCATCACCGGGAGTGGTCCCGATTATTGTCACTTCGGGGTTGCCGGATCATAACACATAGTAGGTGACTATAGACTTGCAAGATAGGATCAAGAACACACATATATTCATGAAAACATAATAGGTTCAGATCAGAAATCATGGCACTCGGGCCCTAGTAACAAGCATTAAGCATAGCAAAGTCATAGCAACATCAATCTCAGAACATAGTGGATACTAGGGATCAAACCCTAACAAAACTAACTCGACTACATGATAGATCCCATCCAACCCATCACCGTCCAGCAAGCCTACGATGGAATTACTCACACACGACAGTGAGCATCATGGAATTGGTGATGGAGGAAGGTTGATGATGACGATGGCGACGATCTCCACTCTCCGGAGCCTCGAACGGACTCCTGATCAGCCCTCCTGAGAGAGATTAGGGCTTGGCGGTGGCTCTGTCTCGTAAAACGCGATAATTCTTTCTCCTTGAATTTTTTTCTGCATGAAACGGAATATATAGGACCTAGGGATACGTTGGTGGAGCTTCGGGGGGCCCTCGAGGCAGGGGGAGCGCACCCTGGGAAGGGGGCGCGCCCACCACCCTCTAGGACAGCCCGTGGGCCCCAAGGTGTGGATCTTCTTGCAGGTATTTTTTATATTTTCTGAAATAATTCTCCGTTGATTTTCAGGCGATTCCAAGAACTTTTTATTCTGCACAAAAACAACACCATGGCAGTTCTGCTGAAAACAGCGTCAGTCCGATTTAGTTCCATTCAAATCATGCAAGTTAGAGTCCAAACCAACGGGCAAAAGTGTTTGGAAAAGTAGATACGTTGGAGACGTATCAAGTATTCAATCCAAATTTGTTGATTCGACACAAGGGGAGCCAAAGAATACTCTTAAGTATTAGCAGCTGAGTTGTCAATTCAACCACACTTGAAAACTTAGTATCTGCAGCAAGATAGTTTAGTAGCAAAGTAATATGATAGCGGCGGTAGCAGCAATAAAAGTAACGATAATGTTTTTGTAGTTTTTGTAATAGTAGCAAAGGAAAAGTAAATAAGCAACAAGCAATATGTGGAAAGCTCGTAGGCATTGGATCGGTGAAGGGAAATTATGTCGGATGTAATTCATCATGTAGAAGTTATAACCTAGGGTGACACAGAACTAGCTCCAGTTCATCAATGCAATGTAGGCATGTATTCCGAATATAGTCATACGTGCTTATGGAAAAGAACTTGCATGCCATCTTTTGTCCAACCCTCCCGTGGCAGCGGGGTCCTATTGGAAACTAAGGGATATTAAGGCCTCCTTTTAATAGAGTACCAGACCAAAGGATTAACACATAGTGAATACATGAACTCCTCAAACTAAGGTCATCACCGGGAGTGGTCCCGATTATTGTCACTTCGGGGTTGCCGGATCATAACACATAGTAGGTGAATATAGACTTGCAAGATAGGATCAAGAACACACATATATTCATGAAAACATAATAGGTTCAGATCTTAAATCATGCCACTCGGGCCCTAGTGACAAGCATTAAGCATAGCAAAGTCATAGCAAGATCAATCTCAGAACATAGTGGATACTAGGGATCAAACCCTAACAAAACTAACTCAATTACATGATAGATCCCATCCAACCCATCACCGTCCAGCAAGCCTACGATGGAATTACTCACGCACGGCGGTGAACATCATGGAATTGGTGATGGAGGAAGGTTGATGATGACGATGGCGACGATCTCCACTCTCCGGAGCCCCAAACGGACTCCAGATCAGCCCTCCCGAGAGAGATTAGGGCTTCGCGGCGGCTCCGTATCGTAAAACGTGATAATTCTTTCTCCTTGATTTTTTTCTCCTCGAAATTTAACTTATAGGATCTGGGGATACGTCGGTGGAGCACCAGGGGGCCCACGAGGTAGGGGGGCACACCCTACGGGGGCGCGCCCCCACCCTCGTGGACAGGGTGTGGGCCCCCTGGTCTGGATCTTCTTGCAGGTATTTTTTATATTTTCCAAAATAATTCTCCGTGGATTTTCAGACGATTCCGAGAACTTCTTATTTCTGCACAAAAACAACACCATGGCAGTTCTGCTGAAAACAACGTCAGTCTGGGTTAGTTCCTTTCAAATCATGCAAGTTATAGTCCAAAACAAGGGCAAAAGGGTTTGGAAAAGTAGATACGTTGGAGACGTATCAACTCCCCCAAGCTTAAACCTTTGTTTGTCCTCAAGCAATTCAGTTGATAAACTGAAAGTGATAAAGAAAAACTTTGACAAACTCTGTTTGCTCTTTTTGTTGTAAATATGTAAGCCAACATTCAGGTTTTCAACAAGATCATGAACTAACCACATTCACAATAACTTTCAGGTCTCAAGACTACTCACATCAATGGCATAATCAACTAGTGAGCAATAATAATAAACCTCGGATGACAACACTTTCTCAAAACAACCATGATATGATATAACAAGATGGTATCTCGCTAGCCCTTTCTGAGACCGCAAAACATAAATGCAGAGCACCTTTAAAGATCAAGGACTGACTAGACATTGTAATTCGTGGTAAAAGAGATCTAGTCATGATCATACTCATTGCAAATTAGTAGTAATACATGCAAATGATAGAGGTGCTCTCCTACTAGTGCTCTTTGATGAGAGGATGATGACTCTGCATAAAATTAAATAGGTTGGACCTTCACAGAGCGAAGCAGGGATTTGTTGAGGTGCCAGAGCTCGATTTTTAAATAGAGATGAATAACATTTTGAGCGGTATACTTTCATTCTCAACATAACAACCAAGAATCTTGATATCTCCCATGCTACGCACATTATAGGCGGTTCCCAAACAGAATGGTTAAGCTTATACTCCCCCAACCACCAACAAGCACACTCCACGGCTAGCCCGAAACAACGGGTACCGTCCAAACCAGCAACAACCCTGGGGGAGTTTTGTTTAATTATTACTAGTAAGCATGCACGTGCAACGCACGTATAATCATAAAATCAAATTTCCTCGGTCAATCTAGTTAGGACACAATTATTTAATTAAAATAAACAAATGCAACAATGTAGCTCAAATAAAAATTTGAACTATATATAGCTTTTCGGATATTTATTCCATATGCTCACCATATATATGGACTTCCCAGCCACACAGACTTTAGAAAAGCACATTACATACAACAACCCACAGATTGACAGTCAAGTACTACCTCTGTAAACATATATAAGTTGTTTTATATCACTATTTTAGTGATTTAAAATGTCTTACATTTATTTACAGAGGAAGCAACACACACGTAAACACCAACTTGGTCTTTAACTATGGATCCATATACAACAAAATGTGAAAGTTAAACATTTAGCATAACTCCATCATTCATGGAAGCGACAAATTTTGCGTATTTAACTTTCATATATGACCATTATTTCTCCTTATATCTTAAGCCTAATCATATCTTTGCTAATGCTATGCACCTCACAAGATGCATCACCATGTATCTCAAGCTATACATACAACTTGTGCTACCATGACTTTTTGTAACCAAACATTAAGAAGTAACCATACCAATGTTTTGATGCATTCAGTATAGAGCTAACATCATTGTGAAGATCTCCATGCCCTACAACCCACGAATCACCTCAAGTCCTGATATGATAGAAAAATGCATTAAAAACAATAAGATGAAAATGAAAATGGAAGAACTGGAAGTAGCCTTCAACATGTTTAGACCTTGTACCTGCTGCATAAAGAAGAGGGGAAATCTGAAACAAAAAGTGCCAAACACATTAGACGGTAAGAAAACAAGGAATAAATGTTTCTATATTTCACATAACCTCAAACATTTTTATCCATCAAAAATTTAGTACAATATTAAAGCCCAACAAAAAATAATGTATTGAAGCACATATGTCCCAAGCTAATCCAGTTGTGCACTATACTACTCATCCACATGCGAACAGCGGCAACAAGCACACACACCATCAGCGTCCCAACCAGCTGAAGTGACATCCCCTGCAATTCATTCACACTCGAGCATATGAAACAGCTCACACTACTTGACAGGATAAAATCTATGAGATAGTTTGGAAGGCCCTATGTATAGTGTTGTGTGAGAAATCCTGCAGCTCAAAACTGTCGTGTATTAAAAGTAAAAGGCGTATGCTTGATGCATGACCAGCGCACCGGCAAGATCATGATCCCAAAGCTCCGACACATGGTCCAGGCTAACTTTCCAACACAAAATATTTTGCTCTCGATGACAATGAAATAATCCTTTCAGGCTCATTTGCATTTCTAGGCTCTCATGATCTACCACACCGAGAGGGCCTCCATGAAGCTCTCTTTCTAGAGGGTGAAGAGATACATTGTCAATTCATCCTCATGGTTTATCAGAAAGAAAAATGTCAGTAAGAAAAGTAATGAATAATATCTACATCATGCATATCAAGGAAACAAAGAATCTTAGCCAAAACAGGAAACTATTGCTGCCATTTTTTAAAATTCAGACGCACTCATGTAACCCTTAAGTAAACTATATGTTTTATTTTGCCATTCTCCCTTTCAAATGCATCGAGACATTAAGCTTTTCTGTTTTTTTGGGAGGAAAGCAGAAAGACTGCCCGAACACATAACTAATAAAATGCTATGTAGTTTCGGAAACCATGTGAACAGAACAGATCTTCTTATGAGATTGACATCTGATACGTCCAAAACGTATCTATAATTTCTGCTTGCTCCATGCCTCTTTTGGGTGATATTGCTATGATATTTATACACTTCCATACAGTTTTGATCATATTTGGACTAACCTATTAACTCAGTGCACCCCAGTGCCAGTTTCTATTTTCTGCTGTTTTTGTATTTCAGGTTTTCCCATTACGAGAACTGCCAGAAAAATCCCGGAAAAATTATATAAAAAATCAGCGTTCCAGAAGCTTCCCGGTAGCCAAAGTACAGCCGGAGGGGGGCCACCAGGGCTCCAGGCGCCCTGGTGGCGCGGCCCCCCTCCTGGCCGCGCCGGGGGGGGCGCCTGGGCCCCCCAGGCCTCCGCTGATGCCCCCCTTTGGCATATATTTATATCGTGTCCCGAAACCCTTGAGACGGGAACCCTTTTTCGCGATCTCATCTCTGTTCCGCCGCCGCCACGCTTCCAAGATCGGGAGCGCCAGGAGAACTCTTCCCGGCACCCTGCCGGAGGGGAGGATCACCACCGGGAGCCTCTCCACCAACATGGACGCCTCCCGGATGAGTTGTGAGTAGTCTCCCTTGGACCATGGGTCCATGACCAGTAGCTATGTGATGTTCTCCTCCCGTTCTTGTGCTTCACTAATTAGTCCTCGTGAGCTGCCCTACATGATCGAGGCACATATGTAATCCTTATGCTGTTACTATGTTGAGTTTGCTGGGATCCGATGGATTGTGAGATTATGTTCAGATTGTGTTTGAGTAATATATTTGATCTACCTCTTTTATATTTATGTTCGTAAGTAATTCTTGCATGTTCTCCGTTGTTATTTATTGCTTTGGCCAAGTAGTAGGTAGTGACTCCAAGAGGGAACGTTATGCTTGATTGTGGGTTCATGCCCCTCGATGACTAGCTTGAGTGACAGAAACATGAGTCTAGGGGATGTGCTGTTGCCACAAGGGGGAAACCAACGGTGCTTGTGCCCGCGGGTGCAAGGATTGTTTACTTTACGCAAAGTTCTTTTAATGCAATTGTCTGTTGCTTTGAGTTTACACTATGGGTGGGACTCGCAACTTAATACCAGCGAGATGTTCTGGATAGATATCTCAAGGTGGATGATTAGTAGTATATGCAGATGGATTTCGGTCTACTTGCCTTGGCGTACCGCCCATGCTTTGAACCTCTACCTTTCTTGTAACATAGTTAGCATTGGTTTGCGCACATAATTCTGTCAATTGCCCAGCTGTAATTCGTTTACCTCACATAGCTGTTTTATCGTCTTTTGGGAGAGAGACATCACTAGTGAACATCATGGGACCCCGGTCCATATTACCATCATTGATCACATCCGCTATTTACTTTCCGCTTTTATTTACTATTTGCAGCAAAACCTATCACTATTATCACTTGCGTTTGATCCTTTGTAAACGACAAGGCCGGAGGGATTGACAACCTCTCTGTACTCGTTGGGAGCAAAGTTATTTGTATCTGTGTGCAGGTCCACATTGATTGCTAATATCTGGCGCCGTTAGCAGTTGACACCTTCTTGTTGAAACTGGGAGTCTCAGGGGAAATCGATCCTTGGTATCTTTGCCAAGGGAAAACTTCCGCTACACTGCATCTCAAACCTTCCACTTGGGGTAACCAACGAGGGGCGAGAAGCCATCAAGCAAAGTTTTCTGGCGCCGTCGCCGGGGACTCCACTCTTCAAGATAGGGGAGTTGCACGTTATCTTTTACCTTTGCTTTTTAGTCTTGTTAGTTTACCTTTCAGTTTTTTGCTTTAGTATCTTTTATCGAAAATCACAAAAATAGTTATCTTGCTTGCTTGCTACTATGGGTTCCACCGAGAACACCAAGTTGTGTGACTTCACTAGTCACAACAATGATGACTTTATCTGCACACCTATCACTACACCTGCCACTTCAGCACCTTCATATGAAATTAAACCTGCTTTACTGAACCTAGTTATGAAAGATCAATTCTCCGGTGCTGGAGAGGATGCTGCTTTACACTTAAACAATTTTGTTGAACTCTGTGATATGCAAAAGTACCAAGAAATAGATGGTAACATTGTTAAGCTTAAGCTTTTTCCTTTCTCCTTGAGAGGAGGAGCTAAAATTTGGTTTCAGTCTTTGCCTAGAAATAGCATAGATTCATGGGACAAGTGCAAAGATGCTTTTATTGGAAAATACTATCCACCTGCTAAAATTATCCAACTAAGAAGTAACATAATGAATTTTAAACAATTGGATAATGAACACGTTGCCAAGCTTGGGAACGTATGAAATCTCTTATCAAGAACTGCCCTACTCACGGTTTGACTACTTGGATGGTTATCCAAACTTTTTATGCAGGCTTGAACTTTACCTCGCGGAACTTGTTAGATTCGGCCGCGGGAGGAACTTTTATGTCAACTACACTTGGTGCTGCCACGAAGCTTCTCGATGAGATGATGACCAACTATTCCCAATGGCACACCGAACGCGCTCCAACAGGTAGGAAGGTAAACTCTGTCGAGGAGATTTCCTCCCTAAATGAAAAAGTTGACTTGATCATGTCTCTACTTTCGAAGCAATCTTCTGTTGATCCTCGTGATGTTCCTTTAAATTCTTTGATTGCTCAAGAACAAGTAGATGTGAACTTTATCTCTAGAAACAACAATTTTAACAACAATGCTTATAGGAGTAATTTTGGTAGCAATCCTAGACCGTTCCCCTCTAATTCTTATGGGAACAACAATGCTTATCCTATCACCAAGAACTCCACTACTGAACTAGAGATTATGCTTAAAGATTTCATCACTACTCAAAAAGCCTTTAATAAGAGTGTAGAAGAAAAACTAAACAAACTAGATGATCTCTCTTCGAAGGTAGACAATTTAGCCAATGAGGTAGAATTGCTTAAAATTAGAACTTCTCCTCTTGAGGAGAGGAAGGTCACTCCTATGAATGCTATTCAAGTGCAAATTAATGAAAACATTAGGATGTTGGCTAAACTTAAAGAGAGATGGGCTAGAGAAAGGGAGGAAGAAGATAGAATTAAGAGCCTTCCTACCCACCACACTGTTGCTACTATCCAAATTGTTGAGGATATCCAAACTCTTAGCACCCAATGCACTCCTGGTCCCATTGGACCTATTAATGGTGATGCTATGACTATAGAAACTACCAAACAAGTGAACCTAAAGGACACCACTACCACCTTACTTGATAGTAGTGACCTTGATTTTGATAATTGCACTCTTACCGAAGTTATTGATTTCCTTCACAAGATGTCTAGAGATCCCCGCACTAGCACGCTTAACCTTGCCTTCACAGAGCATATCACTAATGCTCTCATCAAAGCTAGGGAGGAGAAACTTAGAGTAGAAGCCTCCATACCTAGAAAGCTAGAAGACGGTTGGGATCCTATGATTAAAATTAAGTTGAATAACTTCTCTTGCTATGCTTTATGTGATGTTGGAGCTAGTACCTCCGTTATGCCCAAAAGAATATATGATATGCTTAAATTGAAACCTTTTGATTCTTGTTCTTTTGGTGTTCGTCTCGTTGATTCTTCCATAAAGAAACCTTTGGGGAGGATCGACGATGTTCTTATCATTGTCAATGACAATTATGTTCCCGTTGATTTTACTATTATGGACATTGAATGTGAACCTTCTTGTCCAATTATTTTGGGACGTCCGTTTCTGCGCACCGTTGGTGCCATCATTGACATGAAAGAGGGGAATATAAAATTCCAATTTTCTATCAAGAAAGGGATAGAACACTTCCCTCGAAAGAAGATTAAGTTACCTTTTGAGTCTGTTATACGGGCTAGCTATTCTTTTACTCTTGATAAAAATTGATCTCTTTGCATTATGCCTAGCTTAAAGGCATAAAAGAAAGCACTTTTGGGAGGCAGCCCACATGAATAAAATTTTATTTTGCTTTTGTTGTGTCTTGATGTTGTTACTACAGTAGCATCATCATTGTATCTTTACTTTTCAACTTTGTGCCAAGTGTAGCCTCTGATTGCAAGAAAGTTCAAAAGTTGTGACGTGCTGTCCAGGAAACAGATTATGTCCTTGGATAGAAAAATTCGTATAAAATCACCAGGTCATCTTTTTGGTCTGAATTTTTTCGACAGCGTGCTCCATATAATTGTCTTTCGTGCGTCTGTTCTGAGTTTTTTTATTAGAGTTGCAGAAGTGCCCCGAAAAAATCATTTACTACCTGCTGTTCTGTTTTTCACAGATTCTGTCCTGTTTTGCCTTTCCTTCATTTTGCAAACCTTGAGCTTGCTTTTTCTTTGCAAAAAACCTTTTGGCAATCTTGAGAAACAGTAGACCTTCAAGAATATCCTTATTTCCAGCAAGGAACAATTATTTTATTATGGGTACTAACCTCGCTAATCAGATTATGATGAGTTATGTATGAAGGGAGTTTTCAAGTGTGCGAGGGAAGATGATAAAAAGATTCAGGAGTGTCAAACGCTCAAGCTTGGGGATGCCCCCATGCACCCCCAAGAAATATTCAAGGAGACTCAAGCGTCTAAGCTTGGGGATGCCCCCGTGCATCCCCTTCTCCATCAACATTATCAGTTCGTCTTTCGTTCCACTATATTTTTATCACTTCATGTGTTATGTGCTATGCTTGGAGCGTCTTGCTTTTAGTTTTCCTTTTTAGTTTTCTTTAGCTTTTCATAACGAGTCGGAACTCAGCTTTCTTTGTGTGGGAGAGAAACACGCTCCACTTCTACCTAGAACACAACATAGAATTTTCATGTCTATCTTTGTTGTGTGTGTTCTTTGTCTTTCAATAGCTACTATCATGTTTAGCTTTTAGTTTTCATGCTTATCTTTTTAAAAGAGCTTTTGTTTAGTTGGTTGCTTGAACTCTCTTTATTTATCATGATTATCTTATTAAGAGAGTTTGCTTCTGTTGCACGGTTGATATGTCTATGATAAAAATGCTACGTGCATAATGGTGCTTAGTACTTCATGTTTTCTTATGGTTAGTCTCAAATAGCTGGGGGGTTTCCAATGTGTTATTGGAGTACCAACATGATTTGTTTGCCTATGATGTGGTATGGTTTAGTAATATCTTCCTTCAAGAATTTATTTTGATTGACTTGGCGTATGCTCACGCATATTTAAGACTGTAAAGAAAGTCTGTCAAGCCTTGATGATCTTTTGTTTCTGAGTAGAGATATAACTACCATGCCTGATTCAATGTTGCTTTGTCGCTCTGCATGATTATGACCGTCATTGCTCTCTTAGTTGGTCGCTCCCAGTCTTTTGCTAACCTCCACCTGTACTAAGCGGACTGACTGCTTGTGCATCCAAATTCTTTTAAACCAGTTATGCCATATGAGTCCACCATACCTTCCTACATGGTATTTACCCGCCATTCCTAACGAAGACTTTCATGTACCATCTCGAAATTATTCAAAAAGAAAAAAAATGCATTCCTATTTTGTGCCTCTGTTTTAAGTTCATGAGGAAGTAGTAGTTAATTCATGATCTTTTTAAGTTGGACAAGCTTCACCCCGGGATTGCATGTCTAATGTGCAAACCCATAACACGAGAAGGAACTGGCATTGAGTGCGCCCGGCTCAAAATTAATATAACAAACAAACCCTCCTTCACGCTTTGTTCATGAGAAATCAGAAAACTTTGGCAGTGATAAACAAAGGAGATTAAGAGGATGTGATCGTCCTCATTCGGGAGCCGTTCCTCGAAACTTGTCCATCTCAAGAAGTGATTGAGTTATCTGCTAGCATTCGTTGACGGAACATGCATAATCAAAAATAATAATTATTACCTCTGTTTTTAAAACCAAGAGCTCTGGTACATGTTTTGTCTTTGTTTCCGACTACGGGTTTTCAACCTTGCCAACAAAAGCCACGGTTCGAGAGTCTCCACCTTCTTTTAAAGCACCAACTACTGAGAGCATGATTGTCATTCTGAGTGTAATGTGCATTGTCCCAAAGTAGCATTGTCTTTTGCATGATTATGATATCGTTTATTTTGAAATCATTGTATCTAGTCATCACTTAAACCTTGGAGGTGCCCCTGCATTTATGTTTTGATTCACTAAAGGGGGCAAGCGAGATATCACTTTATCATATTTGCACACCATGCTCATTACAAATCTATTTGATGTTTCAGTATCATATTGTAAAACTTTCAGTTCTTTGTGATTTTCTCATGAGGCAACTTAATTACTACAGATTCATTGTCTCAGTAAGCTTTTGTCATATGACTATGAAAAAGTCCTATATGGTTAATAGCATGTCACCACATAAATTATTCTTGTTATCATTTACCTACTCGAGGACGAGCAGGAATTAAGCTTGGGGATGTTGATACGTCCAAAACGTATCTATAATTTCTGCTTGCTCCATGCCTCTTTTGGGTGATATTGCTATGATATTTATACACTTCCATACACTTTTGATCATATTTGGACTAACCTACTAACTCAGTGCACCCCAGTGCCAGTTTCTGTTTTCTGCTGTTTTTGTATTTCAGGTTTTCCCATTACGAGAACTGCCAGAAAAATCCCGGAAAAATTATATAAAAAATCAGCGTTCCAGAAGCTTCCCGGTAGCCAAAGTACGGCCGGAGGGGGGCCACCAGGGATCCAAGCGCCCTGGTGGCGCGGCCCCCCTCCTGGCCGCGCCGGGGGGGCGCCTGGGCCCCCCAGGCCTCCGCTGATGCCCCCCTTTGGCATATATTTATATCGTGTCCCGAAACCCTCAAGACGGGAACCCTTTTTCGCGATCTCATCTCTGTTCCGCCGCCGCCGCGCTTCCAAGATCGGGAGCGCCAGGAGAACTCTTCCCGGCACCCTGCCGGAGGGGAGGATCACCACCGGGAGCCTCTCCACCACCATGGACGCCTCCCGGATGAGTTGTGAGTAGTCTCCCTTGGACCATGGGTCCATGACCAGTAGCTATGTGATGTTCTCCTCCCGTTCTTGTGCTTCACTAATTAGTCCTCGTGAGCTGCCCTACATGATCGAGGCACATATGTAATCCTTATGCTGTTGCTATGTTGAGTTTGCTGGGATCCGATGGATTGTGAGATTATGTTCAGATTTTGTTTGAGTAATGTATTTGATCTACCTCTTTTATATTTATGTTTGTAAGTAATTCTTGCATGTTCTCCGTTGTTATTTATTGCTTTGGCCAAGTAGTAGGTAGTGACTCCAAGAGGAAACGTTATGCTTGATTGTGGGTTCATGCCCCTCGATGACTAGCTTGAGTGACGGAAACATGAGTCTAGGGGATGTGTTGTTGCCACAAGGGGGAAAACAACGGTGCATGTGCCCGCGGGTGCAAGGATTGTTTACTTTACGCAAAGTTCTTTTAATGCAGTTGTCTGTTGCTTTGAGTTTACACTATGGGTGGGACTCGCAACTTAATACCAGCGAGATGTTCTGGATAGATATCTCAAGGTGGATGATTAGTAGTAGATGCAGATGGATTTCGGTCAACTTGCCTTGGCGTACCGCCCATGCTTTGAACCTCTACCTTTCTTGTAACATAGTTAGCATTGGTTTGCGCACATAATCCTGTCAATTGCCCAGCTGTAATTCGTTTACCTCACATAGCTGTTTTATCGTCTTTTGGGAGAGAGACATCACTAGTGAACATCATGGGACCCCGGTCCATATTACCATCATTGATCACATCCGCTATTTACTTTCCGCTTTTATTTACTATTTGCAGCAAAACCTATCACTATTATCACTTGCGTTTGATCCTTTGTAAACGACAAGGCCGGAGGGATTGACAACCTCTCTGTACTCGTTGGGAGCAAAGTTATTTGTATCTGTGTGCAGGTCCACGTTGATTGCTAATATCTGGCGCCGTTAGCAGTTGACACCTTCTTGTTGAAACTGGGAGTCTCAGGGGAAATCGATCCTTGGTATCTTTGCCAAGGGAAAACTTCCGCTACACTGCATCTCAAACCTTCCACTTGGGGTAACCAACGAGGGGCGAGAAGCCATCAACATCTACTACTATCCTATTCATAACACAACACGTCCCTTTTTATGAGATTGACATCTACTACCATATATCAGCGACATCCTGCAATCCAGCACAAAAAAAATCAGAAACAAAATCTCTAGGCAGTCGACAAGCAAGCATCTACAGTTCTACACAAAGGATCTCAAATTCTCAGTTGACCTTTGCACTGCAACCAAACAAGATTTCATAGTGAGGCATGATGAAATCTATCTTTTACTCAATCTGAGTTCTTGAATCTATAGGAACAATAGCATTACAGGTTTTCATGGTCAGATATAAAATACTCTTGCTAATAGGAAAGTCTGAGCTTTTCAATCACGTACCATCTCCAAAGTGGTCTCAAAAGATGAATATAATGCCCATCCAACACTACTAAATAAGTGAGATAATCAAGAACAATAGTACAACATAGATTCTATCATTTCGTCCAAAACAAGCACATCCAGTCAAGTGAAATTATATTGCCAGCAGAAAACTATCTGCCCGATTTTTAACAGAACATTTTTTCATCAGATCGGTCCCAGCTGCAAGTAATTGCACTGCAGCACACTAATTTTTCACTTGATTTAACTCTAGGGATATAATTTCGGTGAGAAGTTCAACTTTTACAGATCATTTTACAAAGTTATTTTTTTATGTAATTACAAATGAAGCTTCTGAATTAAGCTCAATCGAACATGCTGCACTACCCAAAGCCCGCAACTAATAATAAAACACTATGGTTGGAGAAACATTTCAAAATTTCTTCCTCAATCCAGTAAGTATGCCAAGTGAACATGATCTCCCGTAAGAATGTTCCCTATTCAGAGTGGCTGACACATGCAAAGTAATTATGCATTACAATAATCTGTGATTGTGAGCTATAATAAATTACACTTAAAATGATGCTTCAAGACACAGTAAGAAAGCAACTGAAATCTAGTGCAGAGAAAGACAACAGTTGGATTGACGATGACTGCCTTGCAAGATGTCTATATGACAGCACCAGGGGAGAAGCATACCGTGATTGCAAGGTGCTTGTGCCCAGCGGCGAGGCTCTCCGGTGGTCGGGACTGGAAAAGCTGCGAAGGGATGACAACGGGGAAAGGATGGCGGCGTGGCCGAGGTTCTCATCATCTTCCTCAATGTGAATGTGTGAGCGAACATGCGGGGGCGCACGACAATTGGGTGAGGATGGTGGCGTGATGAAGGTACAATCTACAGTTCTATGTATAATTTGGACTGCAAATCGGACAAGCAATAGTTTCCTGTTTTGACTAAGAATCTTTATTTTCTTGAGATGCATGACGATGCAGATACTTATTATTCAGTACTGTTCTTCCCGATGTTTTCTTGCTAATAAAACACGAGGATGAATTAGCAATGTATCTCTTCACCGTCAAGAAAGAGAGCTTCACGGACTAAAAACGGGAAAATAAAGGATTGGCGTGACCATGTACAATCTACAGTTCTATGTATGTGTACCATTTGCAGTGATGCTGAAGCTTACCTGGCAGATTTGACAAGTAGCCTCACCAATCAGGTTGTGCATATCACTGAAGAGAAAAAAAAAGGACATTCACAATGATGAATGGATAGATAGCCATCCATTATCAACCAATTAACAGGGAAACACACAAAGATAGTACTAACAGCCGACATTCGTTGTTGCTCCCATGATTGCAGAATGGGCAGGAAAAGACAGCGTCGAGCTTGTCCATCTGCTCCATAGGGCGTGGCTTTACGGATGGCTTTCTCTTCCCCATGGTTCGACTTCTCTCCTTCTAGCAAAATCTACAAAGGGCAGCAGTTAGAATCTTTAGTTAGTTAGTACTCCCTCAGTTCCCAAATATAAGTCTTTCTAGAGATTTCAACAAACGACTACATACGGTGCAAAATAAGTGAATCTGCACTCTAAAATATGTCTACATACATCTGCATGTTGTAGTCCATTTGAAATGTCTAAAAAGACTTATATTTAGGAACAGAGGGAGTATCTTCTAAAAAATACAGAATTGTACATGCAAGGGCATCCATGTGCAGGGTAGTACTAAACTACTAATCATCTCTTGTAAAATGCACCAAGCTATCACGCACCATTCCTTGTAAAAGCAACCGAAATTTGTAACCAGGCAAGATAAAGGTAGCACACCAATCATACACAAATCACCATCCATAAGACAGAAACCATGAACACAACAACATGCATGATTCTTTCGCAAAAAAACATGCATGATTCAGCTATGGAAACCAGGGGCGGATCTGACCCAGAAATTGTGAAGATCCCATCTCTACGGCCTACTGGTATTGATTGATACGGTGGATGAGAAGAAGAAACCTAGCTAGCTGCTCATGCATACCTTCTTTGAGGGGAAGAAACATGATGGCCGGACGAAGACTGGGACGGGGTGGAGACGGCAGCAGGACGTCCTGGGGTCCGAGGAAGAAGGGGGAAGGCGACGGCGATGGCGACGGTGTCTGTCCCTGAGAAGCGGGGGCAAGGGGGTCGGGATCGAGGCGGTGGCGGCGGCTGCAGACTCCATGTAGGTCCAAAAAACGGTGGCAGCGTTGGAGGGGAAAGGGCAACCCGGGGGAAGCAACTCACGCTAAGATAATGTGTTGTTTCCTTTTATTATTGTTTTTTTCTCTCCCAATCTCTACTAATTGTGCGGGCATGGACTGGGCAGAGTTTTCGTCCGCCCTTTTGAATCGCTAAACGCACTTGTGCTCAGGGTGGTTGTTACGTTGATGGTTAGATTTAAATGAGTGAATCCGATCATGCGGTTGTTATTTGTCTAGATTGTTGTGTGTACGTTATGCGAGGTGCGTTTAGCGATGAATATGTTTGCTTGTTTAATAGTAGTAGAGATGATTTTGAGCATGGGACTGGGCATCCCGATTACCAGCCATTTTCTCATGAATGATGAGCGGAGTCCACTCATCATGAGAATAACCCACCTAGCATGGAAGATATAGACAGCCCTAGTTGACACATGAGCTGTTCGAGCATAGAAAACAAAATTTTATTTGAAGGTTTAGAGTTTGGCACATACAAATTTACTTGGAACGGCAGGTAAATACCGCATATAGGAAGGTATGGTGGACTCATATGGAACAACTTTTGGGTTTATGGAAGTGGATGCACAAGCAGTATTCCCGCTTAGTACAGATGAAGGCTAGAAAGAGACTGGGAAGCGACCAGCTAGAGAGCAGCAACGGTCATGAACATGGATTAAAATTAATCAACAATGAATGCAAGCATGAGTAGGATATAAATCACCATGAACATAAATATCGTGGAGGCTATGTTGATTTGTTTCAACTACATGCGTGAACATGTGCCAAGTCAGATCACTTAATTCGTTCAAAGGAGGATACCATCCCATCATACCACATCACAACCATTTTAATATCATGTTGGCACACAAGATATACTATTATAAACTCTCAGTTAATTAAGCATGGCATAAGCATCTATGATCTCTAATTGTCATTGCAAGCATGTTTCATTCATAACAAGCTGAATCAGGAACGATGAACCATCATATTTACAAAAATAAAAGAGGTCGAGTTCATACCAGCTTTTCTCATCTCAATTAGTTCATCATATATCATCCTTATTGCCTTTCACTCGCGCGACCGAACGGTGTGGATAATGATAATAGTGCACGTGCATTGGACTAAGCTGGAATCTGCAGACATTTAATACAAGAGAGAAGACAAGGTAATATGGCTCAATGTTAAATCAACAATAAAGCATATGAGAGCCACTAAGCATTTTCAATCATGGTCTTCTACTCTTAACCCCTAAAGGAGAGAAAAGAAACTATTTACACGGGAAAGCTCCCAACAAGCAAAAGAAGAACGAGAAATATTTTTGGGTTTTCTTTTAGTTACTACTACAAGCAAGGAAAGTAAACTAGCTAGAAGCTACAACTAATATTTTTTTTGTTTTTCTGGTTTTTTTCTAACACACAAGAAAAAGACTAAGAAAAAGAAATGAAACTAAAAATGGATGGTACAACGAAAGAGTGTGAGCACCGACAACTAGAATAAGTGTGTGAACATGAATGTAAAGTCGGTGAGAAACACGTACTCCCCCAAGCTTAGGCTTTTGGCCTAAGTTGGTCTATGGCCACGGATCGAAGCTACTCCCTCCAATGTACTGAGATGCAACAGCTACTGCATGCTGAGCTGCAGCTTGAAGGCGAGCTGCTTCTATCATATTATAATACGCATTTGCCTCCTCCATAGTTATAGTGTATCTTCCTTTTGCCTGAAAGTCGAACAAAGTAGGGGCAGGAAGAATAATAGGGATGACATGTTGCCTGTTAAAGATTAGTCGATATTTGAGGGTTTGACCATCCCTCTCTATAAACCGGTGACTAGTCATAGCATGGCAATCTAAATGAGCAGGAGGTAAAGGTTCACCATTCACGTGCACAGGCACACCAATAAAGCGGGCTATCCGAGTGGCATAAATCCCACCAAATAAATCTCCATTCATACCATTATGGTGTAGCCTACGTGCAACAATGGCTCCCAAGTTATATTTGTATGTCACCTAATACAACACTCTTGAGAACACTAAGATCAGGGACACACATGTGACAAGCCTCACCTTTACCATTTATGCATCTACCAATAAAGAGAGCAAAGTAATGAATAGCAGGAAAATGGATGCTCCATATGGTAGCCTGTGTGATTTCCCTAGATTCCCCCACTGTGATACTAGCAAGGAACTCTCTAAATTCAGATTTACGAGGATCACCCATACTGCCCCACAGTGGGAGCTTACAAGCATCATTAAAATCCTCTAAGTCCATGGTGTAAGATTTATCATACAGGTCAAACAGGACAGTGTGAGAATTTCATGAAGATGAAAATTTAAATCTTTTCACAAAGCTATCAGTTAAACCACGGTATTGAGGGCACTTATCTTGTATGAAGCCCTCGAGGTCAGCGTTACGCACATATGTGTAAAATTCATCCTTGATGCCGACCTGATCCATAAAGTCATCTGACGGCCATTCACAAGGCCGCACATCAGCATCCCTCGGTAGTTCATCGTCCGGCTCACAAAACGCGAGCCTCAGTTCTTGCTTCCTTGAAGAACCACCTTGGAAGTTTCTCCTATGCATTTTTTCTGAAATTTTCTGAAATTTTTAGTAACTAAAAATAAAAGTTAACCAAACTCAATAATATTGATAGCAACAACTCCTATAAGTGCCTAGACTACATCATGCATTAGAACTACTTGGGACAAAGAAAATTTGACATGCAAGCTCAAGAACAAGGTCACCACAGCAGCATAAATTTGCAATAAATAGAGGACCAGAACAAAAACTAATTGGACCAATGGAGGAGTCACATACCAAGGAACAATCTCCCCAAATAGTTTGGTGAATGGTGCTTTGAGCAAGGAGATCGGAAATGGCAGCAAGATGAGCTAGAACTCGGGTTTGAGTTGGTTGGTGAATTTTTTTGGAGGAAGAAGAAGAGTGTGGGTGCAAGAATAAGTGAAGGCGGGCCACGTGGGGCCCACGAGGCAAGGGGCGCACCCTGGACCCTCGTGGCCAATTGCTGGCTCCCCTCGTTGTGTGTTCTGCGCCATATTTCTTCAAATATTCTAGAAAAAATCATATTTCATTTTCATGGCATTTGGAGAACTTTTATTTTCAGGGTATTTTTTATTGCACGGATAAGTCTGGAAACAGACAGAAAATATTATTTTTGCTTTATTTTTCCTAATTAACATAAAGTAAAAGGAGGGTACAGAAGGTTTGTGCTATCTAGATTCACCTATCCCATGCTCATCAAAAGGAATCCATTAACAAGGTTGATCAAGTCTTGTTAATAAACTCTTTCCAAATGACATGAACCGGAGAATTTTCGAATAACACTAGGTTACCTCAATGTGGATATGTATGTCCCCAACAATAAGGATGTCATATGTCTTCTTGATAGTAGGAAGAGGAAATTCAAAACCTCCAATAGTGATAGTTGAAATTTTTCCAATATAATTGATATTGTGGACCTGAGGTTGTTTCCTCTGAAAGTGTACCGTAGGCTCATTATCATTGACATGAAAAGTGACATTGCCTTTGTTGCAGTCAATAACAGCCCCTGCAGTATTCAAAAAGGGTCTTCCCAGAATAATAGACATACTATCGTCCTCGGGAATATCAAGGATAACAAAGTCTATTAGAATAGTAACATTTGCAACTACAACGGGCACATCCTCACAAATAGCGACAGGTATAGCAGTTGATTTATCAGCCATTTGCAAAGATATTTCAGTAGGTGTCAGCTTACTCAAGTCAAGTCTACGATATAAAGAGAGAGGCATAACACTAACACCGGCTCCAAGATCACATAAGGCAGTTTTAACATAGTTTTCTTAATGGAGCAAGGTATAGTAGGTACTCCTGGATCTCCTAATTTCTTACACATTCCACCCTTAAAAGTGTAATTGGCAAGCATAACGGAAATTTCTACTTCGGGTATCTTTCTTTTATTGGTAATAATATCTTTCATATACTTAGCATAAGGATTTGTTTTAAGCACATCAGTCAAACGCATACGCAAAAAGATAGGTCTAATCATTTCAGCAAAGCGCTCAAAATCCTCATCATCCTTTTTCTTGGATGGTTTAGGAGGAAACGACATGGGTTTCTGAACCCATGGTTCTCTTTCCCTACCGTGCTTCCTAACAACAAAGTCTCTCTTATCATAACGTTGATTCTTTGATTGTGGGTTATCAAGATCAACAACAGGTTCTATCTCAACATCATTATCATTGCTAGGTTGAGCATCATCATGAACATCATCATTAATATTATCACTAGGTTCATGTTCATTACCAGATTGTGTCTCGGCATCAGAAACAGATATATCGTTGGGATTCTCAGGTGTGTCAGCTACAGGTTCACTAGAAGCATGCAAGGTCCTCTCATTTTTCTTTTTCTTCTTCTTAGAAGAACTAGGTGCATCTAAATTAGCTCTCTGAGAATCTTTCTCAATTCTCTTAGGGTGGCCTTCAGGATACAGAGGTTCCTGAGTCATCTTACCACCTATAGTAGCAACTCTAACAGCATAGTCATTATTCTTACAACTTAATTCACTGAGCAAATCATTCTGAGCCTTAAGTACTTGTTCTACTTGAGTGGTGACCATAGAAGCATGTATACTAATAAGTTTCAGTTCACCTTTAGCTCTAGACAGATAATCACTCAAGCGTTCAATCATATAAGCATTGTGGTGACCATAGAAGCATGTATACTAATAAGTTTCAGTTCACCTTTACTACCTGTGTCGGGTTATCAAGACCATGTATTTCTTCAATAGGTGGTAAATTCTTAACATCTTCAGCTTTAATACCTTTTTCTTTCATAGATTTCTTTGCCTCTTGCATCTCTTCAGGACTGAGAAATAGAACACCTCTTTTCTTCGGGGTTGGCTTAGGGGATGGTTCAGGAAGTGTCCAATTATTTTCATTGGCCAGCATATTATTCAATAGTAATTCAGCTTGTTCAACTGTTCTTTCCCTGAAAACACAACCAGCACAACTATCCAGGTGGTCTCTGGAAGCATAGGTTAGTCCATTATAAAAGACATCAATTATAGCATGCATCTCAAGAGGATGATCAGGCAAAGCATTAAGTAATTGGAGAAGCCTCCCCCAAGCTTGTGGGAGACTCTCTTATTCAATTTGCACAAAGTTATATATTTCCCGTAAGGCAGCTTGTTTCTTATGAGCGGGAAAATATTTAGCAGAGAAGTAATACATCATATCCTGGGGACTACGCACACAACCAGGATCAAGATAATTAAACAAAGTCTTAGCATCACCCTTTAACGAGAAAGGAAACAACTTAAGGATATAGTAGTAACGAATCTTTTCATCGTTGGTAAACATGGTGGCTATATCATTCAACTTAGTAAGATGTGCCACAACAGTTTCAGACTCATAGCCATGGAAAGGATCAGATTCAACCAAAGTAATTAACTCAGGATCAACAGAGAATTCATAATCCTTATCAGTAGCACAGATAGGTGAAGTAGCAAAAGCAGGGTCATGTTTCATTCTAGCATTCAAGGACTTTTCTTTCAACTTAGCTAATAACTTCTTAAGATCATATCTATCATTGCAAGCAAGAAAGTCTCTAGCAGTTTCTTCATCCATAACATAACCCTCAGGAACAACAGGCAATTCATATCTATTGGGAGAAGCTTCATCATCACTTTCGTAAATATCATCAGTTTCAATATTTGCATTCTCCCTAACCTTAGCAATTTGTTCATCTAGAAATTCACCTAGTGGCACAGTATCAGGCATAGAAGTAGTTTCATCATACATAGCAGAAGTGGCATCATCAAGAACGTACGACATATCAGATTCAATAGCAGGAGTAGGTGTCGCAAGTTTACTCATAACAGAAGGATAATCAAGTGAAGAGCTAGATGGCAGTTCCTTACCTCCCCTCGTAGTTGAGGGTAAGATATTGGTTTTTGAGTCCTACAAATTCTTCATAGTGATCAATAGATATAAATCCCAAGTGACTTAAAGAATAGAGCTATGCTCCCCGGCAACGGCGCCAGAAAATAGTCTTGATAACCCACAAGTGTAGGGGATCGCAATAGTTTTCAAGGGTAAAGAATTCAACCCAAATTTGTTGATTCGACACAAGGGGAGCCAAAGAATACTCTTAAGTATTAGCAACTGAGTTGTCAATTCAACCACACCTGGAAACATAGTATCTGCAGCAAGATAGTTTAGTAGCAAAGTAATATGATAGTGGCGGTAGCAGCAATAAAAGTAACGATAGTGTTTTTGTAGTTTTTGTAATAGTAGCACAGGAAAAGTAAATAAGCAACAAGCAATATGTGGAAAGCTCGTAGGCATTGGAGTGGTGATGTGAAATCATGTCGGATGCAATTCATCATGTAGAAGTTATAACCTAGGGTGACACAGAACTAGCTCCAGTTCATCAATGCAATGTAGGCATATATTTTGAATATAGTCATACGTGCTTATGGAAAAGAACTTGCATGACATCTTTTGTCCTACCCTCCCGTGGCAGCGGGTTCCTATTGGAAACTAAGGGATATTAAGGCCTCCTTTTAATAGAGTACCAGACCAAAGCATTAACACATAGTGAATACATGAACTCCTCAAACTAAAGTCATCGCCGGGAGTGGTCCCGATTATTGTCACTTCGGGGTTGCCGGATCATAAAACATAGTAGGTGAATATAGACTTGCAAGATAGGATCAAGAACACACATATATTCATGAAAACATAATAGGTTCAGATCTGTAATCATGCCACTCGGGCCCTAGTGACAAGCATTAAGCATAGCAAAGTCATAGCAACATCAATCTCAGAACATAGTGGATACTAGGGATCAAACCCTAACAAAATTAACTCGATTACATGATAGATCCCATCCAACCCATCACCGTCCAGCAAGCCTACGATGGAATTACTCACGCACTGCGGTGAGCATCATGGAATTGGTGATGGAGGAAGGTTGATGATGAAGATGGCGACGATCTCCACTCTCCGGAGCCCCGAACGGACTCCAGATCAGCCCTCCCGAGAGAGATTAGGGCTTGGCGGCGGCTTCATATCATAAAACGTGATAATTCTTTCTCCTTGATTTTTTTCTCCCCGAAAGTGAACTTATATGATCTGGGGATACGTCGGTGTAGCACCAGGGGGCCCATGAGGTAGGGAGGCGCCCCCCAACCTCGTGGACAGGGTGTGGGCCCCCTGGTCTGGATCTTCTTGCAAGTATTTTTTATATTTTCCAAAATAATTCTCCGTGGATTTTCAGGCGATTCCAAGAACTTTTTATTTCTGCACAAAAACAACACCATGGCAGTTCTGCTGAAAACAACATCAGTCCGGGTTAGTTCCATTCAAATCATGCAAGTTAGAGTCTAAAACAAGGGCAAAAGGGTTTGGAAAAGTAGATACGTTGGAGACGTATCATAGACCATAATGAAGGAAATATGCTCTAGAGGCAATAATAAAGTTGTTATTTATATTTCCTTATATATCATGATAAATGTCTTTTATTCATGCTAGAATTGTATTAACCAGAAACTTGATACATGTGTGAATACATAGACAAAACAGAGTGTCCCTAGTATGCCTCTACTAGACTAGCTCGTTAATCAAAGATGGTTATGTTTCCTAACAATAGACATGAGTTGTCATTTGATCAACGGGATCACATCATTAGGAGAATGATGTGATGGACAAGACCCATCCGTTAGCATAGCACTATGATCATTTAGTTTTACTGCTATTGCTTTCTTCATGACTTATACATGTTCCTATGACTATGAGATTATGCAACTCCCGAATACCGGAGGAACACCTTGTGTGCTATCAAACGTCACAACGTAACTGGGTGATTATAATGATGCTCTACAGGTGTCTCCGAAAGTGTTTGTGGTGTTGGCATAGATCGAGAATACGATTTGTCACTCCGAGTGTCGGAGAGGTATCTCTGGGCCCTATCGGTAATACACATCGTAATAAGCCTTGCAAGCAAACGACTAATGAGTTAGTCACGAGATGATGTATTACAGAATGATTAAAGAGAATTGCCGGTGATGAGATTGAACTAGGTATGATGATACCGACGATCGAATCTCGGACAAGTAACATACCGATGACAAAGGGAACAATGTATGTTGTTATGCGGTTTGACCGATAAAGATCTTCGTAGAATATGTAGGAACCAATATGAGCATCCAGGTTCCGCTATTGGCTATTGACCGGAGATGAGTCTCGGTCATCTGTACATAGTTCTCGAACCCGTAGGGTCCGCACGCTTAACGTTCGATGACGATCGGTATTATGAGTTTATGTGTTTTGATGTACCGAAGGTAGTTTGGAGTCCCGTATGTGATCACGGACATGACGAGGAGTCTCGAAATGGTCGAGACATACAGAATGATATATTAGACGATGTTATTCAGACGCCGGATGAGTTCCGGGGGTCACCGGATAATTATCGAAGTGCCGGAAGGGTTATCGGAACCACCGGAGAAGTAGTGGGCCTTATTGGGCTTTAGGGGAGAGAGAGGGAGGCTACCTAGGGCAGACCGCACGCCCCCCATGGCCTAGTCCGAATTGGACTAGGGGGAGGGGCAGCGCCCCCTCCTTCCTTCTCTTCTCTCCCTCCCTTCCTTCTTCTCCTAGTAGGACTAGGAAAGGGGGGTTCCTACTCCTAGTAGGAGTAGGATTGCCCCCCCTTGGGCGTGCCTATAGGGGTCGGCCGGCCTCCCCCATGCTCCTTTATATACAAGGGCAGGGAGCACCCTAGACACACAAGTTGACAACTGTTTTAGCCGTGTGCGGTGCCCCCCTCCACTGTTACACACCTCGGTTATATTGTTGCAGTGCTTAGGCGAAGCCCTGCATCGGTAACTTCATCAACACCATCACCACGCTGTCGTGCTGATGAAACTCTCCCTCGGCCTCAACTGGATCAAGAGTTCGAGGGACGTCACCGAGCTGAACGTGTGCCGATCGCGAAGGTGCGTGCGTTCGGTGCTTGATCGGTTGGATCGCAAAGACGTTCGACTACATCAACCGCATTACTAAACGCTCCCGCTTTCGGTCTACGAAGGTACGTGGACACACTCTCCCGCTCGTTGCTATGATTGTACTAGATAGATCTTGCGTGATCGTAGGAATTTTTTTGAAATACTACGTTCCCCAACACATAAGACGCAGGTGGCCACAACTTGCTTAACAAATCGTCGCTCTCGAGAAGAAAACTCAGACAAGGCATGTAGAACGCCTCAGTTCCGACCAGACAGAGTCGAAGAGTACAAATCTCATACGCTCCCCAATAGGACCTAGGCTTGCCAACCATAATAGATATAACTGGAGCCAGATGACCAAGATGTACAACCACACTATCCATTATGTAGGATAGCACGAAAAAGGAAACCTAAAGAACCGGTTTTGGGACACACCATCTTATACATACCTCCAGATGATATGAAGAAGCATCATTGGAACGAGGGCGAGACTGGGAGACCTTATTGATACGTCTCCAACATATCTACTTTTCCAAACACTTTTGCCCTTGTTTTGGACTCTAACTTGCATGATTTGAATGGAACTAACCCGGACTGACGTTGTTTTAAGCAGAACTGCCATGGTGTTATTTTGTGCAGAAATAAAAGTTCTCGGAATGACCTGAAAATCGACGGAGATTTATTTTGGAATATATAAAAAATACCCGCGGAAAGAACCAGACCAGAGGGCCCACACCCTATCCACGAGGGTGGGGGCGCCCCCTGGGCCCGCCCCTACCTCGTGCCCCCCCTGAGGCTACATCGGCATCACCCCCGACTCCATATATTCACTTTCGGGGAGAAAAAAATCAGAGATAATGAATTATCATGTTTTACGATACGAAGCCGCCGCCAAGCCCTAATCTCTCTCGGGAGGGCTGATCTGGAGGCCGTTCGGGGCTCCGGAGAGTGGAGATCATCGTCGTCGTCATCATTAACCTTCCTCCATCACCAATTCCATGATGCTCACCGCCGTGCGTGAGTAATCCCATCGTAGGCTTGCTGGACGGTGATGGGTTGGATGAGATTTACCATGTAATCGAGTCAGTTTTGTTAGGGTTTGATCCCTAGTATCCACTATGTTCTAAGATTGATGTTGTTATGACTTTGCCATGCTTAATGCTTGTCACTAGGGCCCGAGTGCCATGATTTCAGATCTGAACCTATTATGTTTTCATGAATATATGTGTGTTCTTGGTCCTATCTTGCAAGTCAATAGTCACCTACTATGTGTTATGATCCGGCAACCCCGAAGTGACAATAATCGGGACCACTCCTGGTGATGACCGTAGTTTGAGGAGTTCATGTATTCACTATGTGTTAATGCTTTGGTCCGGTACTCTATTAAAAGGAGGCCTTAATATCCCATAGTTTCCAATATGACACCGCTGTCACAGGAGGGTAGGACAAAAGATGTCATGCAAGTTCTTTTCCATAAGCACGTATGACTATATTCGGAATACGTGCCTACATTACATTGATGAACTGGAGCTAGTTCTGTGTCACCCTATGTTATAACTATTACACGAGGAATCGCATCCGACATAATTGTCCATCACTGATCCAATGCCTATGAGCTTTTCACATATTGCTTGTTGCTTATTTACTTTTCCGCTGCTGCAGTTACAATCACTACAAAACTACTATCACTACTTTTGCCACTGTTACCGTTACTTCCATATTACTTTGCTACTAAATTACCTTGCTGTCGATACTAAGTCTTCCAGGTGTGGTTGAATTGACAACTCAACTGCTAATACTTGAGAGTATTCTTTGGCTCCCCTTGTGTCGAATCAATAAATTTGGGTTGAATACTCTACCCTCGAAAACTGTTGCGATCCCCTACACTTGTGGGTTGTCAAGACTATTTTCTGGCGCCGTTGCCGGGGAGCATAGCTATATTCTTTAAGTCACTTGGGATTTATATCTGTTGATCACTATGAAGAACTTGAAAGACTCAAAAACCAAGATCTATCCCTCAACTACGAGGGGAGGTAAGTGCTACTTCTCGAGCTTGTGTTGTATTCCCTCGAAGAGGAAAGGGAGATGCAGCACAGTAGCGTAAGTATTTCCCTCATTTTTTGAGAACCAAGGTATCAATATAGTAGGATACCACGTGCGAGTCCCTCGCACCTGCACAAACAAATAAGAACTTCGCAGCCAACGCGATAAGGGGTTGTCAATCCCTTTACGGTCACTTACAAAAGTGAGATCTGATAGAGATGATAGTTTATATTTTTGGTATTTTTTGGTTTATAATAATAGCAAATAAAAGCGATAAAAGTAAAGTAGATGTTGATTGATATGTTGAGAATAGACCCGGGGGCCATAGTGTTCTCTAGTGGCTTCTCTCATGATAGCGATATTCTACGGCGGGTAAACAAATTACTGTCGAGCAATTGATAGAAAAGCGAATAATTATGAGACTATCTAGGCATGATCATTGTATATAGGCATCACGTCCGAGACAAGTAGACCGACTCCTTCCTGCATCTACTACTATTACTCCACACATCAACCGCTATCCAGCATGCATCTAGTGTATTGAGTTCATAAGAACAAAGTAATGCCTTAAGCAAGATGACATGATGTAGAGGGATAAACTCAAGCAATATGATATAAACCCCATCTTTTTATCCTCGATGGCAACAATACAATACGTGCCTTGCTACCCCTACTGTCACTAGGAAAGGACACCACAAGATTGAACCCAAAGCCAAGCACTTCTCCCATTACAAGAACTATAGATCTAGTAGGCCAAACCAAACCAATAATTCGAAGAGACTTGCAAGGATATTATGAGCACACATAAGAAGTTCAGAGAAGAACCAAATATCTTTCATAGATAATCTTGCTCATAAACTCCCAATTCATCGGATCTCGACAAACACACCGCAAAAAGAGATTTCATCGAATAGATCTCCTCGAAGACCGAGGAGAACTTTGTATTGAGATCCAGAGAGAGAGAAGAAGCCATCTAGATACTAGCTATGGAGCCGAAGGTCTGTGGTAAACTACTCACAACTCATGGTGAGGGCGATGATGATGATGATGATGAACTCCGTGATGGATCCCCCTCCGGTAGAGCTCCGGAACAGGCTCCAAGATGGGATCTCACAGGAACAGAAGGTTACAGCGGTGGAATTAGGGTTTTCTCTCTGTTGTCGAAGGTTTCGGGGTGCGTAGACTTATATAGGAAGAAGGAGGACACCAGTGGATGCTCGAGGGGCCCAAGAGGTAGGGGGCGCACCCTGGGCAGGGGGGCGTGCCCCCCACCCTCGTGGGCGCCTCGATGCTCCCTTGACGTGGTTCTCAAGTTCCATGTGCGTGTTTTTTTCCAAAAATATCTCTCGCGAAGGTTTCATTCCGTTTGGACTCCGTTTGATATTCTTTTTCTGCAAAACCCTGAAACAGGCAAAAAACAGCAATCTGGACTGGGCCCTGTGGTTAGTAGGTTAGTCCCAAAAATGATATAATAGTGTATGATAAAGCCCATTAAACATCCAAGACTTCATAAATAATAGCATGGAACAATCAATAATTATAGATACGTTGGAGACATATCAAGCATCCCCAAGCTTAATTCATGCTCGCCCTCGAGTAGGTAAATGATAAAGAAAGAATTTTTGATGTGGAATGCTAACCAATATAGTTTTTCAATGTAATTCTCTTAATTGTGGCATGAATGTTCAGATCTGAAAGATTCAAAATAAAAGTCTATATTGACATAAGAAACAATAATACTTCAAGCATACTAACAAAGCAATCATGTCTTCTCAAAATACTATGGCTAAAGAAAGTTATCCCTACAAAATCATATAGTCTGGCTATGCTCCCTCTTCATCACACAAAATATTCATATCATGCACAACCCCGATTTCAGCCAAGCACTTGTTTTCATACTCTATATTTTCAAACCTTTCAACTTTCACGCAGTACATGAGCGTGAGCCATGGATATAGCACTATGGGTGGAATAGAGGTGGTTGTGGAGAAGACAAAAAGGAGGGAGATAGTGTCACATTGACTAGGCGTATCAACGGGCTATGGAGATGCCCATCAATAGATATCAATGTGAGTGAATAGGGATTGCCATGCAAGGGATGCACTAGAGCTAAGTATGTATGAAAGCTCAACAAAATAAACTAGTGGGTGTGCATCCAACTTGCTTGCTCATGAAGACCTAGGGCATTTGAGGAAGCCCATCGTTGGAATATACAAGCCAAGTTCTATAATGAAAATTCCCAATAGTATATGAAAGTGACTAAACATGAGACTCTCTATAATGAAGAACATGGTGCTACTTTGAAGCACAAGTGTGGAAAAAGATAGTAGCAATTGTCCCTTCTCTCTTTTCTCTCATTTTTTTGGAGGGGCTTTCTCTTATTTTTTTTATTAGTCCCTCTCTATATTTTTTGGGCCATCTCCTTTTTTTATTAGTCCCTCTCTATATTTTTTGGGCCATCTCCTTTTTTTATAGCTCTAATAATGATGATCATCACACTTTATTACAACTCGATACTACAACAAGTATGACTCTACATGAATGCCTCCGGCGGTGTACTGGGATGTGCAATGAATCAAGAGTGACATATATGAAGATTATGCATGGTGGCTTTGTGTAATGCCCAGTATGAGACTATACCTCCTACATGTCGAGGCACGACTTAAAGGCATAATCTCCTACTAGAATGATCTCAAGTATGGTATCTTTGCACGACTCATGTAAAAGAGGGGATGAAAATGTAAAAGAGTAGTTGGCTTACACTCGCCACGTCACACAATGTAATACATTAACATACATCATCCACTAACATCAGAGTCCGACTACGGACGAAGATCCAAATGAAAGATACCATAAATAAAGCAACACAAGGTCCCGATCATCCTAGTAAGAGCCCTACTGATCCTCTGGGTAAGACACGTAGTATCGTCCACGTTCTTCATCGAACTCCCAATACAACTCTGAACCACCAGCTGTGTAGGTATCAACGGTACCTGCATCTGGTGTTGTGTAGAATCTGTGAGCCACGGAGGACTCAGCAATCCCGTTCCCGGGTAGCAATACTATCAAAGCCTTGGGTGTGGAACAAGGCTGAAAACAAGGTTGCAGCAGCACTAGCACTAGCTTATGTGTTTAGAGCGAGAAGAGAAAGTGCCAACGATCGTCAAAGTGATCACGAAGTGATCCTATCTAAGCACGTAAAACATAACCCCACCGTGTTCACTTCCCGAACCCCTTTGGAAAGCTACCGTCACGGTTACTCACGCTGGTACTATATTATGAACATAGTGTCAAGTTTTCTACAATCGGATATTAACAAATTCCCATCTGCCACATAACCACGGGAACGACTTTCGAAATATCAAACCCTGCAGGGGTGTCCCAACTTAGCCCATCACAAGCTCACGATCTGCGGAGTCACAACTCCAAGGTGGGAAGACCCGAGTGTTCTCGGAATCCCGTGCTTAAGATATACCGACATAGGTAAAACTAATCCAGCAAGACCTCCCGACGTGCCGACACCCTGATAGTAGCCGCGCGTATCTCGTCTCAGGCCACGACCGGATGGGCGATGCTACAGGTTTTTACCAGCCCTCGGATTTCCCCAAGGTGGCCCTGCAGGACCCCCAGTTTGGACCAACACTCATGTGGAGCACTGGCCCGGGTTGTTGATTAAGAAAATCGGGTTTATAACTCCCTATGCAAGTTTTAGTTATTAGACAAATATAAAACCAATGTTGGGCCTTGCTGGAAAAGCTTTAGCTCTAAGCGGGTTATCAAGGGGGGCCCATAAACCCCAACCGTGTTAGGGACGCAAAATCAAGGAACATAACACCGGTTTAAACGGTTCCTATGGGGCATGAGTGGAACAAAACACCAAGCAAAGGCTTAGCCTTCCACCCATTGCCAAATATATAGATGATTTAGTTTAACAGATTATATATTGTGATATCCCAACAATAACTTCATCATGAAGCAAGAATCTTCAAATCTTCTCCTGCAACTAACAATGCTACAAGAGGGGCTGAGCGATGCTTACGTAGCCAAACAACGGTTTGCTAGGTTGGGTGGTTAGAGAGTTTCATGGCAACAATAGAAGACTGACAAACAGACATAGGCATCGAGGCAATAAGGGAAAGAGCGAAACATCTAGCATAGGCAAAGATAGTAGTGACATCTGGGTAAGGTCATCTTGCCTGTTGATTCCTCGGAAGGAACGTAACCTTGCTCCTCACACTCAACCTTGGTAGAAACCTCGTACTCCGTATCGTCGTATCGTCACCGGGCTCTAACCAAACACAACAATGCAACAACAGAACAAAATCAATCAACATGCAGTGCTCAACCACATGATGCATGAACATGAAGCATATGAACATGGAAACAAAAAAATGCATGGCCTAGGGGTCACAAGAGTGCAATAGCATCAAAGCAACAAGCTCACCCACATGAAAGAAACAAGCATAAGAACACAAACAAGTTTATGTTGGTTATTCAAACAAGCATATGTTTTAAAGAAGTTGGTTAACATGGCAAGGGTGCAACTAACATAACAGCAACATGCTAGTACATTTAAATGGGTTGGAATAAATAACAACAATATCCAGAAACTCCCATATTAAATTAAATGCAACTGGGACAGATCTGAAAAACTTCTGTGATAGAGTTGACAAACATGCTAAACAATAGCACCAAAATATTCTACACATTTTTTCACCCCAAATGCATATAAAGTTTGTCGAAAATGGAGTTGTAGATATTTAGTTATGATTTTTACAAGTTCTAGCATATATAAAACAAGAATAAATTCAAACAACATTTAAATGTTTTTAAACATGGCAGCAAGTAGCATATTCATAATCTACATAAAATTCTAAGCACTTTTCATATATTACTCAAATTCATCAGAAACATATTTATGCAGATATTAAATAAACAAGAAAAACAGAAAAATAAAACAAAACAAAACAGGCGCCAGGGTCTAGAGTGACCCTGGCTCAGCTAGCCCAAGCCACTGACAGAGGGCCCGGCTGGCGCTGAGATGGCAACGTGGGTGCGCGCGGGGTGGAGAAGCCGTTGAGTGGCTGGCAGGTGGGGCCCTACTGTCAGCCACAGAAGAAAAACAAAAAGGGGCGTAAACACCTGCCCCGCGAGGAATCGAACCCTCGACCACTTGCTATCTGACGAGGAGACGAACCACTGCGCTACTGAAAGTTTCACGACAAATAGCAGGAAGTTTATCTGAAGACTAAACAGCAGAAAGCAGAAAGCAGGGGGAGCGCTGGCCTCGTCAGAGCTGCTCCGGCGACCAAACAGCACGGCGGAGGGGTGCGAGATGCTCCTGGAGGAGTTCCGCATCCATTCAGCATGCTAGCAGCACCTATAGAGCACTACAACGCCGGCGACGAGCAACGGTAGAACAGTGGCGGCGGAGCAACGGCGAGGCGATGCAAAGCCCTAGGGGGAATGGCGACTGCACAGGCGGCATCTACGCGATGCACTGAAGCGAACAGACGGCAAACGAAGCACTAGCGGGGTCGGAACACTCGCCGGCGACGAGGTCCAACGGCAATGCGATCGGGCGCTCGAGGAACTAGGTGATAGAGGGCGCGCATGAAGGGGAAAATGGTACGGGGAGAGACAGGAGCTCACCACGAGCATGACGATGTGCTCGACTGGCCCAGTCGTGGACGGAGTCGATGACGGAGGCTCTCGAACACCTACGGCTGCCGGAGAGGAAGAAGAGGAAGAAGAACACGTCGTGGAGGCGATCGGGTCCGCGTAGTCAACATAGAAGAAGTAGGCAACGTTGTGGAAGCAGACGGATAGCGTTGGCGAGGCTGAGGTCGACGCGGGGCTCGCCGGCGACGTGGTCGCGCTCTCAGATGCGCTCGGGCATTGACTGGATCGACGTATCTGGGGGTGCTCGGCTCTCTAGGCGGCGACGAGGGGAAAGGGGAACCCTAGGAGAAGGGAGAGGACAAGTTGCGGGTTTAAAAAGGGGGCGGCGACGGCCTCGACGTCCGTGAGTTCATGGCACGACGACGCGGGCGCGCGCTGCTCTGTTCTGCTGACGGAGGAAGATGGCGACGTGGCCCTGTGACACAAACAGGTGGGGCCAGGCGCGAAAAAGCCACAGCGTGACGGATGCGCCTCTTGGTTGGGCCTGCGGGCGGAGTTGGGCCTGCGCTGTGAGGGAAAAGGAGATGGGCATGGGGGAGAGATGGAGAGGAAGCCCAGGCCACTGTGCTGGCTGCTGTTTTCCACCTTTTTCTTTATTTCTTCAGGCAGAAAAGAAAAAGAAAAGCACAGGATAAAAGAAGAAGAGTTAGGGGAAAAGAAAAATATCCCCATGCTCAGTGATTAATGCCCTATTTAATAAAATTGACTTGGACATTTTTAGAGGCAGAAAAATTAAAGGAGTTTGAATATGGTTCAAACTCTTGGTATTTTACAACCCAACCAAATCATTTTCAAATAAGCTGATATTTGGTGAAGAGATTGTAGGCATGGTGCAAGATTTATAGGAGAAGAAAGAACAAAAGTGGGCTTGGTTATGAGGCTTGCAGAAAAGAGCAAAGGTAGGGCAGAAGAAAAGAAAGAAGAAGAAGAAGAAGAAGAAGAAGAAGAAGAAGAAGAAGAAGAAGAAGAAGAAGAAGAAGAAGAAGAAGAAGAAGAAGAGGGAGAAGGGAGTAGGGTTAGCTAGGCACAGCTAGACCACACACACAACATCACAAGGGTCTCACACATGCACAATAATAAAGTAAACTAGTATGCCATGATGATATGATGATGAGCAATGCAATGACGCAAAATTAATAAATGATATGGCAATGCAAATAAATAAATGACAAGAACCCCCAAGGATAATGACAAGGATCAAAAGAGGAAGCTTTATTGCCATTATTGGAAAGTGTTACATATGGGGCATTACACTTTGCCACAAATACGATGTCAACTACATGATCATGCATGGCAATATGACAATATGATGCGTGTCATATGAACGGAACAATGGAAAGTTGCATGGCAATATATCTCGGAATGGCTATGGAAATGCCATGATAGGTAGGTATGGTGGCTGTTTTGAGGAATAATATGGTGGCTGTTTTGAGGAAGGATATATAGTGGGTTTATGGCACCGGCGAAAGTTGCGCGGTACAAGAGAGGATAGCAATGGTGGAAGGGTGAGAGTGCATATAATCCATGGACTCAACATTAGTCATAAGAACTCATATACTTATTGAAAAATCTACGAGTCATCAAAACAAAGCAATCAACGCATGCTCCTTGGGGGGAGGTTGGTAGGAGTTAACCATCATGCGCCCCGGACCTCCACACAAAGGTTGGCACTCTACAAATACCTCATGCTCTAACTTCCTCACATAGCGGTTCACCATACGTGCATGATACGGAAATCACTAACCTTAACACAAGTATTTCTCAATTTCATAATCACTCCACTAGCATGGCTCTAATATCACTATCCTCATATCTCAAAACAATTATCAAGCATCCAACATCTCATCATATTCAATGCACTTAGTGTGAATTTTTTTACTACATTGACATTGGATGTTGTCGGGGGAAACTGTCCGCCACGAACACCTATGGGACCGGAGCCCCTTGTCTGTGCGGTACGAGGGCGGAGGGAGCACAAAGAGCAGATCGAAGCAAACACGCGGGCAGTTTTACCCAGGTTCGGGCCGCACGGATGCGTAAAACCCTACTCCTGCTTGGCTGTGTATTGAGTTGAGTGCTCGGGAGCTTGAAGAAGCAGCTACACCGTGCGTGAGAGTGATCTAGGTTCCGAACCCCTTCCACGTTGTGCATGGGCCTCCTTTTATAGTGTAAGGGGTCACCGACAGGTGTCAACGTAGGAGAAAGGGGTAAAAATGTAAAAGAGGTGGTAGTTGTAACAGTGCGGGAACAGTGGAGCTACAGTACAGAACAGTGGTCTATACCTACTTTAACAGTGGGGGACAAGGGCATTTAATGCCCGTCGCCGTCGACCCCAAAAGTTCCCGCCTTAGCGTCTCCGTCCGCCACGGCGACGGATCCATCGCCGTGGAGTGCCACCGTGTACCCCAGGCTGCACAGCCATCCGCCACGCGTCCCTGGATAGGCCCCAGGGCGACGCGTGGGCCGATGAGCTGGAGCGCGGGCACACAGCGCAACCTTCCCGGCAAGCACCTTGCCGGGGCCTTGATCTTGCCGGGCCCGGGAGCTTGCCGCTCCCCGGGCCCCTTGCCGGGGCACATATAGTGCCGAGGCGTTGTCTTCTAGTCTTCCTGGCGAGCTCCTCTTGCCAGGGTCTTGTGTTAGTGGAGCGGTCTTGAGCCTGGTACGGCCTTCCCGGCAAGCTCCTCTTGCCGGGGTCTCGATCTCATGTCTTGTATACTTTGTTTTTGAATGGTTTAATAAGGAGCAGGAAGGTCTCCGGCGAGCCCGTAGCGAACCTTACCGCGGGAGGCTGCAACTGCCCGTGCACAAGTTGGAGTACTGGGGTACCCCTACCTTAGTACACCGACAGGAGCCCCCGGGCCTGGGCCACACACGGTGCCAAGCGCTGTTGGGCCAGGCCCAAAACAGTGCACGGGCACCCGCGGCCCGCGGCGCGCCGAATCCACTTCCATATCCGCCGCACCCCACGGTAACGGCACGCGTCGATTGCGGCGCCGTGGGATGGGACGTGCCCACGATCTCTTAATGGAAAGAGCGAAACGCCCCCCACTCCCCCATAAAAGCAGAGGTAGCGGGCGCGGTTCCCCTCCTTACGCTCTCATTACGTCGTCTTCCTCCTGCAAAAGATTCCCTCTTGCGCTCTGCCTCCACATCTCCGCCGCCGCCGAGCTCTTCGTCCCCTTCCTTCCACCGCGTCCGCCATGGCCCCAAAGACCGACAAGGCGAAGGCGGAGAAGGCCAAGAAGGAGAAATCGGAGCAAGCGGCCAAGCTCATCGCGTACCGGAAGCGGCACATCGTCTTCCCGCCGAAGCTCGGTGTGCGGGAACTCTGGAACAAGTACTACTTGTTCTGGTCCAAGAGAACCGACGCGCATCCCCGCACGCGAGCATACCCGGCCGCCGCCAAGGACAGCTATCCCGGCGGGTACCATTTCTTCGCTGCTTTCTTTCATTGTGGTCTCTGTCCACCTTTCTCAAACTTCTTTTGCGACGTCATGAATACATATGGCTTCCATCTGCTTGACTTCACCCCCAACGCCATTCTCACCATGGCTGTTTTCGCACACATGTGCGAAAACTTCATAGGAGTCCACCCCAATGTAGCACTCTTTAGACACTTCTTCACTCCTAGAGCCGAGGCCGATGCCCCCCTCTCCGGAGGAATTTCTTGGGTCTTCCGTCTCAATAAGAAGGGTGCGTACTTGCCGGGGGAGCTCCGCGGCAAGTGGGAGGAATGGCGAGCGGAGTGGTGCTGGATTGTAGAAGACCAGCCGCAAGCCTTCACCGCGCCGCGCACAACGCCCATCGTGCGCGGCAGGGATTGGAGTGATCTGGACTCGCACGACGTCAAGCTCAACATCGCCCTCGTCCGGATTCTTCGTCTTCGATTGGCCAATCTGTCAGTTGCCGAGGTGGGCGCAGATTTCCTCCGCCGGCGCATCGCCCCTCTCCAAGACCGGAAGAGGCCGGCCTGGGAGTACGGCGGCCCGGCAGACATCATGAGGCTGCGCCCCGGGCTCAACTTCAACTTCACCACGCTGGAGCTGCGGGGAATGGTACGGGAACTCTTCAAATACGACCCGACGCACCCCGAGTGGTTCAGGACTCCCCGGGGAGTGGTGCCGCTCTGCAACAGCGCCGTCAGGGATCGGATCCTCGCCATGATGCCCATGTGCGACTCGCACGGCGTGGACCGTACATGGCTTGCTCCGAAGCCCATCGACGTCCTCAACTTCTACGACAACCTTGAAGAGGTGGCGAAGAACAAGGAGGACCTCAAGCTGCACACGCGGGCCACCACCGACCAGGAGATCGCCTACATTGCTTCTCGGGCTGAGGAGGCCGCCGCAGCCGCGGCGGCAGGAGTTTTCGGATATTCACCGGAGGAGGCGGAGGTTGAGGACGCGTCCACCCAGGCGGAGGAGGCGGAGATCCGCAGGTTGCTGGATCTGCCTCCCGACGCGCTTGCCGGGGTTCCCTCGTTGAGGCACTCCGGGATCAGCGGGATCGCAACCGAGGCCGCGGCAATGGAGGGTACCGCCGGAGGGAGTAGAGGCGCCGCGAGAGGCGGAGGCGCCAAGGGAAAGAAGGCCGCAGCGCCGGACGCTGGGCCCAGCGAGCCGGCCGGGGTAGAGGAGGAGGAGGAGGAGGAGGCCGAGGACTCCGGCGGATCCACGGAATTGTACGCCGACGACCTCTCCTCGTCGAAGAGCTCCCCGCCCCCGGCAAGCCCGAGGCAGTCCCCGGCGAAGCGCCTCCGCAAGGCGGCGACAGGGGAAAGAGCGCAGGCGCCCCGGCAACAGCCACCTCGCCGGGCAGCTCCCAGGGGGAGCCAAGCCGCGCCAAGGTCGTCCGGCGCACCGGCCGCAGCGGAGGCGGCCCGTGCGCGGACCACAACTGAGGCGCCACGCAGGCCGGCGGCGAGCCGGCAGGGGTCTTCTCGGAGCGGAGCAGCGGCTCCGCCCGCTCCTCGGGCGCCGGCGACCACAGGGACTGGGTCTTCGCAGCCCCCAGCCCCGGTGAACACCAAGCGCGCAAGGGAGCCTTCGTCTTCCGCTCCTCGCGCCGACGCGCCCACGGTGGAGTATGACTTCTCCGCCCTGAGCGAGGACGACGAGGAGGACCAAGAGTAAGGATTCGGGACCTCATATCTTCTTGATTTCTGTCTTGATTTTTCTGCTGATGCTGACTCTGTCTTCTGTTCTGATTTCAGGACCCTGGCCCATCGCGCAGTGAAGAAGGCCAAGGCGCCCGAGGCCGAGGTCGCGGAGGGCTCAGCAGCGGCGGCTGCAGGAGGCGTGCCGGAGCCGAGCCTGCCGGACCCGAGCGCTGCTCCGAGGAGCAGCCCCCAGCGTAGCCCGCAGCGCAGCCCCCAGCGTAAGTCTGGGGTTCTTTCTTTTCGCTTGTCGGGGTACGCCTGAGGTTTTGATTTTGTCTTCGTGTCTTGACTTTTCTTGTCTTGTTTTGTGCAGAGGAGGAGCCACAGCGGGAAGAGCGCCCGGAGACCGTGGTCGAGGAGCCGCAGGCCCCGCCGTCCCCGCCAAGGCAAAACTCTCCGGCAAGGGAGAGCGCTCCGCCAAGGGCGGGTACTTCGCCGAGGCAGAGTACCCCGCCAAGGGCGAGCAGCCCGGCGAGGGCGGCCACTCCGCCAAGGCCGAGCTCCCCGGTGAGGGAGCCCGCCGCTGAGGACGTCCGCCAAGGTAAGCTTTGTGACTTGTCTTCTTGGCTTGCCTCTTTTTTGGATATTTGCTTGAGTTTTGAATTTCTTCTTCTTCTTTTTTTTATAGATCTTCCCCCTCCTGAGCCCATGGAGACGGAGGTAATCAACCTCGAGGAAGAGGGCGCGCAAGGCGGCGGCGGCGACGCTCCTGTCGTCGAGGAGGTGGCCGAGGCCGCCGAGCCGGCCGCGCAGGAGACTGCCCCGGCTGCAGACGCAGCGGCCGGGGAGGGGGACGGTGGTCGCACCGCCGACCCGGAGGCTGCGGGAGCATCAGATGCTGCACCGGCCACCGGCCCCTCCGCCGGCGAGGAGCAGAGGTACTATCTCGAGGCCCCCAACGGCGTCTTCATCCAGATGCCGTGGGGGTCTTCATCGCGAGTTCCTGCGGAGGGCGAGGCATTCGACGGAGAAGTCCTCGCCTCCGCAGGCCTGAAGATCGTCCAAGCGCCCGGCGGGAGTGAGGGGCCCGAAGAGGAGCGGCTGCTCCACCAGCTCCTGGCCCTTTACCGGGCCAGGCAGGCGAAGCTCGCCTCCCGGGAAGCCCTTGCCGCCAAGGCCGCGGCGGAAATGGAGAAGCGTGCGGCGGAGCTCCGCGCTGCCAATCAGGCAGCCCTCCGCGAGGTGGCGGAGGAGCGGGAGCGTCTCGCCGGCGAGTACCAGGAATGGGTGCTCGAGAAGGCTGAAGCCGATGAATAGCAGCGTCTCGCCGGGGTGGAGATGTCCCGGCGAGAGGGAGAGCTCGCGCAGCGGAAGGTCGAGCTGGACTCTCATGAAGAAGACCTTGCCGCTCGCGAGGCTGCCCTTGGCGGGGAGCTGAAGGAGGCGAAAGCCGCCGCGGTTGCCGCGGAAGACGCCAAGAAAGAGCTCGCCGCCAAGGTCGAACAGTTGGAGAAGGCGATGAAGGTGAGCGCCGAGAAGGTTGCCGCGCTCATCTTGGAGCGCGAGAAGGATGCTCACACAAACTCAGAGCTTCAGGTGAGTCTATCAAAGAGGGGCGACGAGCTGAAGGCCGCCAAGGACTCCATTGAGGACTTGGAGCTGAAGGTCACCACTCTGAAGGAATCGCTCGATGCTGCCCGGGCTCAGGAGACCAAGTTGAAGGATGAGCTCCGCAAGGAGCGGACCTTGGTGGAGAGCGTCAACAAGGCGTCCGAGCTCTTCCGGCAGACCATTGAAGTGTGGACCGAAGAGCTGGTTTCTTCTGCGTCCAATATTGACCAGGAGCTGCTGGCGCTGAAGGTCGAACACCTCATCTACTCGCCGGACCCGGATCTCCCGCATAGCGCCAGGCTCAGCCTCTTCTTCAGAGGGGTCGCTCCGGCTCTTGCAGGTCTCCGGAACCGCATCCCCGCGCAGCTGGCCGAGGAGTCGCGCCGGCTCTGCGCGGGAACTCTGGAGCGGGTGTTGACGAAGATCGTGTACCGCAACCCGGGAATCAACCTCACGAACGTTCTTCGCAGCTTGCCGGCAGATGCAGACACGGAGGCCCTGAAGGAGCAGGTCGGCCACATCATCGCCAAGGTGGCAAAGCTTGGCAGGAAGGAAGGCGACCGTGTAGATTAGGGCTCCATTATCTTTATCTTTTTATTGCTGCATATTATGTCACGAACCCATTAGTCCATTGCGACAAGTTATCCTTTGTAAGATATTCACTTTATTTTGATCAATCAGTGCAATGTTATCTTCCTTGTCTCAATCTTCGACTTTGTATGTTTTTCACCCTACGCTCCCGGGGAGCTTGCCGGCAAGGGGCCTTTGCCGCGAGCGCTGAGTGCTGGACTCCGAGCAGCCTGCTGGCCAAGGTCCTCGCCGGCAAGCAACCTTGCCGCAGCTAACTGCAACGCACTTAGCTTGATGAGCGTACTCGGAAACGAAACAAGGGCGCGACACTTGTCGCAGCTCACTTAAATCGTTGAGTGAACTCGAAAACAAGATAAGGGTGCGGCAAGCTACGGGTAGGTTCCTCCGCGCACAGGTTTTCCATACAAAATGTGATCGTTCAAGGAAGACAACTAAAATTTAAAATTTGAACTGGTCAAATTCTAACAACTTATCTTTCATATGTTGTTTGCTTATGTTGCTTGCTTTCCGGTAGGACTTCTCTTTTTTGAACAGCACTTGGTTCCTCCTCCACCTCCTTCCCCCCCGGCAAACTTGTGCGCGAGGAATGTTCCTTCTGCTTAAGAGGAAAGAAAAAGGGAGAGGGAAACAAGTATCTGGCCTTTCGGCGTGCTAATGCTTACCGTATACTTGAGTGTTGCATCAAATGCCAAACAGAACATGCAAACAGCAAAGAGAAGCATGCAAAAGGCAATCGATGCAAAAAACACGAAAGCTTTACTGATGCACGGGGTCTGCGCCCGGCTTTGTACAAAGGGTTACATGCAACAGCGGCAAAGCTTGTACAAAAGGTGGTTGCCGGAGCGGATCACGGCAACCGCGCCTTAGGGGTGAAACTTGCGAAGATGCTCTATATTCCAGGAGTTGCTCACCGGTAAGCCTTCTTCGGTCTCGAGGCGGACAGCGCCGGGCCTCGTAACTTGTCTCACCCGATAAGGGCCTTCCCACTTCGGCGTCAACTTGTTGGAATTCTTGGCGGACTGAACGCGCCGAAGAACAAGGTCGCCTTCCTCGAGACTCCTGGCCTTGACTTTGCGGCTATGGTAGCGGCGCAAAGCTTGCTGGTATCGAGCAGCTCGTACAACAGCCTGGAGACGTCCCTCCTCAAGGAGCAATGCGTCATCTTGCCGCAGTTGCTCTTGCTCGAGCTCATCATAAGCGAGCACTCAAGGAGATCCGTATACGAGTTCCGTGGGGAGAACTGCCTCTGCTCCATAGACTAGAGCAAAAGGTGTCTGTCCGGTGGCTCGACTTGGTGTCGTTCTGATTGACCAAAGAGCCGCCGGGAGCTCCTCTATCCAATTTCTTCCACACTTGCGCAGCCTGTCAAAGGTCCTTGTCTTGAGTCCGCGCAGCACTTCAGCATTTGCCCTCTCCGCTTGGCCGTTGCTCCTCGGGTGAGCAACAGAAGCGAAACAGACCTTGGCGCCAAGGTCTTGGACGTACTGCATGAAGGTGCGACTAGTGAATTGCGTACCGTTGTCGGTGATGATCCTGTTAGGGATCCCGAAACGGCAAACAATCGACCTGAAGAACCTGACCGCTGACTGTGCTGTCACCTTCCTCACTGGCTCCACTTCTGGCCACTTTGTGAACTTGTCGATTGCAACGTACAAGTACTCAAAGCCCCCGACAGCTCGAGGGAAAGGGCCGAGGATGTCGAGCCCCCAGACCGAGAAGGGCCATGACAAAGGGATTGTTTGGAGAGCTTGAGCTGGCTGATGGATCTGCTTCGCATGGAACTGGCACGCTTCACATTTGGTTACTAGTGCAGTTGCATCTTGGAGGGCTTCTTGCCAAAAGAACCCTTGCCGGAAAGCTTTCCCGGCAAGTGCCCTTGCGCCAATGTGGTGGCCGCATATGCCTCCGTGAATTTCTGCTAACAGCTTCTGTCCATCTTCTCTGGAGATGCACTTCAACCTGACACCGTTGAGTCTTCTTCTGTACAGCTCGTTATCCACGAACTGATACATACTTGACTGCCTGGTTATCTTCTCTATCTCTTGAGGGTCGTCGGGAAGTTCTCCAGTTTGCAAAAAACGGACGATCTGCTGCGCCCATGCCGGAGCCCGAGGCTCGACGACAAGGACTAAAGGCTCGAGGGTCGCTGCGGGAACCTCAGCTTCTACGGCAAAGACCTCTGGTCCTGCCGGAGCCGACGGTCCCCCGGCAAGCTCACCGGGGCGAGGCTTGCCGGGAACGTTTGCTTCAACTGTACAAGCCCGAGGGCTTGCAGGAGCAAACTGTTCCTCAGCGTTCTGGTTGTTGGTCTTGGGAACCTTGGCGGCGGTTTCAGGAAGATCCGCCGGCAAGTAGTCGCCGGAGACCAACTTTCTCTTCTTGGACTGCCCAGTTGATGGTGTAACGGATGGCTGAGTCAGCTTGAGCAAAAAGGTCCCTGGTTCCACAGGTAACTTCATCGCGGCGCACTTTGAAAGGCCATCTGCAATCTCATTTTGAGCCCTTGGGACGTGCTCCATCTGCAGACCTTCAAAGTGCTCTTCAAGCTTTCTCACTTCATCGACATAGGCTTCCATCAAAGGGCTCTGATAGCTCTTGTTAACTTGTCGGACCACCAACTGAGAATCGCCCCGCACAATCAGCTTTCTGATCCCAAGTTCGGCCGCAATCCTGAGGCCGGCGAGCAAGCCCTCATATTCTGCAGTGTTGTTTGTCGCTTGCTCCCTGGGAAAGTGCATCTGGATAACATATTTGAGGTGCTCTCCGGTGGGCGCGATGAGTACCACGCCAGCACCGGCGCCTTGCAGCGAGAAGGCACCGTCAAAATACATTACCCATTCACTTGTCG
>LR738716.1:61041265-61069604 GCA_902687465.1 Secale cereale
TACCGTTTCAAATCCTGCAACGCCGCCTCCGCTTCCGGAGTCCACTTCATGGGACCTGCCTTCTTCAAGATTTTGAAGAAGGGTAGGGCGCGTTCTGCAGACTTTGAAATGAACCTACTGAGGGCAGCAACACAACCTGCAAGCCTTCTGACATCCTTGACGCGCTTCGGGGCCTCTATCTGCTCAATGGCCTTAATCTTGTCGGGGTTGGCTTCAATCCCCCTCTGTGATACAAAGAACCCGAGAAGCTTGCCGGAGGGGACTCCAAAGACGCACTTCTCGGGGTTCAACTTGAGCTGTATTCTGCGCAGGTTCTGAAACGTTTCTTCCAAGTCTTGAATCAGGGTTTCTTTGCTCTTGCTCTTCACCACGATGTCATCCATGTAAGCTTCTACATTTCTGTGAATCTGTGGCTCAAAAGCAGTGTACACTACCCTTGCAAAAGTTGAGCCTGCATTCTTCAATCCAAATGGCATGCGGATAAAGCAATAAGTGCCACATGGAGTGATAAACGCAGTCTTCTCTTCATCTTCCTTAGCCATGAAAATCTGATGATAGCCTGAGTATGCATCAAGAAAACAGAGTAGCTCACATCCGGCAGTGGAGTCAACGATCTGGTCAATGCGCGGCAAAGGGAAGGGATCCTTGGGACATGCTTTATTGACATCGGTGAAGTCTATACACAGTCTCCACTTCCCGTTGGCCTTGCGCACGACGACTGGGTTTGCCAACCACGTCGGATGAATCACACCTCTAACTAGGCCTGCTGCCTCTAGCTTCTTGATTTCCTCGTTGATGAATTCTTGGCGCTCCACGGCTTGCTTCCTCACTTTCTGCTTGATGGGCCGCGCATGAGAACAGACAGCAAGCTTGTGCTCAATCACCTTCCTGGGAACACCGGGGATGTCAGATGGTTGCCAAGCAAACACATCAACATTCGCCCGCAGGAAGGCGACGAGCGCGCTTTCCTATTTGCTGTCAAGAGTGGCACTGATGGTGAAGGTACCACCAGTGCCGTCCTCCTTTGCGGACACCTTCTTGGTTGCCGGAGGAGCTGCCATTCCTTTCTTACTCTTGCCGGTGGAGCTCGATGGAACGTCCTCAACGGCAGCGCAGCACTCCGAGGAGGTGCGATTGCCGGAGTGGGTCCCAGAGCACTTGCCGGACTTGGTCTTCGTCTTCTTCCCCCCGGGAGCTTCAGCGGCAAGAGTATCCTTCTCGGCCGTAGCTGCCGCATCCCGGTAAATCTTGTCGGCGCAAATAAGCGCATCCTTCTTGTCGCTGTGGACAGTGATGACGCTTATCGGCCCCGGCATCTTCAGCACGTTGTAAGCATAGTGGGAAGCTGCCATGAACTTGGCGAGGGCAGGACGGCCAAGTATTCCATTGTAGGGCAATGGAATATCGGCGACGTCAAAGGTGATGCGCTCAGTCCTGAAGTTGAGCTCCCCGCCAAAGGTCACCGGCAGAGTGATCTTTCCCTTGGGCTTGCTCCTTCCCGGGTTGATTCCTTGGAATGAACCGGTCTCTTCGAGCTCGCCATCTTGAATCTGGAGTTTCTTGATCACAGCGGAGGAGATCAAGTTCAGCCCGGCCCCGCCGTCTACCAACATTTTGGTGACCTTGAGGTTGCGGATGGTGGGGGAAACCAGCATCGGCAAGCACCCGACCGCAGTGGTGCGGTCAGGGTGATCCTCAAGATCAAAAACGATGGGCGTGCTGGACCATTTGAGGAGCCTGCGCGACTCCACGGGCGGCTCCGCTGCGTTCACCTCACGCACCCACTGTTTTAGTTGGCGGTGGGAGGTGTGCAGGGAGGCGCCACCGTCGACGCACAGGACCTCCGTGGCCTTCTGGAACTCCTGCTCGCTGTTCTCGTCATCCTCCATGTCTTCATCGTCGTCCTCGTCGTTGTCGCGGCCCCGGGGAGGTCGATCCCCTTTCCGCTGCTTAGCCTTGCCGCGGCGTCCTCCCCGGCCGTTGAACGGCCGCTTCTTGCTGGGCTCTTCCACGCCACCTTGGGCCTTCTCCTTGTCGCGCCTCTCGTACTCAGCTTTCTGCTGCTCGACGAGGTACTCGACGCGCTTGCAGTTGGAGAGATCGTGACCCTTGGTGCGGTGAATCTTACAGTATTGCTTGTCGGAGCTACCCGGCTTGTCGGCCGCCGCTGCAGGGGCAGGCTCCTTGCCGGAGCCGCCAGCCTGTGCTTGCTTGGCGGGGGCCTCCTTGCCGGACTTCTCGACGGCAAGCACCTCCTTCTTGCCCTTCTTTCTGTTGTTCCGCCGCCGGCTCTTCTTTGCCGGGGCGGCGTCGTCGCTGTCGCTTCCCCCTGCGCCAGCATCCTCCCCGGGGAGTTTCCTCCCCTCTTCCGCGCGTGCGCACTTGTCAGCAAGAGCGTAGAGCTCGCTGACGTCCCTAATCTTGGTCATCGCCATCTCCTCACGCATGCGGCGGTTACGCACGTTCTGATGGAACGCGCTGATAACCGCGGCAGGGTGAACGTCAGGGATGTTGTGCTGCACCCGGCTGAAGCGTTGGATATACTTGCGCAGGGGCTCGCCTTCCTTCTGGGCCAAAATATGGAGATCGCTCTCCTGGCCATGGGGTTTGTGGCCGCCGGTGAAGGCGCCAACAAACTGGTGGCAAAGGTCGGCCCAAGAAGAGATGGAACCTTCCGGCAAATGCATGAGCCACGAACGGACGTTCGGCTTTAGCACGAGCGGGAAGTAATTCGCCAAGATCTTCTCGTCGCGCCCCCCGGCAGCTTGCACTGCGATGGTATAGACGCTGAGGAATTCCGAGGGGTGCGTCTTGCCGTCGTACTTCTCCGGTACGTCGGGCTTGAAATTCTTCATGCTGGGCCACTGGACGCGCCGCAGCTCGCGGGTGAACGCAGGGCAGCCTGCCGCGTACGGCAAGTCGCCTGGTTCACCGGGCGCGTGCGCGTCGACAGTGTTCCCAGCTCTCTTGTCTGATTGTCGCCGAGCTTCTCGGCGGCGCTCGATTGTGGTCCGAGCGTCTTCTTCTCGCCGGTCGTCGAGGACCTGGCGCTGGTCCCGACGGGCCCGCGGGTCCGACGAGGCTGTGGAGCCGTCGTCGGGGTTGTTCCGGCGGGGCGGCGTCTTCTGCTTCTGCGGCGGGGAGTGCACGCTTGTCGCACCCCCGGCAGTCTTGTTGCCGTCAGCCTTCGTCTTCTCAGCTTGCCGCGGCCGTGAGGTCGACGGCTGCTGTGGAGAATCGTTGTTGGCGAAGTCTATCAGGCTCCGTATAGTGGCCCTCCATTCTTCGGCCTTGTCGGCCGCTGGAGGAAAGTCGAGGAGCAGTTGCGCTCTTGCGAGCGCTTCCGCTGGAGTGGAGGGGAACGCGGGCGAGCGGTGCGAGGAGCGGGATACGCTCGGACTTCTAACAACGTTAGAAGGAGCGGGGTCCCGCGCCGGTGCCTTCGCTTTGCTTGTGCCCGGACGGGGGTCCGGGGCGTCCCGCGAGCCTCCGGTTTGGCCTTGCCCCAGCAAGCGGATACCACCTCCCGTGGTATGGCGCTGCTGGGTCGTCGTGTGCTGAGATGGACGCGGCGCGTCCACGGAGACCGAGGTTCGGTCGTCCGTCCTGTTCTTGGATCTGGTGGCGCCGTGAGTGTCCTCGCCGGCAACCACCCTTCCGACGGCGTCTCCCCCGCCCACCGTTGGCTCCGGTGGCGGCGGGTGAGACGCAGACGGGCCTCCGACCTCCGAAGCCTTCTTCTTCGGGGCCATGGAGTTGTCGCTGATGAAGTTGCTGATGAAGCTGGAGAGGTTGATGAAGAATGCGCCCGCGCGAACGCCGGATCAGGTTCGCACAACCTCGACGCCCCCTACCTGGCGCGCCAAAGATGTCGGGGGAAACTGTCCGCCACGAACACCTATGGGACCGGAGCCCCTTGTCTGTGCGGTACGAGGGCGGAGGGAGCACAAAGAGCAGATCGAAGCAAACACGCGGGCAGTTTTACCCAGGTTCGGGCCGCACGGATGCGTAAAACCCTACTCCTGCTTGGCTGTGTATTGAGTTGAGTGCTCGGGAGCTTGAAGAAGCAGCTACACCGTGCGTGAGAGTGATCTAGGTTCCGAACCCCTTCCACATTGTGCATGGGCCTCCTTTTATAGTGTAAGGGGTCACCGACAGGTGTCAACGTAGGAGAAAGGGGTAAAAATGTAAAAGAGGTGGTAGTTGTAACAGTGCGGGAATAGTGGAGCTACAGTACAGAACAGTGGTCTATACCTACTTTAACAGTGGGGGACAAGGGCATTTAATGCCCGTCGCCGTCGACCCCAAAAGTTCCCGCCTTAGCGTCTCCGTCCGCCACGGCGACGGATCCATCGCCGTGGAGTGCCACCGTGTACCCCAGGCTGCACAGCCATCCGCCACGCGTCCCTGGATAGGCCCCAGGGCGACGCGTGGGCCGATGAGCTGGAGCGCGGGCACACAGCGCAACCTTCCCGGCAAGCACCTTGCCGGGGCCTTGATCTTGCCGGGCCCGGGAGCTTGCCGCTCCCCGGGCCCCTTGCCGGGGCACATATAGTGCCGAGGCGTTGTCTTCTAGTCTTCCTGGCGAGCTCCTCTTGCCAGGGTCTTGTGTTAGTGGAGCGGTCTTGAGCCTGGTACGGCCTTCCCGGCAAGCTCCTCTTGCCGGGGTCTCGATCTCATGTCTTGTATACTTTGTTTTTGAATGGTTTAATAAGGAGCAGGAAGGTCTCCGGCGAGCCCGTAGCGAACCTTACCGCGGGAGGCTGCAACTGCCCGTGCACAAGTTGGAGTACTGGGGTACCCCTACCTTAGTACACCGACAGATGTCTATCATGTGAAGACTAGTTTCTTTAGCCTAAACACATTACCATGCTGTTTTAATAGACTCTCAAATAGATATAAGTGAAGCATGAGAGTTCAACAATTTCTACAAAATATTACCACCACCGTGCTCTAAAAGATGTAAGTGAAGCACTAGAGCAAAGACTATTCAACTCAAAAGATATAAGTGAAGCACATAGAGTGTTCTAACAATTTCTAGGCCATATTTAACTCTCTCAAATAGGTGTGTCCAGCAAGTATGATTGTGACAAACTAACAAGCAAAGACTCAAATTATACAAGACGCTCCAAGCAAAACACATATCATGTTGCGAATAAAAATATAGCTCCAAGTATAGTTACCGATGGATGAAGATGAAAGAGAGGATGCCTTCCCGGGGCATCCCCAATCTTAGGATTTTGATTATCTTGAATTTACTTGGGGTGCTATGGGCATCCCCAAGCTTAGGCCTTTGCTACTCCTTGTTACATAGTCCATCAAAGCAATACTCAAAACTTGAAAACTTCACAACACAAAACTTAGACAAAAATTCTCGTGAGCTCCGTTAGTAAAAGAAAGCAAGCCACTACTCAAATGTGCAGCAAAGAATTCATTCTTTGTTTATATTGGTGTTAAACCTACTGTATTCCAACTTCTCTATGGTTCATATCCTCCAATACTACTCATAGATGCATCGGAATAAGTAAACAACACACGAAAAACAGAATCTGTCAAAAACAGAACAGTCTGTAGTAATCTGCAGGTTTCGCCTACTTCTGGAACCCCAAACAATTCAAACTAAATTGGTAAATTTGTGGAATTTGTCTACCAATCCTCTGCAAAAATAATCAACTAAATAGCACACTCCAGTAAAATCTGACGACTACTTTAGTGAGCGCTAACGATTCTGTTTTTCACAGCAAGATCACATAAACTTCACACAAGTCTTCCCAAAGGTTTTACTTGGCACAAACACTAAACAAAACATGAAACCACATCTAATCAGAGGCTAGATGCAATATTTATTCCCTAACAGCAACAAAAACAAAAAATATAAAGTTGGGTTGCCTCCCAACAAGCGCTATCATTTTACGCCCCTAGCTAGGCACGATGCAAGATAAATCTAGGTATTGCCATCTTTGGAAGGCAATCCATAGGTGGCTCTCATGATAGATTCATATGGTAATTTGATTTTCTTTCTAGTAAAGTGTTCCATGCATTTCCTTAATGGAAATTGGAATCTAATATTTCCATCCTTCATATCAATAATTGCACCAATCGTTCTAAGGAAAGGTCTACCAAGAATAATAGGACATGAAGGATTGCAATCTATATCAAGAACAATAAATATATGGGCACATAATTCCTATTGGCAACAATAAGAACATCATTAATTCTTCCCATAGGTTTCCTAATAGTGGAATCCGCAAGATGCAAATTTAAAGAACAATCATCAAGCTCATGGAACCCTAGCAAATCACACAAAGTTTTTGGGATAGTGGATACACTTGCGCCCAAATCACACAAAGCATAGCATTCATGATCTTTTATTTTTGTTTTTATAGTAGGTTCCCACTCATCATAAAGCTTTCTAGGGATAGAAACTTCCAACTCAAGTTTTTCTTCATAAGATTGCATCAAAGCATCAACTATGTGTTTGGTGAAAGCTTTATTTTGACTATAAGCATGCGGAGAATTTAGTACCGATTGCACCAAGGAAATACAATCAATCAAAGAGCAATTATCATAATTGAATCCCTTGAAATCCAAAGTAGTGGGTTCATCACTATGCAAAGTTTTAATCTCTTCACTCCCACTTTTAACAATTTTAGCATCAAGATCTAAAAACTCAGAATCATTGGGACACCTTAAAGCAGAATCATCTCCAATGCTATCTTCATCAAAATTTATACTAGAAAACAAGGATCTAATAGGAGACACATCAATAACTTTCAGATCTTCATCTTTATTTTCATGATAACTAGAAGAACACGCTTTAATATAATCCTCTCTTTTAGCACGCATCCTAGCGGTTCTTTCTTTGCATTCATCAATGGAAATTCTCATAGCTTTGAGAGACTCATTGATATCATGCTTAGGTGGGATAGATCTAAGTTTCAAATAATCAACATCAAGAGTAATTCTATCCACACTTCTAGCCAATTCATCAACCTTAAGCAATTTCTCTTCAAGCATAGCATTGAAATTATTTTGCGAGATCATAAACTCCTTAACACTAGTTTCAAATTCAGAAGGCATCTTTCCATAAGAGTTGTTGTAGGAATTACCATAATTATTAGAGGAATTACTAGGAAAAGGCCTAGGATTAAAATTACCTCTATAAGCATTGTTACCAAAATTATTCCTACCAACAAAATTCACATCGAAAGATTCATTGCTATTTTCAATCAAAGTGGATAAAGGCATATCATTAGGATCAGAAGAAGCACTCTTAGTAGCAAATAATTTCATAATTTCATCCATCTTTCCACTCAAAACACTAATTTCTTCAATAGCATGCACTTTTTTACTAGTAGATCTATCGGTGTGCCATTGAGAATAATTAACCATAATATTATCTAGGAGTTTGGTAGCTTCTCCTAAGGTGGTTTCCATGAAAGTGCCTCCCGCAGTCGAGTCTAAAAGATTTCTAGAAGCAAAATTCAAGCCAGCATAAAAGTTCTGAATAATCATCCATAGATTCAAACCATGTGTAGGGCAATTACGTATCATCAATTCCATTCTCTCCCAAGCTTGTGCAACATGCTCATGATCTAGTTGCTTAAAATTCATAATATCGTTTCTAAGAGAGATGATCTTAGCAGGAGGGAAATATTTAGAGATAAAAGCATCTTTGCACTTATTCCACGAATCAATACTATTTCTAGGCAAAGAGGAAAACCAAGTTTTAGCACGATCTCTAAGTGAAAACGGCAATAACTTCAATTTAACAATATCGTTATTCGTATCCCTTTTCTTTTGCATATCACACAAATCAACAAAGTTGTTTAGATCGGTAGCGGCATCTTCACTAGGAAGGCCGGAGAATTGATCTTTCATGACAAGATTCAACAAAGCAGCATTGATCTCACAAGATTCAGCATCGGTAATAGGAGCAATCGGAGTGCTAATAAAATCATTGTTGTTGGTATTGGAGAAGTCACACAATTTGGTATTGTTCTGAACCATAGTGACAAGCAAGCAATCCAACACACACAAGCAAACAAGAAGCAAGCGAACGATAAACACACGGCGAAAGAAGGGCAAATAAAACGGCAAGGATGAAGTGGGGGAGAGGAAAACGAGAGGCAAAAAATGTAATGCGAAGGATAAGGGTTTGTGATGGGTACTTGGTATATGACTTTTTCGTAAGCCTCCCCGGCAACAGCGCCAGAAATTCTTCTTGCTATTTCTCGAGCTTGCGTTGTATTCCCTCGAGGAGGAAAGGGAGATGCAACACAGTAGCGTAAGTATTTCCCTCAGTTTTTGAGAACCAAGGTATCAATCCAGTAGGAGACCATGCGCGAGTCCCTCGCACCTGCACAAACAAATAAGAACTTCGCAGCCAACGTAATAAGGGGTTGGCAATCCCTTTACGGTCACTTACGGAAGTGAGATCTGATAGAGATGATAGTTTATATTTTTTGTATTTTTGGTTTATAAGAACAGCAAATAAAAGCGATAAAAGTAAAGTAGATGTAGACTGATATGTTGAGAATAGACCCGGGGGCCATAGTGTTCTCTAGTGGCTTCTCTCATGATAGCGATATTCTACGACGGGTAAACAAATTACTGTCGAGCAATTGATAGAACAGCGAATAATTATGAGACTATCTAGGCATGATCATTGTATATAGGCATCACGTCCGAGACAAGTAGACCGACTCGTGCCTGCATCTACTACTATTACTCCACACATCGACCGCTATCCAGCATGCATATAGTGTATTGATACGTCTCCAACGTATCAATAATTTTTTATTGTTCCATGCTATTATATTATCCTTCTAGGATGTCTTATGGGCTTTATTATACACTTTTATATGATTTTTGGGACTAACCTATTAACCCAGAGCCCAGTACCAGTTTCTGTTTTTCTCCTGTTTTAGGGTTTTACAGAAAACGAATATCAAACGGAGTCCAATTGACGAGCCAATTTTTTATGATTTTTTCTGGACCAAAAGAAGCCCCCGGAGCAAAAGAGTTGGGCGAGGAGAGCCACGGGCTGCCCTCGAGGGTGGAGGGCGCGCCCTGGGAAGGGGGGCGCGCCCCCCTATCTTGAGGACGGCCCGTAGCTCCCCTTTAATTGGCCCCGACTCCAAAAAATCCTATAAATACTGAAACCTTCAGAAATTAACCTAGATCGGGAGTTCCGCCGCCGAAAGCCTCCGTAGCCACCCAAAACCAATCTACAGCCGTTCTGGCACCCTGCCGGAGGGGGAATCCCTCTCCGGTGGCTATCTTCATCATCCCGGCGCTCTCCATGACGAGGAGGGAGTAGTCCACCCTCGGGGCTGAGGGTTTGTAATAGTAGCTATGTGTTTGATCTCTCTCTCTCTCTCTCTCTCTCTCGTGTTCTTGAGATGGCATGATCTTGATGTATCGCGAGCTTTGATATTCTAGTTGGATCTTCTTCTCCCCCTCTACTCTCTTGTAATGGATTGAGTTTTCCCTTTGGAGTTATCTTATCGGATTGAGTCTTTAAGGATTTGAGAACACTTGATGTATGTCTTGCACGTGTTTATCTGTGGTGACAATGGGATATCATGTGATCCACTTGATGTATGTTTTGGTGATCAACTTGCGGGTTCCGTGACCTTGGGAACCTATGCATAGGGGTTGGCACACGTTTTCGTCTTGACTTTCCGGTAGAAACTTTGGGGCACTCTTTGAAGTTCTATGTGTTGGTTGAATAGATGTTTCTGAGATTGTGTGATGCATATCGTATAATCGTGCCCACGGATACTTGAGGTGACAATGGAGTATCTAGGTGACATTAGGGTTTTGATTGATTTGTGTCTTAAGGTGTTATTCTAGTACGAACTCTATGATAGATTGAACGTTACTACGGACTCTTGAATAGATCGATCAGAAAGAATAGCTTTGAGGTGGTTTCGTACCCTACCATAATCTCTTCGCTTTTCTCCGCTATTAGTGACTTTGAAGTGACTCTTTGTTGCTTGTTGAGGGCTAATAATATGATCCAATTATGTTATCCTTGTTGAGAGAACTTGCACTAGTGAAAGTATGAACCCTAGTCCTTCTCTACTGTCATTGCAATACCGTTTATGCTCACGTTTACCACTTGCTACCTTGCTATTTTTATATTTTCAGTTTACAAAAACCTATATCTACCATCCATATTGCACTTGTATCACCATCTCTTCGCCGAACTAGTGCACCTATACAATTTACCATTGTATTGGGTGTGTTGGGGACACAAGAGACTCTTTGTTATTTGGTTGCAGGGTTATTTGAGAGAGACCATCTTCATCCTACGCCTCCCACGGATTGATAAACCTTAGGTCATCCACTTGAGGGAAATTTGCTACTGTCCTACAAACCTCTGCACTTGAAGGCCCAACAACGTCTACAAGAAGAAGGGTGCATAGTAGACATCATGTATTGAGTTCATAAGAACAGAGTAACGCCTTAAGCAAGATGACATGATCTAGAGGGATAAACTCAAGAAATATGATATAAGCCCCATCTTTTTATCCTCGATGGCAACAATACAATACGTGCCTTGCTGCCCCTACTGTCACTGGGAAAGGACACCGCAAGATTGAACCCAAAGCCAAGCACTTCTCCCATTGCAAGAACTATAGATCTAGTAGGGCAAACCAAACCAATAATTCGAAGAGACTTGCAAGGATATTATGAGCACACATAAAAAGTTCAGAGAAGAACCAAATATCTTTCATAGATAATCTTGATCATAAACTCACAATTCATCGAATCTCGACAAACACACCGCAAAAAGAGATTACATCGAATAGATCTCCTCGAAGACCGAGGAGAACTTTGTATTGAGATCCAGAGAGAGAGAAGAAGACATCTAGATACTAGCTATGGACCCGAAGGTGTGTGGTAAACTACTCACAACTCATGGTGAGGGCGATGATGATGATGATGATGAAGAACTCCATGATGGATCCCCCTCCGGTAGAGCTCCGGAGCAGGCTCCAAGATGGGATCTCATAGGAATAGAAGGTTACAGCGGTGGAATTAGGGTTTTCTCTCTATTGTCGAAGGTTTCGGGGTGCGTAGACTTATATAGGAAGAAGGAGGACACCGGTGGACGCTCGAGGGGCCCACGAGGTAGGGGGCGCGCCCCCCACCCTCGTGGGCGCCTCGATGCTCCCCTAACATGGTTCTCAAGTTCTCTGTGCGTGATTTTCTCAAAAATATCTCTCGTGAAGGTTTCATTCCGTTTGGACTCTGTTTGATATTCTTTTTGTGCAAAACCATGAAACAGGCAAAAAACAGCAATCTGGACTGGGCCCTTTGGTTAGTAGGTTAGTCCCAAAAATGATATAAAAGTGTATGATAAAGCCCATTAAACATCCAAGACTTCATAAATAATAGCATGGAACAATCAAAAATTATAGATACGTTGGAGACGTATCAATAAGGAACTGTCATCTAGCTTTGCACTTGATTCACCCTCTGTTATTGAATCTAATATGTCGCATGTTCTTGATGATGCTACTTCTGCTATGTATGATGAAACTACTTTTATGCTTGATAATACTGTGCCACTAGGTGAATTTCTTGATGAACAAATTGCTAAGGTTAGAGAGAATGAAATTATTGAAACTGATAATATTGATGAAAGTGATGATGAAGATTCTCCTCCTAGATATGAATTGCCTATTGTTCCTGAGGGTTATGTTATGGATGAAGAAACTGCTAGAGACTTTCTTGCTTGCAATGATAGATATGATCTTAAGAAATTATTAGCTAAGCTAAAAGAAAAGTCTTTGAATGCTAGAAAGAAATATGACCCTGCTTTTGCTACTTCACCTATCTGTGTTCCTGATAAGGATTATGATTTCTCTGTCGATCCTGAGTTAATAACCTTGGTTGAATCTGATCCTTTCCATGGCTATGAATCTGAAACTGTTGTGGCACATCTTACTAAGTTGAATGATATAGCCACCCTGTTCACCAACGAGGAAAAAATTTGTTACTATTACATCCTTAAGTTATTTCCATTCTCGTTGAAGGGTGATGCAAAGACATGGTTTAATTTTCTTGATCCTGGTTGTGTGCGTAGTCCCCAGGATATGATTTATTACTTCTCTGCTAAATATTTTCCCGCTCATAAGAAACAAGCTGCCTTACGGGAAATTTATAATGTTGTGCAAATTGAAGAAGAGAGTCTCCCACAAGCTTGGGGGAGGCTTCTCCGGTTACTTAATGCTTTGCCTGATCATCCTCTTAAGAAAAATGAAATACTTGATATCTTTTATAATAGACTAACCGATGCTTCCAGACCACCTGGATAGTTTTGTTGGTTGTGTTTTTAGGGAAAGAACTGTTGATCAAGCTGAATTGTTATTGAATAAATATGTTGACCAATGAAAACAATTGGACACTTCCTGAACCAGCCCCTAAGCCAACTCCAAAGAAAAGGGGTGTTCTATTTCTCAGTCCTGAAGATATGCAAGAGGCAAAGAAATCTATGAAAGAAAAAGGTATTAAAGTTGAAGATGTTAAGAATTTACCACCTATTGAAGAAATACATGGTCTTGATAACCCGACACAGTAGTAAAGGTAAATTCTCTTTATAAATTTGATGAAGGTGATATTCCTCGTTATAAGTCGGCTAGCCAATGCTTAGATGAGTTTGACAATTTTATTGTGAAACAAGAAAACTTCAATGCTTATGTTGATAGAAAATTGCAACATAATCCTTACATGATCGAATGCTTGAGTGATTATATGTCTAGAGTTAAAGGTGAATTGAAACTCATTAGTAAACATGTTTCTATGGTTACCACTCAAGTAGAACAAGTACTTAAAGCACAAGATGATTTGCTCAATGAACTAAATAGTAAGAAAAATGATAATGCTATTAGAGTTGTGACTAGAGGTGGTAAAATGACTCAGGAACCTCTGTATCTTCAAGGCCACCCTAAGAGAATTGAGCAAGATTATCAGAGAGCTAATGTAGATGCACCTAGTTCCTCTAAGAAGAAGAAAAGGAAAAATGATAGGACTTTGCATGCTTCTAGTGAACCTGTAGCTGACACACCTGAGAATCCCAATGATATCTCTATCTCTGATGCTGAAACACAATCTGGTAATGAACATGAACCTAGTGATAATGGTAATGATGATGTTCATGATGATGCTCAACCTAGCAATGACAATGATGTAGAGATTGAGCCTGTTGTTGATCTTGATAACCCACAATCAAAGAATCAACGTTATGATAAGAGAGACTTTGTTGCTAGGAAGCACGGTAAGGAAAGAGAACCATGGGTTCAGAAACCCATGCCTTTTCCTCCTAAACCATCCAAGAAAAAGGATGATGAGGATTTTTGAGCGCTTTGCTGAAATGATTAGACCTATCTTTTTGCGTATGCGTTTGACTGATATGCTTAAAACAAATCCTTATGCTAAGTATATGAAAGATATTATCACAAATAAAAGAAAAATACCTGAATTTGAAATTTCCACCATGCTTGCTAGTTATACTTTTAAAGGTGGAATACCAAAGAAATTAGGAGATCCAGGAGTACCAATTATACCCTGCTCCATTAAAAGAAACTATGTTAAAACTGCTTTATGTGATCTTGGAGCCGGTGTTAGTGTTATGCCTCTCTCTTTATATCGTAGACTTGATTTGAATAAGTTGACACATACTGAAATATCTTTGCAAATGGCCGATAAATCAACTGATATACATGTCGGTATTTGTGAGGATGTGCCTGTTGTGGTTGCAAATGTTACTATTTTAACGGACTTTGTTATCCTTGATATTCCCGAGGACGATAGTATGTCTATTATCCTTGGTAGACCCTTTTTGAATACTGCAGGGGCTGTTATTGATTGCAACAAAGGCAATGTCACTTTTCATGTTGATAGTAATGAGCATACGGTACAATTTCCGAGGAAAAACCTCATGTCCACAGTATCAATTCTATTGGAAAAATTTCAACGATTACTATTGGAGGTTTTGAATTTCCTCTTCCTACTGTCAAGAAGAAATATGATATTCTTATTGTTGGGGACATGCATATCCCCATTGAGGTAACCTAGTGTTATTTGAAAATTCTCCGGTTTCATGTTATTCGGAAAGAGTTTGTTAACAAGACTTGATCAACCTTATTAATGGATTCCGTTTGATGAGGATGAGATGGATGAATTTTGAAAGCACAACTCTGTGTATCATCCTTTTAATTTCTGTTAATTAGATTAAATAAAGCAATATAGTATTTTTTTTGTCTGTTTTCAGAGTTATCCATGTAATAAAAAAATACCCCGAAAATAAAAGTTCTCTAAATGCCCCAAAAATGATATATGATTTTTCCAGAATATTTAAGAATATTTGGCACTGAGAACACAGCAGGGGGAGGCAGCACCTGGCCACGAGGGTCAGGGTGCGCCCCCTGCCTCGTGGGCCCCACGTGGCCCCCCTCCACTTACTCCAGCACCCACACACTCCTTCTTCCTCCCAAAAAATCACCAACCAGCTCAAGCACGAGTTCTAGCCCATCTTGCTGCCATTTTCGATCTCCTTGCTCAAAGCTCCATTCATGAAACTATTGGGGAGATTGTTCTTCGGTATGTGACTCCTCCAATGGTCCAATTAGTTTTTGTTCTAGTGCTTTATTTATTGCAAATTTTTGCTGCTTAGGTGACCCTGTTCTTGAGCTTGCATGTCAAATTTATGTGGTTCCAAGTAGTTCTAATGCATGATATAGTCTCTAGGCACTTGTGGGAGTAGTTTCTATCAATCTTGTTGAGTTTGGTTCAATTTTATTTTGAGTCACTAAAAATTTCAGAAATTTTTAGAGGAAGAAAATGATGAGGAGATTGTTGAGAGGCTCTTCTAGTCAAAGCTCAAAGGATAAGCAGAAGGAGGGGAATAAGAAGCCCAAATACAATCTTCCTCGCACAGCGGAAGTTCGGCCATGTGACTGGCCTTGCAATGAGTTCTTGGAAGCTGCCCGGATTTATAAAGACTTTAATTATTTGGCGGAGAGTGCAGGCCTCACCAACTTCCTCCACGACCAGCGTGAACAGTATCTCTTGCTCACTAACATTTTCACGCAAAACTTTCATTTTCATGCTAAGAAATCACCACCTTCAGTGGAGTTTCATTTATATGATGAGGTTAAGGAGATGTCATTCTATGAATTTTGTCAAGTATGTAAGATACCCTTTGCAGATAGTCTTGAGGAACCACATCGTAAGGATGTTGAGGGGTTTATCGATATGATAGCTGTAGGGGAAACGAGGCAAGTTTCAGGGGCAAGAATTACTAGTATACATTTTCCTGTTCTACGCTACTTCGCGATATTTGCTAGTAGATGCTTAATTGGTCGCGGGAACAGTGGAAACCCCAGTGCCCCTAATATTGTTATTTTGCTCCATGCTTTGTTTTGAGACACAACTCTTAGCTTGGGTGCTATTATTGCTAAACGATTAAGTACGAACCGTACAAAGGGTCCTATCTTTGGAGGAATCTTTGCTTCACGCCTAGCTGAACATTTTAGAATACCTATTAGGCATCATGATAAGGCAGAAAAGTTGATGGCCCCGGCTTTTCTAAACTATAAGAGTATGATAGCACATGATTTTATTGTTAAAGATAAGAAGAAGTTGCTTAAGTATAAATTGATGTTTGATGAAAAATATTGTGAGATTATTACCTTGCCTACACCATCTTTGTTTGATTTACTTTCAGGCACGTACCTCATTTTGCCGGATGCCGTGTATGCGTACTGGAGCCAGGCACAAGCTTTAGAGCTGGAGCCGGAACCACCACTTGACCCTTATCGGCAGTCAGTTTATCAGTGGGATCCGGAGGAGATTGCCAACCAGTGGCATCCAAAGGACGCTCCTCCATGCACCGGAAAGAGTAGCTTTGATCCGTGGCAATAGACCAACTTAGGCCAAAAGCCTAAACTTGGGGGAGTATGTATTCCTCACCGACATTACATTCATGTTCACACACTTATTTCAGTAGTTGGTGCTCATACTTTTTCATTGTGCTATCCATGCTAGTTTCATTTCTTTTCTTAGCCTTTTTCTTTTTTGTTAGAAAAACCTTAAGAAAAACAAAAAATTAGTTGTAGCTTTTAGCTAGTCTACTTTCTATGCCTGTGGTAGTAGTAATTAAAAGAAAAAAGAAAAAGATTTCTCGTTCTACTTTTGCTTGTTGGGAACTTTCCCGTGTAAATAGTTTCCTTTCTTTTCTTTGGGAGTCAACAGGAGAAGACCATGATGAAAATGCTTGGTGGCTCTCATATGCATTATTGTTGATTTAACCATGAGCCATGTTACTTTGTCTTATCTCTTTTATTAAATGCTTGCAGATTCCGGCTTAGTCCAATGCATGTGCACTATTATTATTATCCACACCGTTCGGTCCTGCGAGTGAAAGGCAATAATGACGATATATGATGAATTGATTGAGATGAGAAAAGCTGGTATGAACTCGACCTCTCTTGTTTTTGTAAATATGATAGTTCATCGTTCCTGATTTAGCCTATTATGAATGAAATATGCTTGCAATAACAATTAGAGATCATAGCTGCTCATGCCATGCTTAATTAGCTAGGAGTCTATAATGGTTTACCTTGCGTGCCAACATGATATTAAAATGGTTGTGATGTGGTATGATAGGGTGGTATCCTCCTTTGAACGATTCAAGTGGTTTGACTTGGCACATGTTCACGCATGCAGTTGAAACAAAATCAACATAGCCTCCATGATATTTATGTTCATGGTGATTTATATCCTACTCATGCTTGCATTCATTGTTGATTAATTTTAATGCATGTTCATGACTGTTGTCGCTCTCTAGCTGGTCGCTTCTCAGTCTCTTTCTAGCCTTCACTTGTACTAAGCGGGAATACTGCTTCTGCATCCACTTCCATAAACCCCAAAGTTATTCCATATAAGTCCATCGTACCTTCCTATATGCGATATCTACCTGCCGTTCCAAGTAAATTTGTATGTGCCAAACTCCAAACCTTCAAATGAAATTCTGTTTTGTATGCTCGAACAGCTCATGTATCAACTAGGGTTGTCTATATCTTCCATGCTAGGTGGGTTATTCTCACGATGAGTGGACTCCGGTCATCATTCATGAGAAAATGGCTGGTAACCGGGATGCCCAGTCCCATGCTCAAATCATAATAATTAAACAAAACTCCCCCAGGGCTATTGTTGGTATGGACGGTACCCGTTGTTTCGCGTCAGTCGTGAAGTGTGTTTGTTGGTGGTTGGGGGAGTATAAACTTTACCATTATGTTTGGGAACCGCCTATAATGTGTGTAGCATGGAAGATATCGATGTCTCTTGGTTGTTATGCTGACAATGAAAGTATACCGCTCAAAATATTATTCATATCTATTTCAAAGTCGAGCTCTGGCACCTCTACAAATCCCTGCTTCCCTCTGCGAAGGGCTATCTATTTACTTTTATGTTGAGTCATCATCCTCTTATTAAAGAGCACCAGTTGGAAAGCACCGCTGTCATTTGCATGTATTGCTATTAATTTGCACTGAGTGTGATTGTGACTGGATCTCTTTTACCATGAATTACAATGTCTAGTCAGTCCATGATCTTCAAAGGTGCTCTGCATTTATGTTTTACGGTCTCAGAAAGAGCTAGCGAGATACCATCTTGTTATATCATATTATGATTGTTTTGAGAAAGTGTTGTCGTCTGAGGTTTATTGTTATTACTTGCTAGTTGATTATGCCATTGATACGAGTAGACATGAGACTTGAAAGTTATTGTGAATATGGTTAGTTCATGATCTGTGCTCAAAACTTGAATGTTGGCTTTACATATTTGCAACAACACGAGCAAACAGAGTTTGTCAAAGTTTTTCTTTATCACTTTCCGTTTATCAACTGAATTGCTTCAGGACAAGCAAATGTTTAAGCTTGGGGGAGTTGATACGTCTCCAACGCATCTACTTTTCCAAACACTTTTGCCCTTGTTTTGGACTCTAACTTGCATGATTTCAATGGAACAAACCTGGAGTGACGCTGTTTTCAGCAGAACTGGTTATTTTTGTGCAGAAATAAAAGTTCTCGGAATGACCTGAAAATCAACGGAGATTTATCTTGGAATATATAAAAAAATACATGCGGAAAGAACCAGACCAGGGGGCCCACACCCTGTCCACGAGGGTGGGGGCGCGTCCCTGGGCGCGCTCCCCCTGCCTCGTGGGCCCCCTGAGGCTCCACCGACATTACCCCCGACTCCATATATTCACTTTTGGGGAGAAAAAATCAGAGAGAATGAGTTATCACATTTTACGATACGGAGCCGCCGCCAAGCCCTAATCTCTCTCGGGAGGGCTGATCTGGAGTCCGTTCGGGGCTCCGGAGAGTGGAGATCGTCGCCGTCATCATCATCAACCTTCCTCCATCACCAATTCCATGATGCTCACTGCCGTGCGTGAGTAATCCCATCGTAGGCTTGCTGGACGGTGATGGGTGTTGGGGAACGTAGCAGAATTCAAGAAAATTCCTACGCTTCACCAAGATCAATCTAAGGAGTCATCCAGCAATGAGCATAAAAAAGTGCATCTACATACCCTTTGTAGATCGCGAGCGGAAGCGTTCAAGAGAACGTGGATGATGGAGTCGTACTCGTCGTGATCCCTATCACCGATGATCCCAGCGTCGAACGGACGGCACCTCCACGTTCAACACACGTACGGTACAGCGATGTCTCCTCCTGCTTAATCCAGCAAGGGGGGAGGAGAGGTTGATGGAGATCCAGCAGCACGACGGCGTGGTGGTGGATGCAACGGGAAAAACTGCAGGGCTTCGCCAAGAACCTGCGGGAGGAGGGGGAGGTGTAATGGGGGGGAAGAGGCGCCACGGGCTGAGGTGCGGCTACCCTCTCTCCCCCCCACTATATATAGGGGCCAGGGGGGCACCGGCCCTAGGAGATGGGATCTCCTAGGGGGGGCGCTGGCCCTAGGAGATGGGATCTCCTAGGGGGGGCGGCGGCCAGGGGGGAGCCTTGCCCCCCAAGGCAAGGGGGCGACCCCACCCCTAGGGTTCCCAACCCTAGGCGCAGGGGGGAGGCCCAAGGGGGTCCACCAGCCCACTATGGGCTGGCCCCCCTCCCCCTATGGCCCATGGGGCCCTCCGGGATGGGTGGCCCCACCCGGTGGACCCCCGGGACCCTTCCGGTGGTCCCGGTACACTACCGGTGACCCCCGGAACTCTCCCGATGGCCGAAACTGGACTTCCTATATATTATTCTTTACCTCCGGACCATTCTAGAACTCCTCGTGATGTCCAGGATCTCATCCGGGACTCCGAACAACATTCAGGTTACCGTGTGCATATATCTCTACAACCCTAGCGTCACCGAACCTTAAGTGTGTAGACCCTACGGGTTCGGGAGACACATAGACATGACCGAGACGAGTCTCCGGTCAATAACCAACAGCGGGATCTGGATACCCATGTTGGTTCCCACGTGTTCCTCGATGATCTCATCGGATGAACCACGATGTCAAGGATTCACTTAATCCCGTATGCAATTCCCTTTGTCTATCGGTATAGTACTTGCCCGAGATTCGATCGTCGGTATACCGATACCTTGTTCAATCTCGTCATGGCAAGTCTCTTTACTCGTTCTGTAATACATCATCCCGTGACTAACTCCTTAGTCACATTGAGCTCATTATGATGATGTCTTACCGAGTGGGCCCAGAGATACCTCTCTGTCATACGGAGTGACAAATCCCAGTCTCGGTTCGTGCCAACTCAACAGACACTTTCGGAGATACCTGTTGCGTACCTTTATAGCCACCCAGTTACGTTGTGAAGTTTGGCACACCCAAAGTATTCCTACGGTATCCGAGAATTGCACAACCTCATGGTCTAAGGAAAAGATACTTGACATTGGAAAAGCTTAAGCATTACGAACTACATGATCTTGTGCTAGGCTTAGGATTGGGTCTTGTCCATCACATCATTCTCCTAATGATGTGATCCCGTTATCAATGACATCCAATGTCCATGGCCAGGAAACCGTAACCATCTGTTGATTAACGAGCTAGTAACTAGAGTCTTACCAGGGACACGTTCTGGTCTATGTATTCACACATGTATCACTGTTTCCGTACAATACAATTAAAGCATGAATAACAGAAAATTATCATGAACAAGGAAATATAATAATAACCCTTTTATTATTGCCTCTAGGGCATATTTCCAATAGTCTCCCACTTGCACTAGAGTCAATAATCTAGTTACATTGTGATGAATCGAACACCCATAGAGTTCTGGTGTTGATCATGTTTTGCTCGTGGAAGAGGTTTAGTCAACGGATCTGTGACATTCAGATCCGTATGCACTTTACAAATATCTATGTCTCCATCTTGAACATAATTCCGGATGGAGTTGAAACGACGCTTGATGTGCTTAGTCTTCTTGTGAAACCTGGGCTCCTTGGCAATGGCAATAGCTCCAGTGTTGTCACAGAAGAAAGTCATTGGGCTTGTCGCGCTTGGAATGACTCCTAGGTCGGTGCTGAACTCCTTCATCCAGACTCCTTCCTGCGCTGCTTCGCAAGCAGCTATGTACTCCGCTTCACATGTAGAATGCGCCACGACGCTCTGCTTGCAACTGCACCAACTGACTGCCCCACCATTCAAAATATACACGTATCCGGTTTGTGACTTGGAGTCATCCAGATCTGTGTCGAAGCTAGCATCGACATAACCCTTTACGACGAGCTCTTCGTCACCTCCATAAACGAGAAACATATCCTTAGTCCTTTTCAGGTACTTCAGGATGTTCTTAACCGCTGTCCAGTGTTCCATACCGGGATCACTTTGGTACCTCCCTACCAAACTTATGGCAAGGTTCACATCAGGTCTGGTACACAGCATGGCATACATAATAGAACCTATGGCTGAGGCATAGGGGATGACACTCATCTTTTCTCTATCTTCTGTCGTGGTCGGGGATTCAGCCGTGCTCAATCTCATACCTTGTAATACAGGCAAGAACCCTTTCTTGGACAGATCCATATTGAACTTCTTCAATATCTTATCAAGGTATGTGCTTTGTGAAAGACCAATGAGGCGTCTTGATCTATCTCTATAGATCTTGATGCCTAATATGTAGCAGCTTCTCCAAGGTCCTTCATCGAAAAACTCTTATTCAAGTAGGCCTTTATGCTTTCCAAGAATTCTATATCATTTCCCATCAGCAGTATATCATCCACATATAATATGAGAAATGCTACAGAGCTCCCACTCACTTTCTTGTAAATACAGGCTTCTCCCCAAGTCTGTATAAAACCAAACGCTTTGATCACATCATTAAAGCGAATATTCCAACTCCGAGATGCTTGCACCAGCCCATAGATAGAGCGCTGGAGCTTGCATACCTTGTTAGCATTCTCGGGATCGATAAAACCTTCCGGCTGCATCATATACAGTTCTTCCTTGAGGAAGCCATTAAGGAATGCCGTTTTGACGTCCATTTGCCATATCTCATAATCATAGTATGCGGCAATTGCTAACATGATTCGGACGGACTTCGGCATCGCTACGGGAGAGAAAGTCTCGTCGTAGTCAATCCCTTGAACCTGTCGATAACCTTTAGCGACAAGCCGAGCCTTATAGATGGTGACATTACCATCCGCGTCAGTCCTCTTCTTAAATATCCATTTATTTTCTATGGCATGCCGATCATCGGGCAAGTCCACCAAAGTCCATACTTTGTTTTCATACATGGATCATATCTTAGATTTCATGGCTTCAAGCCATTTGTTGGAATCCGGGCCCGCCATCGCTTCTTCATAGTTCGAAGGTTCACCATTGTCTAACAACATGATTTCCATGACAGGGTTGCCGTACAACTCTGGTGCGGAACGTGTCCTTGTGGACCTTCGAAGTTCAGTAGTAACTTGATCTGGATCTTCATGATCATGATCATTAACTTCCTCCTCTGTCGGTGCAGGCACCTCAGGAACAATTTTCCGCGCTGCGCTACTTTCCGGTTCGGGAGGGGTGACTGTCACCTCATCAAGTTCTACTTTCCTCCCACTCACTTCTTTCGAGAGAAACTCTTTCTCCAGAAAGGATCCATTCTTGGCAACGAAGACCTTGCCTTCGGATCTGAGGTAGAAGGTGTACCCAATCGTTTCCTTTGGGTATCGTATGAAGACGCATTTTTCCGATTTGGGTTTGAGCTTTTCAGGTTGAAGTTTCTTGACATAAGCATCGCAACCCCAAACTTTCAGAAACGACAGCTTAGGTTTCTTGCCAAACCAAAGTTCATACGGTGTCATCTCAACGGATTTTGACGGAGCCCTATTTAAAGTGAATGTGGCAGTCTCTAAAGCATATCCCCAAAAAGATAGCGGTAAGTCGGTGAGAGACATCATAGATCGCACCATGTCCAACAGAGTACGATTTCGACGTTCGGACACACCATTACGCTGAGGTGTTCCGGGCGGTGTCAATTTTGAAACAATTCCACAGTTCCTTAAGTGCGTACCAAATTTGTGACTTAAATATTCACCCCCACGATCCGATCGTAAGAACTTTATTTTTCTGTCACGTTGATTCTCGACCTCATTCTGAAATTCCTTGAACTTTTCAAAGGTCTCAGACTTGTGTTTCATCAAGTAGACATACCCATATCTACTCAAGTCATCTGTGAGGGTGAGAACATAACGATAGCCTCCGCGAGCTTCAACACTCATTGGACCACACACATCAGTATGTATGATTTCCAATAAGTTGGTCGCTCGCTCCATTGTTCCGGAGAACGGAGTCTTGGTCATCTTGCCCAAGAGGCATGGTTCGCACGTGTCAAATGATTCATAATCAAGAGACTCTAGAAGTCCATCTGCATGGAGCTTCTTCATATGTTTGACGCCAATATGACCAAGGCGGCAATGCCACAAGTATGTGGGACTATCATTATCAACTTTACATATTTTGGCATTCACACTATGAATATGTGTAACATCACGTTTGAGATTCATCAAGAATAAACCATTGACCAGCGGGGCATGACCATAAAACATATCTCTCATATAAATAGAACAACCATTATTCTCGGATTTAAATGAGTAGCTATCTCGCATTAAACGAGATCCAGATACAATGTTCATGCTCAAAGCTGGTACTAAATAACAATTATTAAGGTTTAAATCTAATCCCGAGGGTAGATGTAGAGGTAGCGTGCCGACGGCGATCACATCGACCTTGGAACCATTCCCGACGCGCATCGTCACCTCATCCTTCGCCAGTCTCCGCTTATTTCGCAGCTCCTGCTTTGAGTTACAAATGTGAGCAGCTGCACCGCTATCAAATACCCAGGAGCTACTACGAGCGCTGGTAAGGTACACATCAATAACATGTATATCATATATACCTTTGACGTTGCCGGCCTTCTTATCTGCTAAGTATTTGGGGCAGTTCCGCTTCCAGTGACCCGTTCCCTTGCAATGAAAGCACTCAGTTTCAGGCTTGGGTCCATTCTTTGGCTTCTTCCCGGCAACTGGTTTACCGGGCGCGGCATCTCCTTTGCCATCCTTCTTGAAGTTCTTCTTACCCTTGCCTTTTTTGAACTTAGTGGTTTTATTGACCATCAACACTTGATGTTCTTTCTTGATATCCACCTCCGCTGATTTCAGCATTGAATACACCTCGGGAATGGACTTCTCCATCCCTTGCATATTGAAGTTCATCACGAAGCTCTTGTAGCTAGGTGGGAGCGACTGAAGGATTCTGTCAACGACCGCTTCGTCTGGGAGATTAATTCCCAACTGAGACAAGCGATTGTGCAACCCATACAATTTGAGTATGTGCTCGCTGACAGAACTATTCTCCTCCATCTTACAACTGTAGAATGCGTCGGAGACGTCATATCTCTCGACTCGGGCATGAGCTTGGAAAACCATTTTCAGCTCTTGGAACATCTCATATGCTCCGTGGTGCTCAAAACGCTTTTGGAGCCTCGATTCTAACCTATAAAGCATGCCGCACTGAACCAGGGAGTAATCATCACAACGTGACTGCCAGGCGTTCATAACGTCTTGGGCTGTCGGGAAAACGGGTGCATCACCTAGCGGTGCTTCAAGGACATATGATTTCTTGGCAGCTATGAGGATAATCCTCAGGTTACGGACCCAATCCGTATAGTTGCTACCATCGTCTTTCAGGTTGGTTTTCTCTAGGAACGCGTTGAAGTTGAGGGCAACATGAGCGTGGGCCATTTGATCTACAATACATATTGTAAAGATTTTAGACTAAGTTCATGACAATTAATCTCATCTAATCAAAATTAATGAACTCCCACTCAGATAGACATCTCTCTAGTCATCTAAGTGATACATGATCCGAATCAACTAGCCCGTGTCCGATCATCACGTGAGACGGACTAGTTATCAACGGTGAACATCTTCATGTTGATCGTATCTTCTATACGACTCTTGTTCGACCTTTCGGTCTTCCGTGTTCCGAGGCCATGTCTGTATATGCTAGGCTCGTCAAGTGAACCCTAAGTGTATTGCGTGAGTAAATCTGGCTTACACCCGTTGTATGCGAACGTTAGAGCCTATCACACCCTATCATCACGTGGTGCTTCAGAACAACAAACCTTAGCAACGGTGCACAGTTAGGGGGAACACAATTCTTGAATTTTTTTGTGAGAGATCATCTTATTTACTACCGTCATTTCTAAGCAAATAAGATGCATAAACATGATAAACATCACATGCAATCAAATAAAGTGACATGATATGGCCAATATCATTTTGCTCCTTTGATCTTCATCTCCGGGGCACCATGATCATCCTTGTCACTGGCATGACACCATGATCTCCATCATCATGATCTCCATCATCGTGTCTTCATGAAGTCGTCTCGCCAAGTATTACTTCTACTACTAAGGCTAACGTTTAGCAATAAAGTAAAGTAATTACATGGCGTTATTCAGTGACACGCAAGTCATTCAATAAAATAAGACTACTCCTATGGATCCTGCCGGTTGTCATACTCATCGACATGCAAGTCGTGATTCCTATTACAAGAACATGATCAATCTCATACATCACATATATCATTCATCACATCTTCTTGGCCATACCACATCACATAGCACATGCTGCAAGAACAAGTTAGACGTCCTCTAATTGTTGTTGCAAGTTTTTACGTGGCTGCTATAGGTTTCTAGCAAGAATGTTTCTTACCTACGCCAAAACCACAACGTGATATGTCAATTTCTATTTACCCTTCATAAGGACCCTTTTCATCGAATCCGATCCGACTAAAGTGGGAGAGACAGACACCCGCCGGCCACCTTATGCAACTAGTGCATGTCTGTCGGTGGAACCAGTCTCACGTAAGCGTACGTGTAAGGTCGGTCCGGGCCGCTTCATCCCACGATGCCACCGAATCAATATTGGACTAGTAGCGGCAAGAGAATTGAACAAATATACGCCCACAACTTGTTTGTGTTCTACTCGTGCAAGATGCTACGCAAAGACCTAGCTCAGATGCCACTGTTGGGGAACGTAGCAGAATTCAAAAAAATTCCTACGCTTCACCAAGATCAATCTAAGGAGTCATCCAGCAACGAGCATAAAAAGAGTGCATCTACATACCCTTTGTAGATCGCGAGCGGAAGCGTTCAAGAGAACGTGGATGATGGAGTCGTACTCGTCGTGATCACTATCACCAATGATCCCAGCGCCGAACGGACGGCACCTCCGCATTCAACACACGTACGGTACAGCGACGTCTCCTCCTTCTTAATCCAGCAAGGGGGAAGGAGATGTTGATGGAGATCCAGCAACACGACAGCGTGATGGTGGATGCAACGGGAAAAACTGCAGGGCTTCGCCAAGAACCTGCGGGAGGAGGGAGAGGTGTAACGGGGGGGGGGGAGGCGCCAGGGGCTGAGGTGCGGCTGCCCTCTCTCCCCCCACTATATATAGGGGCCAGGGGGCGTCGGCCCTAGGAGATGGGATCTCCTAGGGGGGGCGGCGGCCAGGGGGGAGCCTTGCCCCCCAAGGCAAGGGGGGCGCCCCCCACCCCTAGGGTTCCCAACCCTAGGCGCAGGGGGGAGGCCCAAGGGGGTACGCCAGCCCACTATGGGCTGGTTCCCCTTCCCCTACGGCCCATGGGGCCCTCCGGGATGGGTGGCCCCACCCGGTGGACCCCCGGGACCCTTCCGGTGGTCCCGGTACACTACCGGTGACCCCCGGAACTCTCCCAATGGCCGAAACTGGACTTCCTATATATAATTCTTTACCTCCGGACCATTCCGGAACTCCTCGTGACGTCCGGGATCTCATCCGGGACTCCGAACAACATTCGGGTTACCGTGTGCATATATCTCTATAACCCTAGCGTCACCGAACCTTAAGTGTGTAGACCCTATGGGTTCGGGAGACACGTAGACATGATCGAGACGACTCTCCGGTCAATAACCAACAGCGGGATCTGGATACCCATGTTGGTTCCCACGTGTTCCTTGATGATCTCATCAGATGAACCACGATGTCAAGGATTCACTTAATCCCGTATGCAATTCCCTTTGTCTATCGGTATAGTACTTGCCCGAGATTCGATCGTCGGTATACCGATACCTTGTTCAATCTCGTCATGGAAAGTCTCTTTACTCGTTCCGTAATACATCATCCCGTTACTAACTCCTTAGTCACATTGAGCTCATTATGATGATGTCTTACCGAGTGGGCCCAGAGATACCTCTCCGTCATACGGAGTGACAAATCCCAGTCACGGTTCGTGCCAACTCAACAGACACTTTCAGAGATACCCGTTGCGTACCTTTATAGCCACCCAGTTAAGTTGTGACGTTTGGCACATCCAAAGTATTCCTGCGGTATCCGAGAATTGCACAACCTCATGGTCTAAGGAAAAGATACTTGACATTGGAAAAGCTTAAGCATTACGAACTACACGATCTTGTGCTAGGCTTAGGATTAGGTCTTGTCCATCACATCATTCTCCTAATGATGTGATCCCGTTATAAATGACATCCAATGTCCATGGCCAGGAAACCGTGACCATCTGTTGATTAACGAGCTAGTAACTAGAGGCTTACCAGAGACACGTTGTGGTCTATGTATTCACACATGTATCATTGTTTCCGTACAATACAATTCAAGCGTGAATAACAGACAATTATCATAAACAAGGAAATATAATAATAACCCTTTTATTATTGCCTCTAGGGCATATTTCCAACAATGGGTTGGATGTGATTTACCATGTAATCGAGTCGGTTTTGTTAGGGTTTGATCCCTAGTATCCACTATGTTCTAAGATTGATGTTGCTATGACTTTGCCATGCTTAATGCTTGTCACTAGGGCCCGAGTGCCATGATTTCAGATCTGGACCTATTATGTTTTCATGAATATATGTGTGTTCTTGATCCTATCTTACAAGTCAATAGTCACCTACTATGTGTTATGATCCGGCAACCCTGAAGTGACAATAATCGGTACCACTCCCGGTGATGACCGTAGTTTGAGGAGTTCATGTATTCACTATATGGTAATGCTTTGGTCCGGTACTCTATTAAAAGGAGGCCTTAATATCCCTTAGTTTCCAATAGGACCCCGCTGCCATGGGAGGGTAGGACAAAAGATGCAATGCAAGTTCTTTTCCATAAGCACGTATGACTATATTCAGAATACATGCCTACATTACATTGATGAACTGGAGCTAGTTCTGTGTCACCCTATGTTATAACTATTACATGAGGAATCGCATCTGACATAATTATCGATCACTGATCCAATGCCTACGACCTTTTCACATATTGCTTGTTGCTTATTTACTTTTCCGCTGCTTGTTACAATCACTACAAAACTACTATCGGTACTTTTGCCACTGTTACCGTTACTTCCATATTACTTTGCTACTAAATTACCTTGCTGCAGATACTAAGTCTTTCAGGTGTGGTTGAATTGACAACTCAACTGCTAATACTTGAGAATATTCTTTGGCTCCTCTTGTGTCGAATCAATAAATTTGGGTTGAATACTCTACCCTCGAAAACTATTGCGACCCCCTACACTTGTGGGTTATCACTTATTCCATGTTGACGGCGACAACATTGCCTCACCGCCACCGAATGGTGACAATCCTAAATTTATTCTAACCCTACCACCATCAGACCGATGACCTAGGGTCCCCACCCCCTCTTGTCGTTGGAGCGATAGGCGGAGGGAGAAGGGGCGCTCGGACTCGCCAGGTAGTAGGGTAGGTCTGTCGCCATCGGCACTCATCTATGTCAAGGAGGG
>LR738716.1:61070981-61116389 GCA_902687465.1 Secale cereale
CCGCGCGGCAATGCACCCGCACCGCCCTCCCCCGCTCGAGGTGCGGCCCCACCCGCTCCGGGAGACGCAGGCCGGCTCCTTCCTCCGCACGCTCGCCGCCGACCCGAAGCGCCGCCAGCTCTGGGCGGGGGCCGAGTCCGGGATCAGGGTGTGGGCGCTCGACGAGGTGTTCGCCGGGTGGGGCGCTGGAGCGCGCCGCGGCGACGAGGAGAGCGCGCCCTTCCGCGAGGGCGTGCCCGCGCCGCCCGCGCTCTGCGTCGCCATGGACAGGGCCAACGGGCTGCTGTGGACGGGCCACAAGGACGGGAGGATCCGCTCGTGGCGCATGGACCTCGAGACGGCCGCCACGGCGCCCGCGCCTCCGCCTCCTGGTTCAGGCGGCGAAGGGAGCGTTGGGGGGAGCGGCCACGGTGGACCCAACAGCGCCCCCGTGTTCAGGGAAGCCCTCACGTGGCAGGCCTACGGCCGGACGCCCGTGCTCTCCATGGCCATCACCTCATATGGTGAGCATGCCATCTCCTCATATTGTGACAATGCATTTTTGTTGTATGTGCTTACCAAATGTGAAGAGGCCTTACGAAATTGTATGCTCGGTTTGAATTGAATCTGACAGGTGAGATATGGTCGGGCTCAGAGGGTGGAGTCATAAAGGCATGGCCATACGATGCCATTGCCAAGTCCCTCTCGCTGTCACCGGAAGAGAGGCACATGGCCGCATTGTTGGTCGAGAGGGCATACATTGACCTCAGGAACCACTGCACAGTTGGCAACGTGTGCTCTCTCCCTGCATCTGATGTTAAGTACATGCTCGCCGATCATTCTCGGGCCAAGGTTTGGACCCTGACAAGCATGACATTTGCTCTCTGGTATGCCTTCAGAAATACCAATGAAATATTGTGTTTAGATTACCGTCTTTGCCAGGTTGCTGCTTTAACTTGCAGATTGTGCTGAAATGTGTGCCTCAGGGATGCTCGTACGAGGGAGCTGCTGAAAGTATTTGGAATGGATGGCCAGGTTGAGTCGGCTCGGCTAGATACACCGGTCATGCCAGAGCAACCCATGGAGGAGGTAGAGGTCAAAGTAAAACCATCGAAGAAGGACAAGTCGGGAGGCTCTTTGAACTTCTTCCAGAAATCTAGGAATGCCTTAATGGGAGCAGCCGATGCGGTGCGCAGGGTTGCAACAAAGGGGACATTTGTCGAAGACAACCGGAGAACAGGAGCAGTGGCTCAAGCAGATGATGGGGCAATTTGGTCTGGATGCACAAATGGTTGCATTATCCAGTGGGATGGAAATGGGAATCGAATGCAGGAGTTCCAGCATCATACTTCTTCTGTGCAGTGCATAAAGGCACTCGGAGATAGGGTGTGGGTCGGCTACGCCAGTGGTACCGTTCAAGTCATGGATGTCGATGGTAACCTTCTCGCAGGATGGACTGGGCATAGCTGCCCGGTCATAAGGATGGCGATTGGTGGTTCTTACATCTACACTCTGGCACATCATGGCGGTATCCGTGGATGGCCACTGACTTCCCCTGGACCTCTTGATGATGTTTTGCGAACTGAATTGGCTAACAAAGAATTGTCATACACTAGAATGGAAAAGATAAACATAATGGTTGGAAGTTGGAATGTAGCGCAGGGAAAAGCAACTGCCGAGTCGCTTAGAGCATGGTTGGGTAGCGTATCATCTGATGTTGGGTTAGTTGTTGTTGGATTACAAGAGGTCGAGATGGGTGCAGGTTTTCTCGCAATTTCTGCAGCAAAAGAAACTGTGAGATACTTTATCTCCCTTTCAGTCATTCATTTTGTTGTTGTTCAATCAATCATAAAGTATGTACTGGTAGCTAAGAACATTAACAACTAATCCTGCTTTAGGAGTGTTAATTCGAAGTATATGGTTCAACCTGCCAATCGCACTATCTTTGTAATTTACTTGTAAAGTGGGGTTATTCACTTTAGATTCCATTTTTGTGCTTTAGATCACTCTCAACTCTTGAATTTTCACCACCGGAGATTAGTTTTGTGACAACATTATTTTTTTCTAAAGCAATTACCACCATTCTAATGCGAAAAGAACACTTCAATACTGTTCCAAATTGTAACGTTGTTCATTATACTCTCACTAACATGTTTTAGCCATTTTTATCGTGGTTTTACTGTTTTGTCTTTTCCTGATATTGTACAATTCAGTCATTAGTTGTTGCTTTCCCCAGCAACGAAGCTTTTGGTTATCAATCATCAATGCGACATGATTTATGTATTGTTTCATGGCAACTACGGTTTTTCTTGGACACTTCCAATTTTATGATATTCACTTGAATGAACCAATCGCACTATCTTAGTAATTTACTTGCAAGGGTGTGTCTTATTTTGATTGTTTTACTTTCTCTCTCAAATTTAAAAATTATGATCTCCGTGATGGCTCATTTGTTGCTTTCGTTATGTGTAAGTATCCCTAAGTCACACGCTTTACTGAACTTCCCTTGTTCATGGTTTTAGGTAGGACTTGAGGGAAGTGCCAATGGTCAATGGTGGATAGACAATATAGGCAAAGCACTTGATGAGGGGACATCATTCCACCGAGTTGGTTCTAGGCAGTTGGCTGCATTGCTTATTGCTGCATGGTATGGGCCTGTCATGAATTAGTTTCTTAGAATTACAATCAAATTTCTCTTGCCGCATAATGATAACCTGTTGAGTTTCCGTTCTCATGTGATATACATAATATGGAAAATATTAACTTTTCAAGGGCAAGAAAGAGTCTTAAGCCATATGTCGGTGATGTTGAGGCTGCAGCAGTTCCATGTGGTCTTGGACGTGCCATCGGCAATAAGGTATATGATGGTATATATGTACAGACATTCATGTTCCTCGTTGTAGCCTCCATTTTTGAAGACTATGTCCTTATGTGCAACTACCATAGTGACAAGTTTCTAAACATGAAGAATGAAACTTGGAACAGAGTAATCAGTAGAGTACTCGCCAGATATTCGAGGATCTTTTCTTTGTATACTCCTTACAACATAAAGGGCTTCTGTGGTATATATTATGTGGGAACATGAAATTCTATTGACGATTTCATAAACAAGCCTCTCTGAATGGGAAGAAACACTTGCATGAAGGAGCACATTCAAGTCACTGATCACTGCTCCGATTTATATTTTGTTGCATGTGTCTAAGTCATGCTCCCCAGTTATTTTCCTTGTGTCATGACAAGTGATTCTTATGCAGGGTGGTGTAGGATTAAGAATAAGAGTCTACGATCGTAAAATGTGTTTTGTGAGCAATCATTTTGCTGCACATCTGGAAGCTGTTGCCAGGCGCAATGCTGACTTCGATCATATTTATCGTACAATGGCTTTCAACAAACCTCATGGATCCACATGTTAGTTTCCTATTTAATCTCCACATATTTTTGTATTGGACTTTAGGTGACACGTATGTATTGCATAATGTTGTTTCAAGCACCAAAAAGTACTTTATGTAACCCTTGTGATTTCTTTTGTTGCAGCTTCTGCTACATCTGTCCAATTGCACAGAACAGTGAATGTATGTGTTCTCTAACCTTCAGGTTATCCATACTGATGAATTATGCTAATGTCCAGATTTTGTGCTAATGGCAGGTTAACGGAAATCCGGTTGATGAGGTCAGGCCTGACTTGGCTGATGCTGATATGGTTGTCTTTCTTGGTGATTTCAACTACCGGCTTTATGGTATCACATATGATGAAGCAAGGGACATGGTTTCCCAAAGAAGCTTTGATTGGCTAAGAGAGAAGGACCAGCTTCGAGCAGAAATGAAAGCTGGAAAAGTATTTCAAGGAATGCGTGAAGGTCTGATCAAATTCCCACCTACTTACAAATTCCAAAAGCACGCGCCAGGTCTTGGAGGTATGCCTCTTTTGATTCTACAAGCATTTGATCAATTATTTTCTGTTCAGCGATGATTTAAAAAATCCTATGCTCAGATCTTGCCACTGGCTCGCTTAGAAATATCTACTCTATTTCTTATTCCCTTTGCAACTTATTAGTGCATAGTAAATAAAACCAATGGTTCTGAAGCTTCTTATTCAACTGCCTTGTAGGGTATGATTCGGGTGAGAAGAAGCGGATACCTGCTTGGTGTGATAGGGTGCTATATCGCGACAGTCGTGCTGTATCAGTAGCCGAATGCTCGCTAGAGAGCCCTGTAGTTGCTGCAATTACATCGTCAGCTACTACAACACTTTTTCTTGATTTCTCCTTGTGATATCCCACCATTCCTTCCTCTCATATGCATATTGTTTTACCTCTGTTTTAATAGGTATGTAGCTGTCATGGAGGTCACAGAGAGTGATCATAAACCTGTGAGGTGCACATTTAGTGTTGATATTGCACGAGTAGACGAGTTAACAAGAAGACAGGAGTATGGAGAAATAATCGAGTCAAATGAGGAAGTGCGGTCTATGCTTAAGGAGTCTTGTTTTGTTCCAGACAGCACAGTTAGCACAAAGGAAATTATATTGGAAAATCAAGAGAATATTGTTTTCCAAATTACCAATAATTGTGAAACAAGCAAAGCAGCTTTTGAAATCCTATGCGAAGGACAGTCGACCAAAAAGGACGATGGGACTAAATCAGAGATTCTTCCAAGGGCATCATTTGGCTTTCCACTTTGGCTTGAGGTATGAATGACTATATATTTTTTTATACTTGCATACAACTAAATTTTCGACCCGCTTTTTATGCTGTACCATCATGGAGTCTAAATGTAACCTATAGGAACCATATGATCCATCGATGACTCCATGATGTGAAACTTCAGTCTATATGTAGGTTCTCGTGGCAACCTATAGGAACCATATGATTCATCCATTATTGGTATTACTCCTTATAATTCCTAGCAGAGATTATAACAAACAAACCATGTAGCCGTTTGCCCATATAGATCAATAATCGTTAGTCATTACTGAATCACTGCAGAAGTTTGACTGACCATGGCAGAGAGTAGTTCTGAACTGCGGGTTCTTTGGCATTCTAAATTTGTCTTTGCCTTTATGCTGAAACCAACTTCTAATTTACTATGGCACGACAGGTCCTACCAGCGAACGGTCTTATTAAACCAGGAGAAACCGTGGAGATTACAATACACCATGAGGACTTCTACACACAAGAAGAATTCGTGGACGGGATACCACAAAACTGGTGGTGTGAAGACACCAGGGACAAGGAAGCTGTTCTTATGGTAAACATAACTGGTAGCACCTCAACTGAAACCAAGACGCACATGATCAATGTCCTACATCGCTGCCCAGCAACATCAGCGCCCCCACCTATCATCAACCCACCGGTGACGCTAACTCCACCAAGCAATAACATGCCCAGTGAAGCGCCGTCCAAGCGTTCTTCCAAGAAGAGGGAGACGAGTCGTCAACAACAACAGGACTACGCGCAGTTCGCAAGCACGGAGGTGCATGATCTGTACCGCATGCGTTGTCCCTGAGGCCTGTAGAAAGGAGTACAATCAATACTGCAGTTCTGTCTAGGAGATGGGGGTCAGGGAAGCCTTTAGATGCCTCACATAAACCAGGAAGGGAAGGAGTTGCCCCAGTTCTGTACATACGCTTCACTTACCTCTACCAGCTGCCATTCTCTGTGTAGCCCAAACAAGGAGTCTAGAGTCATGCCACTGCTACAAATAAGTTGATTTTTTCCTCCTTGTTTCTTGAAGAGTGTTCTTTAGGGAGTGGGATTTTCCCTCTTGATTCTTAAGGAGTGTTCTTTAGGGAAAATTCGTCCTGTTAATGAATGGACAGTGACCAGTGTAATCTGTTTCATAGAATTACCTTAGGCTTGTTCTTTCCTTCACTCAAAACTGCTAATGATCTTGTAACTGATGGCTTATTCATTTTGTCAATAAGAGATCAATTCATTGTTCTCTTGAATCATCCAGAACTTTTGTGTCCAAGAATCTTTCATGGTGATTATGTCACTCATCTTGCTGACCTTCAAATTTCGATCTCAGTTTGTAGTTGTGCAGGATAGGCGATAACAGTACACATTTCTGTTCGGCTGAAGTGTGCTTCATTTTTGCTGCAAACGAAATTATGACTTTTCCTCGTGAAAATGTGTGCACATAGTTTTACAAGACACACACATGTTCATGCGGGGCTCATGAGCGTGGGCACCATTAAATTCCTGATTTTGGTGTACAACTCTCTACATCCTTTTCTCTTCTTGCCTTGGAAAACATACGCACATACATATCCTGTGCACATGCTTGTTGGGCCTTTACTCCACACGCATAAACACAGTCCAACTATTTTTTTTGACGGGTAAACACAGTCCAACTATACAACACTCCCCTCAAGATGGGCAATAGATATCGAAAGTGTTGTTCTAATCATGACCTCATGTGAGCTTGGGTGAACAGTAAAAAATATAAAAAATGTTTTAATAGAAAATTCTTTTTTTATATGTGAAACATTGACAAATTTTTTGGTAGCTTGCGGAATTTCATCATTAAATGAAGTTCGTGGAAGATGTGAAAAAAATCGAATGCTTCAAAATGCGTTTGAAAATAATATTTTGGAGCATCAATTTGTTTTTTGCCATATTTTCCACGAATGTCATCTGGTGCTGAAATTCTGCAAAGCTATCAAACATTTGTCAATGTTTCACACAAAACAAATTCAGCATTTTTCGAATTTTTTATTATGAGCTCGGGATCAGAACTCAGCATTCGGGGGGTGATTACAAGGCCAGTCTTATTCGGCGTGCAAGTCGCCAAGTAGCGGCGGAACGCGTACCCTCCCCGTGCGCAAGGTTGTAGAACCATTTTTCTTCCTTTTTATTTTATAATTTCCTTTTATTTTATTTTATAATTTTATAATTTAGTTTTTCATTTTACCTTTTACTTTCTTTTTAATTCTTATGAATATATTTCAAATTCGGGAATATTTTTTAAAATCATGAACTGATTTTTTTAAAATCATCAACATTTTTTGAAATTGTGATTTTTTAAACTCGTGAATGTTTATTGAATCAGTGATCATTTTTAGAGATTTGGGAATAAATTTCGAAATTCATGAAACCTTTTTTTTACAAACATTTTTCGAATTCATGACTTTTTTTGAATCACCAAATATTTTTTGGAGTGGATGATTTTTTTTCTGAAATTTGGGAACAATATTTGACATTCGTGGACATTTTTTAAACATCCGTGAAGACATTCCAAATGTGTGGATATTTTTTCCAAATCATGAACAATCTATGAAATCCGCAAAAACAATCATGAATGTTTTCATGAAATCCAGAACATTTTCCAAGTTCGTCAACATTTTTGAAATATGTGATAAAAATTCAAAAGCACGAACAATTTTGGAAATAAAGTTTTTTTAAAATTCACAAACATTTTATGATTTTTTTTCAAAATCCATATTTTTTCTCAAATTTGGTATTTTAAAGATGAAAAGAAATGAAATGAAAAAGAGGTGGTCGTCCCACCCCTCGCATGGGTCGGCCCAAAAGGGAGCGCGAGGGGGAAGCGGGGTGCGCGCTAGCTCATTCGGCATCGCCTAGTACGCCAAATAGGAGGTCTCGGATTACAAGGGGTTATACCAAACATGGGCATATGGGCGACACAACACGATGAAACCATAAAAGGCTTGGCATGCCATGATCCACATAGGATGGGTTTAAAAGGTGTTGGGAAACGTTGCATGGAAAATAAAAACAAAATCTACGCACACACAATGATCTATTCATGGAGATGCATAGCAACGAGGGGGAGAGTGTGTCTACGTACCCTCGTAGACCGTAAGCGAAAGCGTTTCACAACGCGGTTGATTTAGTCGAACTTCTTCACGCTTCAACCGATCAAGTACCGAACGCATGACACCTCCGTGTTCAGCACACGTTCAGCTCGATGACGTCCTCGCCTTCTTGATCCAGCAAGACGAACGAAGTAGTAGATGAGTTTCGGCATCACGACGGCGTGGTGACGGTGATGGTGAAGTGATATTCGCAGGGCTTCGCCTAAGCACTACGAAAATATGACCGAGGGTGTAAACAATGGACGGGGACGTCGCATATGGCTAAGACAATGATGTGTCCTTGTGAGGCGTCCCCTCCCCACATATATATATAGGTGGGAGGGGAGGGGAGGCAGCCATGGCGCGCTCTAGGGTTGGCCGCCGCCCCCTATGGGCCCTGCCTTGCCCTGCGCCCCCCCCCCCCTTCCACGTATGCATGAAAGGGAAGGAAAGAGGGGTGAGGGAAGGAAGTGGGAATCCTAATCCACACTTTCCTTTCCCCCTCCCTTTCCTTCTCCTCCTCCTATGGACATATAGGGTGCACCAGCACCTTGTGGGCTGGTGTGTTCCTTCACAAGGCCCATATGGCCCATAGGATTGCTGGGGGTATCCGAAACACCTTCCGGTGGCTCGATAAGTACCTGATACCCTTCGGGACACTTCCGGTGTCCGAATACCATTGTCCTATATATCAATCTTTACTTCTCGACCATTTCGAGACTCTTCGTCGTGTCCGTGATCTCATCCGGGACTCCGAACAACATTCGGTCACCAAATCACATAACTTATATAATATTATGTCGTCAACGAACGTTAAGCGTGCGGACCCTACGGGTTTGAGAACTATGTAGACATGACCGAGACACCTCTCCGGTCAATAACCAATAGCGGAACATGGATGCCCATATTGGCTCCTAAATATTCTACGAAGATCTTTATCGGTCGAACCGTTATGACAACATACATAATTCCCTTTGTTCGTCGGTACGTTACTTGCCCGAGATTCGATCGTTGGTATCTCTATACCTATTTCAATCTCGTTACCGGGAAGTCTCTTTACTCGTTCCGTAATACATCGTTCCGTGACTAATTCATTAGTCATTTGCTTGCAAGGCTTATTATGATGTGCATTACTGAGAGGGACCAAAGATACCTCTCCGATACTCGGAGTGACAAATCCTAATCTCGATTCACGCCAACCCAACAAAACACCTTCGGAGATACCTGTAGTGCATCTTTATAATCACCCAGTTACGTTGTGATGTTTGATAGAACACAAGGTATTCCTTCGGTATCCGGGAGTTGCATGATCTCATAGTCAAAGGAATATGTATTTGACATACATGAAAGCAGTAGCAATAAAGTAAACGATCAAATGCTAAGCTAACGGATGGGTCGTGTCCATCACATCATTCTCATAATGATGTGATCCCGTTATCAAATGACAACTCATGTCCATGGTTATGAAACCTTAACCATCTTTGATTAATGAGCTAATCTTGTAGAGGCTTACTAGGGACACGTTATTTATTTATGTATTCACACATGTATTTAGGTTTCCAGTCAATACAATTCTAGCATGAATAATAAACTTATCGTGATTAAGGAAATATAATAATAATCATTTTGTTATTGCCTCTAGGGCATATTTCCATTAGTCTCCCACTTGCACTAGAGTCAATAATCTAGTTCACATCGCCATGTGATTAACACCCAAAGAGTTTACTAGAGTCAATAATCTAGTTCACATCGTCATGTGATTAACACCCATAGTTCACATCGCCATGTGATTAACACCCAAATAGTTTACTAGAGTCAATAATCTAGTTCACATCATTATGTGATTAACACTCTAAGGTATGATCATGTTTTGCTTGTGAGAGAGGTTTTAGTCAACGAGTCTGCAATATTCAGAACCGTGTGTACTTTGCAAATATCTATGTCTATAATGCTCTGCATAGAGCCACTCTAGCTAATTGCTCATACATTCAATACGCATCCAGATTGATACTCAGAGTCATCTGGATTAGTGTCAAAGCTTGCATCGGCGTAACCCTTTATGATGAACTCTTTATCATCATAATCAAGAAACATTTCCTTATTCCTCTAAGGATAATTTTGACCACTGTCCAGTGATCCACTCCTGGATCACTCTTGTACCCCCTTGCCAGACATGTGGCAAGGCACATATTTGGTCTAGTACACAGCATGGCATGCTTTATAGAACCTATGGCTGAGGCATAGGGAATAACTTTCATTCTCTCTCTATTTTTTGCCGTGGTCGGGCTTTGAGTCTTACTAAACTTCATGCCTTACAACTCAGGCAAGAACTCCTTCTTTGAATGATCCATTTTGAACTCGTTCAAAATCTTATCAAGGTATGTAATAATCGAAAGTCTTATCCAGCGTCTTGATCTATCTCTATAGATCTTGATGCCGAATATGTAAGTAGCTTCACCGAGGTCTTTGTTTGAAAAATTCTTATTCAAGTATCCTTTTATGCTATCCAGAAATTCTACATCATTTCCAACCAATAATATGTCATCCACATATAATATCAGAAATGCTACAGAGCTCCCACTCACTTTCTTGTAAATACAGGCTTCACCATAAGTCTGTATAAAACCATATGCTTTGATCACCTCATTAAAGCGCATATTCCAACTCTGAGATGCTTGCACCAGTCCATAGATGGATTGCTGGAGCTTGCACACTTTGTTAGCACCTTTAGGATTGACAAAACCTTCTGGTTGCATCATATACAACTCTTATTTCAGAAATCCATTAAGGAATGTAGTTTTGACATCCATTTGCCAAATTTCATAATCATAAAATGCGGCAATTGATAACATGATTCTGACAGACTTAAGCAGCGCTACAGGTGAGAAAGTCTCATCGTAGTCGACTCCTTGAACTTGTCTAAAACCTTTCGTAACAAGTCGAGCTTTGTAGACAGTGATATTACCATCAGCGTCTGTCTTCCTCTTGAAGATCCATTTATTCTCAACGGATTGCCTATCATCGGGCAAGTCCACCAAAGTCCACACCTCGTTCTCATACATGGATCCTATCTCAGATTATATGGCCGCAAGCCATTTATTGGAATCTGGGCTCATCATAGCTTCTTCATAATTCGAAGGTTTGATACGTCTCAAACGTATCTACTTTCCCTAACGCTTTTCCTCTTCTTTTCGACTCTAATTTGCATGATTTGAATGAAACTAACCCCGGACTGTCGTTGTTTTCAGCAGAACTACCATGGTGTTGTTTTGTGCAGAAATAAAAGTTCTCGGAATAAAGCGAAACTTCACGAGGATTTTTTATACAATAAAAGAAAAATACCGGAGCTAAGGACCACCGGAGGGGGGCACGTGGGTGGGCACAACCCACCAGGGCGCGTCCCCCTCTCCTGGTGCGCCCAGGTGGGTTGTCCCCACCTGGTAGCCCCGCAGACGCCAACCCTGATACTATAAGTTCACATTCGTCCACAAAAAAATTAGGGAGAAAGAATTATCGTGATCTATGAGACGGAGCCGCCGCCACTTCCTGATCTTCTTCGGGAGGCCAGATCTGGAGTCCGTTTGGGGCTCCGGAGAGGGGGATCTTCGATCTTCGTCATCACCAACCCTTCTCCATCGCCAATTCCATGATGCTCCCCACCGGGAGTGAGTAATTCCTTCGTAGGCTCGCTGGTCGGTGAGGAGTTGGATGAGATTCATCATGTAATCGAGTTAGTATTGTTAGGGCTTGATCCCTAGTATCCACTATGTTCTTAGATTGATGTTGCTACGACTTTGCCATGCTTAATGCTTGTCACTTTGGGCCCGAGTGACATGAACTCATATCTGAACCGTTTATGTTATCATCATTATATCCATGTTCTAGATCCGATCTTGCAAGTTATAGTCACCTACTACGTGTTATGACCCGGCAACCCCGGAGTGACAACAACCGGAACCACTCCCGGAGATGACCGTAGTTTGAGGAGTTCATGTATTCACTATGTGTTAATGCTTTGTTCCGGTTCTCTATTAAAAGGGGGCCTTAATATCCCTTAGTTTCCAATATGGACCCGGCTACCACGGGAGCGTAGGACAAAAGATGTCATGCAAGTTCTTTTAATAAAGCACGTATGACTATTTACGGAGTAAATGCCTACATTATATTGATGAACTGGAGCTAGTGCCGGATCGCCCTAGGTTGTAACTGTCTCATGATGAATATCATCCAACAAAATCACCGATCCAATGCCTACGAATTTGTCCCATATCGATCTTGCTAAGTTACTACTGCTGCTACTGTTACACTTGCTACAAAATTACTGCTATCACTATTACTGTTACTATTGTTGTTGTCACTACTATCAAAACTATCAAACTACTTTGCTGCTGATCACTTTGTTGTAGATAATTAACCTTCAAGTGTGGTTGAATTGATAACTCAGTTGCTAATACCTTCAAATATTCTTTGGCTCCCCTTGTGTCAAATCTATAAATTTGGGTTGAATACTCTACCCTCGAAAACTGTTGCGATCCCCTATACTTGTGGGTTATCAAGACCTTTTTCTGGCGCTGTTGCTGGGGAGCATAGCTATATTTGTTGAGTCACTTGGGATTATTATCAATTTATCACTATGAAGAATCTAAAGGATGCTAAGACTAAGATTTATCTCTCTAAGACGAGGGGAGGTAAGGAACTGCCATCCAGTTCTGCTTTAGATTCACCTTTTGTTATAAGTAAACTTGCAACACCACAACATGCTATTACTTCTGATATGTCGCAAGTTATTGATGATGCTACTTATACTATGAATGATACCTATGATGATGCTAGTACCTTGCATGATGATGATGTGCCACTTGGTGAATTTCTTGATGAACGAATTGCTAGAGTAATACAACATGATGTTGTTGAATCTGATGATGAGCTTGAAACTAAAACTCCTGAAACACCTGGTAGAACTAGCCTTCCTAAATATGAATTGCCTAAGGTATCGAAAGGTTATGTTATGTGTGAAGAAGCAACTAGAGATATTCTTGCTTATAATGATAGAGATGATCTAGAGAAATTACTACACAAGTATAAAGGATAATCTCTGAATGCTAGAAGGAAATGTGATCCTAAGTGTGCTACTTCACCTATCGTTATTGATGATAAGGATTATGAATTCTTTGTCGACCCAGAGTTAATCACTTTTGTTGAATCTGATCCTTTCCATGGTTATGAAACTGAAACTGTCGTGGCACATCTCACTAAGCTAAATGACATAGCCGCCCTTTTTACTCACGATGAGAAAATGTGTTACTACTTTATTCTCAAATTATTTCCGTTCTCATTAAAGGGTGATGCTAAAGCTTGGTACAACATTCTTGCTCCTGGTTGTGTGCGTAGTCCCCAGCATATGATTTATTATTTCTCTGAAAAATATTTTCCTGCTCATAAGAAACAAACTGCCTTACATGAAATATTTAACTTTGTGCAAGTTAAAGAAGAGAGTCTCCCACAAGCTTGGGGGAGGCTTTGCCAATTACTTAATGATTTACCTGACCATCCTCTTAAGAAAAATGAAATACTTGATATCTTCTATAATGAACTAACCGATGCTTCCAGGGACTTCCTAGATAGTTGTGTTGGTTGTGTTTTCAGGGAACGAACTGTTGAACAAGTTAAAGAATTATTGAATAATATATTGAAAAATTATTATGATTGGACTCTTCCTGAACCACCGCCTAAACCCACTCCAAAGAAGAGGGATATATAATATCTCAGTCCTAAAGATATGCAAGAAGCAAAAAAATCTACGAAGGAAAAAGGTATTAAAGCCGAGGATGTTAAATTTTTACCTCCTATCGAAGAAATACATGGGCTTAATGCACCACCACTTCCTAAGGTGGTAGAGGTAAATTCTCTAATGAAGTTCAATGATAATGATCATCCTCACAATATGCATCCTTGCCAATGCCTTTATGAGTTTGAAAACTATATTAGAAAGCAAGATCACTTCAATGCAAATGTTATGAAACACTTGAAATACAATTTTGATATGATTGCTTGCTTGAGTGACTTGCTATTTAGAATTTCAAATGATGTTAGAGGTGTGGGGGAAACATGCTTCTATGGTTCAAACTCAATTATAACAAGTTGCTAAATCTCAAAGAGAATTGTTTGAGGAAATGAATCATAATATGCATGACTTTGTTGTTAGAGTTGCAACTAGAGGAGGTAAAATGACTCAGGAACCACTTTATCCTGAGGGACACCCAGAAAGAATTGAACATGATTCACAAAGAAACAACACCACCACACCTAGTCCTCCTAAAAAGAAAAAGAAAAAGAAAACGGATAGGACTTTGCATGCTACTAGTGAACCTGAAATAGAAAAACCTCTTGATAATGATAATGAAACTTCTATCTCCGATGCTGAAACTCAATCTGGTAATGAACACTCACCTTGTGATAATGAAAAAGATAATGATGAGGTTCATGAAGACTCTCAACCAAGCAATGAGAAGGAACCAGACAATGATGTTGAGATAGAACCACATGTTGATCTTGATAACCCACAACCTAAGAATAAAAGGTGTGATAAAAGAGACTTCATTGCTAGAAAACACGGTAAAGAAAGAGAACCGTGGGTTCAAAAACCTATGCCTTTTTCCACCCCAGTCAACTAAAAAGAAAGATGTTGAAGAATTTGAACGCTTTGCTGAAATGTCGAGGCTAGTCTTTTTGCGTACTCATTAACATATCTTAAAAATGCCTCCTTATGCAAAGTATATGAAAGACATCATCACAAATAAAAGAAAAATACCGGAAGCTGAGATCTCCACTATGCTTGCCAATTACACTTTTAATGATGGAGTACCTAGAAAACTTGGAGATCCGCGTATACCAACTATACCATGCTCTATAAAAAAGAATTATGTGAAAACTGCTTTGTGTGATTTAGGAGCTGGTGTTAGTGTTATGCTTTCTCTTTATATAAAAGACTTGATTTGAATAAACTCACACCTACTGAAATATCTTTGAAAATGGCTGATAAATCAACTACCATACCTATCGGTATCTGTGAGGATGTGCCCGTTGTTGTTGCTAATATTACTATTTTGACTGACTTTGTTATACTTGAGATGCCCGCGGACGACAACATGTCGATTATCCTTGGTAGACCCTTCTTGAATACTGCATGGGCTGTTATTGATTGTAATAAAAGCAAGGTCACTTTTCATATTAATGGTAGTGAGCATACGGTGCACTTTCTGAAGAAACAATTCCAAGTGAATGGTATTAATGTTATTGAAAAATCTCCGACAATCACTATCGGAAGTTTTCAAATACCTCTACCTGCTGTCAAAAAGAAATATGAAATGCTTATTGTTGGGGACATTCATATCCCCATTGAGGTAACTTAGTGATTTACGAAAGTTCTTCGATTTCATGCTAATCAAAAGTGGTTGTTAATACGACCTGATCAACCTTATTAATGAATCATTTTTTAGCAGTATGAAGTTGATGAATTTAGTAAGCACTACCTTTTATCCCCATCCTTAGTTTTCTATTTTTATTAGTTAAATAAAATAAAATGCCATGCTTTGTCTGTTTTCTGTTTTTTCTCGTGCAATAAAAATGACCCCAAAAATAAAAGTTCTCAGAATGCCCTGAAAATTTAACACGATTTTTCTCTGAATATTTAAGAGTTTTTGGTGCATATAAAACCATAGGGGGGGTGCACCAGGTGGGCACAACCCACCTGGGCACGCCAGGACCCCCAGGCGTGCCCTGGTGGGTTGTGGTCCCCACGTGGGCCCTCTCACTTATCCCTTTATCCTACATCATCACTTACCTCCAAAAAATAATCTCCATTGCCATCTCTCCCGTGTTCTTGAGCTCAAACCCGCGGATTTCGATCTCTTTGATCGAAGCTCCGTTTCCGAAACTATTTCGGGGGATTGTTGCTTGGTATGTGACTCCACTATTTGTCCAACTAGTTTTTGTTTTAGTGGTTTATACTTTGAATAATTAGCTAATCTTGGTGTTGCTATAGATGTGCTTGCATGTTGAATTCTTAGTGTTCTAAGTAGTTTGAATGCTTGCTATGGCTTCTATGTATCCCTATGAGTAGTTGCTATCAATTTTATAAAGTTTTGTTGACAATTTTTGTCACCCCAAAAATTTTATTTTCAGAAAATTGTACGCGGACATGATGAACCTATTTGGAAGGAGTTCTTCGAGGAGACGATCCTCGGTGGCATCTTCTAGTGACAATTCTTCTCGCCGATCTTATGTTGAACCAAGTGAAAGTTCCACACAAGATGCCGCCACCAAAACATGCTTATGGCATTGCGAGGATTATATGGTGCGTGTGGGCATTAAGGAGGAATTTGAGCAATATGTTCACAATGCCGGCCTCGGTCCCTAACTTTTAGATAAGTGTGAACAACACCGACTTCTCACTGAATCATTTGTTAAAGGATTTAAATATTTCCATGAGAGTCTAGGGTGTCGTTTATGCTTTATGATAATCCATCTACTATCTCACTGGAGAATTTTTCTTACCACTGCAAACTACCAATTTGGGGTTCGCTTGATGAACCACCGAAGGCTGAGTACGAATCTCTCTTGAGTAGTCTCTGTTACGGTGAAAGGAGGGGAGTGACACAAGGTAGAATAAAGAGCATTCGTTTTCCCACAATTCAGTACTTTGAATTATTCAACAGGAAATGTATAGCAGGCAATCAAGATTGTAGTACACTTTGTGCTCCAGACTTGAGCCTCATTCACCCGCTCTCACTGGTGAAAGGAATTATAACCTTGGAGCGATTGTTGCACGCAGACTTCAGCATAATGCTAACAGTGGCTGGTTCTATGGTGGAATTTATGCCACGCGTTTAGCACGAGGGCTTGGTGTCTCACCTTTTCCCTTTGATCCTATCCTACCCACACGGTACTTAGATTTTGGCGCCCTAAAAGATCATAAAATCCTTAAGGGAAAGATTCATGATTTCACTTATAATCTAATGTTTAACCAAACATCTATTGTGGACACATATTTGCGTGCGCCTGCTCTTTTTGACTATAACAGCAAGAGAAGATATTTTGTTCTTGAGAGCGAGGCCTGAGCTCACAACGCAGTAGTGGTGGCTGCACGGCAGGCCGAGGCATCTGCACCTAGAACCTCTGTGAGCTACCACGCTGACCACTATATATCCAGGCTACTGATCGACTACCAACTTAGGTCAAAAGCCTAAGCTTGGGGGAGTACGTGTTTCTCATCGACATTACATTCATGACCACTTATCATTCTATTTGTCGGTGTTCACACTCTTTCCTTGTATCATCCATGCTTAGATTTATTTTCTTGCTTTTCTCTTTTGAGTTTGAAAAACCTTAGAAGAAACAAAAAAAATAGTTGTAGTCAATTTGCTTTCTATGCATGCTTAGTAGTAAGATTAAAAAGAAAATCCAAAAAGATTTCCTTGTTCTTCTTTTGCTTCTTGGGAGCTTTCTTGTGTAAATAGGTTTTCTCGTTTTTGCTTTCCCTCTTTTATTTTGCCTGTTCTAGAAAACCAAAAACTCCAAAAAATATTTCAGTGTGTTTTTATGAACTTATTTCCCTTTTTATTTCGAGTTGTACCAAAGAGAAGACCACGATGAAAATGTTGAGTGGCTCTCATATGAATAATTGTTGAACTAATAAAGAGCACATTTACCTTGTCTTCTCCTGTTGAATAAAATGTTTGCAGATTCCAGCTTAGTCCACCGCACTCTTGCACCTTTATTATTATTTCACGTCGTTCGATCATGCAAGTGAAAGGCAATAATGACGATATTCGATGAACTGGCCATGGCAGAGAGAAACTAGTATGAACTCGACTTGTTTTGTTTGTGTAAATATGTTTAACCTAGTATTCATGATTCAGCCCATTATGATTAAACGTATTTGCAATGACAATTAGAGATTATAGTTTCACATGCAATGCATAAGTAGCTAAGAGTTAATAATGATTTATCTTGGATATCAACATTGCGTTAAAATGATTGTGATGTAGTATGATGATATGGTATCCTCCTCTGAATATTCGAGTGGCTTGACTTGGAACATGTTTATGCATGTAGTTGAATCAAAATCAACATAGCCTCTATGATATTTATGTTCATGGTGTCCATATCCTACTCATGCGGGTGTCCAATGTTTATTATGCATGATGCATGTTCATGACCATTGTTGTTCTCTAGCTGGCCGCTTCCCAACCTATTTGCTAGCCTTCACCTGTAGTAAGCGGGAATACTGCTTGTGCATCAAATTCTAGAACTCAAAGTTATTCCAGATGAATCCACCGTACCTACCTATATGCGGTATTAACCTGCCTTCCTAAGTAAATTTGCATGTGTCACCTCTAAAAACTTCAAATAAATAGTCTGGATCGTTCATGGAACGACAGGAGGTGGTTGGTATTTTCCATGCTAAGCTGGTCATTCTCAGGTTGAGTGTTTATTCACTCGCCATTGCACGAGAAAAGGGCGGTAATAGGGATTCCCAGTCCCAAATTGCAAAAATAAAAAGCTTACAATTAAATAAACAAAAACTCCCAATGGAGTTCAAAAATTTACTTTTCTGCTTGGGAACCGCCACTAGCTCGTTTAGCATGGGAGATATCGATAGCTGGTAGTCGTGAAGTGAATGAGAAGGGTGCACCTCTCAAAATTTCATTTACCTCTGTTTTAAAAACTTGAGCTCTGGCACCTCTGCAAATCACTGCTTCCCTCTGCGAAGGGACTATCTATTTACTTTTATGGTGTGTCACCACCTTCTCTAATAAGCGCCAGATCTGAGAGCACTGTTGTCATGCATGTGCATTGTGTGTACTGAATGTTGGGTGTTAGCATGACTGGATCTTTTCTGCCATGAATTACAATGTTTAGTCGCTGCTCGAACTTTGGAGGTGCTCTGCATTTATGTTTTGCGGTCTCAGAAACGGCTAGCGATATGCCACTATTGTCATATTATATCATGGTTGTTTTGATAACGTGTTGTTGTTTGAGATATCTTATTATTGCTCGTTAGCTGATTATGTCATTGATATGAGTCATTATAATCTTTAAGAGTTATTGTCGACGTGGTTAGTTATATTGCTGGCTGAAAACATGGGTGCTGTTTAGGCCTATTTATGCAAACAAGAGTAAAAGAGTTCGTAAAAGTTTTTCTTTCTCACTTTCAATTTATCAACTGAATTGTTTAAGGACAAGCAAATGTTTAAGCTTGGGGGAGTTGATACGTCTCGAACATATCTACTTTTCCTAACGCTTTTCCTCTTGTTTGGGACTCTAATTTGCATGATTTGAATGAAACTAACCCCGGACTGACGCTGTTTTCAACAGAACTACCATGGGGTTGTTTTTGTGCAGAAATAAAAGTTCTTGGAATAAAGCAAAATTTCACGAGGATTTTTTATACAATAAAAGAAAAATACCGGAGCCAAGTACCACCGGAGGGGGGCACCTGGGTGGGCACAACCCACCACGGTGCGCCCCCCTCTCCTGGCGCGCCCAGGTGGGTTGTCCCCACCTGGTGGCCCCGCAGACGCCAACCCTGACACTATAAGTTCACATTCGTCCAGAAAAAAATCAGGGAGAAAGAATTATTGCGATCTATGAGACGGAGCCGCCGCCACCTCCTGTTCTTCCTCGGGAGGCCGGATCTGGGGTCCGTTTGGGGCTCCGGAGAGGGGGATCTTCGATCTTCGTCATCACCAACCCTTCTCGATCGCCAATTCCATGATGCTCCCCACCGGGAGTGAGTAATTCCTTCATAGGCTCGTTGGTCGGTGAGGAGTTGGATGAGATTCATCATGTAATCGAGTTAGTTTTGTTAGGGCTTGATCCCTAATATCCACTATGTTCTTAGATTGATGTTGCTATGACTTTGCCATGCTTAATGCTTGTCACTTTGGGCCCGGGTGCCATGAACTCAGATCTGAACCGTTTATGTTATCATCATTATATCCATGTTCTAGATCCGATCTTGCAAGTTATAGTCACCTACTACATGTTATGACCCGGCAACCCCGCAGTGACAACAACCGGAACCACTCCCGGAGATGACCGTAGTTTGAGCAGTTCATGTATTCGCTATGTGTTAATGCTTTGTTCTGGTTCTCTATTAAAAGGAGGCCTTAATATCCCTTAGTTTCCAATATGGCCCCCACTGCCACGGGAGGGTAGGACAAAAAATGACATGCAAGTTCTTTTAATAAAGCACGTATGACTATTTACGGAATACATGCCTACATTATATCGATGAACGGGATCTAGTGCCGAATCGCCCTAGGTTGTAACTGTCTCATGATGAATATCATCCAACAAATCACCGATCCAATGCCTACGAATATGTCCCATATTGATCTTGCTAAGTTACTACTGCTGCTGCTACTTTTACACTTGCTATAAAATTACTGCTATCACTGTTACTGTTACTATTGCTGCTGTCACTACTATCAAAACTATCAAACTACTTTGCTACTGATCACTTTACTACAGATAATTAATCTCCAGGTGTGGTTGAATTGACAACTCAACTGCTAATACCTTCAAATATTCTTTGGCTCCCCTTGTGTCGAATCTATAAATTTGGGTTGAATACTCTACCCTCGAAAACTGTTGCGATCCCCTATACTTGTGGGTTATCAAGGTTCATCGGTGTTTAACAACTTGACTTTCAGGACAGGGTTACCGTACCACTCTAGTGCAGTACGTATTCTGGTCGACCTTCGAGGTTTGGTAGTAACTTGATCCGAAGTTTCATGATCATTATCGTTAGTTTCTTCTCTAGTTGGTGTAGGCATCACGGGAACGGTTTTCTTTGGTCTACTTTCCAATTTGAGCGAAGGTACAATTACCTCATCCAGTTCTACTTTCCTACCACTCACTTCTTTCGAGGGAAACTCCTTATCTAGAAATGATTCATTCTTAGCAACAAAAGTCTTGTCTTCGGATCTGTGGTAGGAGGTGTACCCAACAGTTTCTTTTGGGTATCCTATGAAGATGCACTTCTCCGATTTGGGTTCGAGCTTAGCAGGCTGAAACTTTTTCACATAAGCATCGCAACCTCAAACTTTAAGAAACGACAGCTTTGGTTTCTTGCCAAACCATAGTTCATACGGTGTTGTCTCAATGGATTTTGATGATGCCCTGTTTAACGTGAATGCAATTGTCTCTAATGCATAACCCCAAAATGATAAAGGCAAATCGGTAAGAGACATCATAGAACGCACCATATCCAATAGAGTACGGTTATGACATTTGGACACACCATTACACTGCGGTGTTCTAGGTGGCGTGAGCTGTGAAACTATTCCAAATGAAGACCAAACTTGTAACTCAAATATTTGCCTCCACGATTGGATCATAGAAACTTTTTTTTCTTGTTACGATGATTCTATACTTCACTATGAAATTATTTGAACTTTTTGAATGTTTTAGACTTGTGTTTCATTAAGTAGATACACCCATATCTACTCAAATCATCTGTGAAGGTGAGAAAATAACAATACCCGCCGGATGCTTCAACACTCATTGGACCGCATACATCGGTATGTATTATTTCCAATAAGTAATTAGCTCGCTCCATTGTTCTGGAGAACGGAGTTTTAGTCATCTTGCCCATGGTTCGCAAGTATCGAATGATTCATAATCAAGTGATTCCAAAAGTCCATCAGCATGGAGTTTCTTCATGCGCTTTACACCAATATGACCTAAACGACACTGCCACAAGTATGTTGCACTATCATTATCAACTTTGCATATTTTGCCATCAATAATATGAATATGTGTATCACTACGATCGAGATTCAATAAACCACTGACATTGGGTGTATGACCATAGAAGGATTTATTCATGTAAATAGAATAACAATTATTCTCTGACTTAAATGAATAATCGTATTGCAACAAGCACGATCCTATCTTGTTCATGCTCAACGCAAACACAAAATAACATTGATTTAGGTTCAACACTATCGAAAATATAGGGAGTGTGCGATGTTGATCATATCAATCTTGGAACCACTTCCAACACACATATCACCTCATCCTCGACTAGTCTCCGTTAATTCTGCAACTCTTGATTCGAGTTACTAATCTTAGCAAATGAACAAGTATCAAATACCCAGGGGCTACTACGAGTACTAGTAAGGAACACAACAATAACATGTATATCAAATATACCTTTGTTCACTTTGACATCCTTCTTACCCGCCAAATACTTGGGACAGTTCCGCTTTCCAGTGACCACTCCCTTTGTAGTAGAAGCACTCAATTTCAGGCTTAGGACCAGCTTTGGGTTTCTTTGTGGGAGTGGCAACCTGTTTGCCATTCTTCTTGAAGTTCCCTTTCTTTCCTTTGCCCTTTTTCCTTGAAACTAGTGGTCTTGTTAACCATCAACAATTGATGCTCCATCTTGATTTGTACCTCCCCCGATTTCAGCATCGCGAAGAGCTCGGGAATTGTCTTATCCATCCCTTGCATTTTATAGTTCATCACGAAGCCTTTATAGCTTGGTGGCAGTGATTGAAGAACTCTGTCAATAACACTCTCAGGTGGAAGGGAAATTCCCAACTGATTCAGGTGGTTATGATACCTAGACATTTTGAGTATGTGTTCAGAACTATTCTCCTCCATCTTGCTGGAGACTTCATATCTCTCAACCCGGGCATTAGCTTGAAATATCAACTTCAGCTCATGGAACATCTCATATGCTCCATGACGTTCAAAATGTATTTGAAGTCCCGGTTCTAAGCCGTAAAGCATGGCACACTGAACTATAGAGTAGTCATCAGATCGAGCTTGCCACACGTTTATAACATTTGCTTCAGCTCCTGCAGCAGGTGCTTCACCTAGCAGTGCATCAAGGACATAATTCTTTTGTGCAGTAATGAGGATAATCCTCAAGTTACGGACCCAGTCCCTGTAGTTGCTACCATCATCTTTCAACTTAGCTTTCTCTAGGAATGCATTAAAATTCAAGGGAATGGTAGCACATGCCATTGATCTACAACATATATATGCAAATACTATCAGGACTAAGTTCATGATAAATTAAGTTCAATTAATCAAATTACTAATGAACTCTCACTTAAATTAACATCCCTTAGGTTAACTAAGTGATACATGATCCAAATCAACTAAACCATGTCCGATCATCACGTGAGATGGAGTAGTCATCAATGGTGCACATCTCTATGTTGATCATATCTACTATATGACTCATGTTCAACCTTTTGATCTCTAGTGTTCCGAGGCCATGTCTGTACATGCTAGGCTCTTCAAGTTTAACCCAAGTATGCCATGTGTGTAAAACTATCTTACACCCATTGTATTGTTGGGGAACGTAGTATTTTAAAATTTTCCTACGATCACGCAAGATCTATCTACCAGATGCATAGCAACGAGAGGGGAGAGTGTGTCTACGTACCCTCGTAGACTGGGAGCGGAAGCGTCAAGTGACGCGGTTGATGTTGTCGAACTTCTTCACGATCCAACCGATCAAGCACCGAACGTACGGCACCTCCGCGTTCAGCACACGTTCAGCTTGATGACGTCCCACGAGCTCTTGATCCAGTTGAGCTTCACGGGAGAGTTTCGTCAGCACGACGGCGTGGTGACGGATATGATGTGTTCACCGGCGCAGGGCTTCGCCTAAGCTCCGTGACGGTACGACCGAGGTGTGATTCTGTGGAGGGGGGGCACCGCACACGGCTAAAACAATTCAACTTGTGTGTCTTTGGGTGCCCCCCTGCCCCTGTATATAAAGGAGCAAGGGAGGAGGGGCCGGCCACCTCCTATGGTGCGTCTAGGGAGGGGACTCCTACTAGGAATAGGATTGCAATCCTATTCCTAGTAGGATTCACCGGAAGGAAGAAGGGGGAAAGGTTTAGGAGAGGTGGCGCCCCCCCAATCCTAGTCCAACTAGGATTCCTAGGTGGGGGCGCCGGCCAGCCCTATGGGCTGCCTCTCTCTCACCCTTTAGGCCCACTATGGACCATCCCCTCTCGTAGGGGGTTCCGGTAACCCCCTCCGGCATTCCCGATAAATCCGAAACTTTTCCGGTATACTTCCGGTGTCCGAATATAGCCGTCCAATATATCAATCTTTATGTCTCGGACATTCCGAGACTCCTCGTCATGTCCGTGATCTCATCCGGGACTCCGAACTACCTTCGGTACATCAATACTCAAAAAACTCATAATACCGATCGTCATCAAACGTTAAGCGTGCGGACCCTACGGGTTCGAGAACTATGTAGACATGACCGAGACTCATCTATGGTCAATAACCAATAGCGGAACCTGGATGTTCATATTGGCTCCTACATATTCTACGAAGATCTTTTATCGGTCAGAACCGCATAACAACATACGTTGTTCCTTTTGTCAAACGGTATGTTACTTGCCCGAGATTCGATCGTCGGTATCTTTATACCTAGTTCAATATCGTTGCCGGCAAGTCTCTTTACTCGTTCCGTAATACATCATCTCGTGACTAACTCATTAGTCTTTTGCTTGCAAGGCTTATTATGATGTGTGTTACCGAGAGGGCCCAGAGATACCTCTCCGACACTCGGAGTGACAAATCCTAATCTTGATCTATGCCAACACCACGAATACTTTCGGAGACACCTGTAGAGCATCTTTATGATCACCCAGTTATGTTGTGACGTTTGATAGCACACAAGGTGTTCCTACGGTATTCGGGAGTTGCATAATCTCATAGTCATAGGAACATGTATAAGTCATGAAGAAAGCAATAGCAGTTAAACTAAACGATCATAGTGCTATGCTAACGGATGGGTCTTTTCGATCACATCATTCACCTAATGATGTGATCCCGTTGATCAAATGACAACTCATGTCTATGGCTAGGAAACATAACCATCTTTGATCAATGAGCTAGTCTAGTAGAGGCATACTAGGGACATACTGTTTTGTCTATGTATTCACACATGTATTAAGTTTCCGGTTAATACAATTCTAGCATGAATAATAAACATTTATCATGATATAAGGAAATAAATAATAACTTTATTATTGCCTCTAGGACATATTTCCTTCAGTCTCCCACTTGCACTAGAGTCAATAATCTAGCTCACATCACCATGTGATTTAATACCGATAGTTCACATCGTTATGTGAATAACACCCATAGTTCACATCACCATGTGACCAACACCCAAAGGGTTTACTAGAGTCAATAATCTAGTTCACATTGCTATGTGATTAATACCCAAGAGTAATGAGGTGTGATCATGTTTTGCTTGTGAGAGAAGTTTAGTCAATGGGTCTGTCATATACAGATCCCTATGTATTTCGCAAATTTCTATGTCTACAATGCTCTGCATGGAGCTACTCTAGCTAATTGCTCCCACTTTCAGTACGCATCCAGATTGATACTTAGAGTCATCTGGATTTTGGTGTCAAAGTTTGCATCGGCGTAACCCTTTACGACGAACTCTTTATCACCTCCATAATCGAGAAACATTTCCTTAGTCATCCAATTACTAAGGATAATTTTGACCGCTATACAGTGATCTACTCCTGGATCACTATTGTACCTCCCTGTCAAACTCTTGGCAAGGTACACAACGTGTTTTGTACACATCATGGCATACTTTATAGAACCTATGGCTGAGGCCTAGGGAATGACTTTCATTCTCTCTATATTTTTCTGCAGTGGTCGGGCATTGAGTCTTACTCAACTTCATACCTTGTAGTACAGGCAAGAACCTTTTCTTTGACTGATCCATTTTGAAATTCTTCAAAATCTTATCAAGGTATGTACTCATCGAAAGTCTTATCAAGCATCTTGATCTATCTATACAGATCTTGATGCTCAATATGTAAGCAGCTTCACGGAGGTCTTTCATTGAAAAACTTTTATTCAAATATCCTTTTATGCTTTCCAGAAAATTCTACATCATTTCCGATCGACAATATGTCATATACTTATCAGAAAGTTTGTAGTGCTCCCACTCACTTTTTGTAAATACAGGCTTCTCCAAAAGTCTGTATAAAACCATATGCTTTGATCACCTCATCAAAGCGTATATTCCAACTCCGAGATGCTTGCACCAGTCCATAGATGGATCGCTGGAGCTTGCATACTTTGTTAGCACCTTTAGGATTGACAAAACCTTCGGGTTGCATCATATGCAATTTTTCTTTAATAAATTCATTAAAGAATGCAGTTTTGTTATCCATTTGCCAGATTTCATAAAATGTGGCAATTGCTAACATGATTCGGACAGACTTAAGCATCGCTACAGGTGAGAAAGTCTCATCGTAGTCAACTCCTTGAACTTGTCGAAAACCTTTTTGCAACAAGTCGAGCTTTGTAAACAGTAATATTACCGTATGCGTCGGTCTTCCTCTTGAAGATCCATTTATTTTCGATGGCCTGCCGATCATCGGGCAAGTCAACCAAAGTCCATACTTTGTTCTCATACATGGATCCCATCTCAGATTTCATGGCTTCAAGCCATTTTGCGGAATCTGGGCTCATCATCGCTTCCTCATAGTTCGTAGGTTCATCATGGTCTAGTAACATGATTTCCAGAACTGGGTTGCCGTACCACTCTGGTGCGGAACGTACTCTGGTTGATCTACGACGTTCAGTAGAAACTTGATCCGAAGTTTCATGATCATTATCATCAACTTCCTCACTAATTGGTGTAGGAATCACTGGAACAATTTCCTGTGATGTACTACTTTCCAATATGGGAGAAGGTACAATTACCTCATCAAGTTCTACTTTCCTCCCACTCACTTCTTTCGAGAGAAACTCTTTTTCAAGAAAGGATCCGTTCTTAGCAACGAATATTTTTCCTTCGGATCTGTGATAGAAGGTGTACCCAACAGTCTCTTTTTGGGTATCCTATGAAGACACATTTTTCCGACTTGGGATCGAGCTTATCAGGTTGAAGTGTTTTCACATAAGCATCGCAGCCCCAAATTTTAAGAAACGACAACTTTGGTTTCTTGCCAAACCATAGTTCATAAGGCGTCGTATCAACGGATTTAGATGGTGCCCTATTCAACGTGAATGTAGCTGTCTCTAAAGCATAACCCCAAAACGATAGTGGTAAATCGGTAAGAGACATCATAGATCGCACCATATCCAATAAAGTACGGTTACGACGTTCGGACACACCATTACGTTGTGGTGTTCCAGGTGGCGTGAGTTGTGAAACTATTCCACATTGTTTCAAGTGAAGACCAAACTCGTAACTCAAATATTCTCCTCCACGATCAGATCGTAGGAACTTTATTTTCTTGTTACGATGATTCTCTACTTCACTCTGAAATTCTTTGAACTTTTCAAATGTTTCAGACTTGTGTTTCATTAAGTAGATATACTCATATCTGCTCAAATCATCAGTGAAGGTCAGAAAATAACGATACCCGCCGCGAGCTTCAACAATCACTGGTCCGCATACATCAGTATGTATGATTTCCAACAAATACGTTGCTCGCTCCATAGTTCCGGAGAACGGAGTTTTAGTCATCTTGCCCATGAGGCATGGTTCGCAAGCACCAAGTGATTCATAATCAAGTGATTCCAAAAGTCCATCATTATGGAGTTTCTTCATGCGTTTTACACCAATATGACCTAAACGGCAGTGCCACAAATAAGTTGCACTATCATTATTAACCTTGCATCTTTTGGCTTCAATATTATGAATATGTGTATCACACGATCGAGATCCAACAAACTATTTTCATTGGGTGTATGACCATAGAAGGTTTTATTCATGTAAACAGAATAACAATTATTCTTTAACTTACATGAATAACCGTATTGCAATAAACATGATCAAATCATATTCATGCTCAACACAAACACCAAATAACAGTTATTTAGGTTCAACACTAATCCCGAAAGTATAGGGAGTGTGCGATGATGATCATATCAATCTTGGAACTGCTTCCAATATACATCGTCACTTCATCCTTTAACTAGTTTATGTTCATTATGCAACTCCCGTTTCGAGTTACTACTCTTTAGCAACTAAACCAGTATCAAATACCGAGGGGTTGCTATGAACACTAGTAAACTACACATCAATAATCTGTATATCAAATATACCTTTGTTCACTTTGCCATCCTTCTTATCCGCCAAGTATCTAGGGCATTTCCACTTCCAGTGACCATTTCCTTTGCAGTAGAAGCACTTGTTTCAGGCTTGAGTTTAGCTTTGGGTTTCTTCGTGGAAGTAGCAACTGACTTGCTATTCTTTTGAAGTTCCCTTTCTTTCCCTTGCACTTTTTCTTGAAACTAGTGGTCTTGCTAACCATCAACACTTGATGCTCCTTTTTGATTTCTATCTCCGCAGCTTTGAGCATAGCGAAGATCTCGGGAATTGTTTTCGTCATCCCTTGCATACTATAGTTCATCACGAAGTTCTACTAACTTGGTGATAGTGACTAGAGAACTTTGTCAATTACTATCTTATCTGGAAGATTAACTCCCACTTGATTAAAGTAATCGTAGTACCCAGACAATCTGAGCACATGCTCACTGGTTGAGCTATTCTCCTCCATCTTGTAGGCAAAGTACTGTTAGAAGTCTTATACCTCTAGACACGGGCATGATTATGAAATACTAATTTCAACTCTTGGAACATCTTATATGCTCCGTGGCGTTCAAAACGTTTTTGAAGTCCCGATTCTAAGCCGTAAAGTATGGTGCACTAAACTATCAAGTAGTCATCATATCGAGCTTTTGTCAAAACGTTCATAACGTCTGCATCTGCTCCTGCAATAGGTCTGTCACCTAGTGATGCATCAAGGACATATTTCTCTGTGTAGCAATGAGGATAATCCTCAGATCACGGAACAATTCCGTATCATTGCTACTAACATCTTTTAACTTGGTTTTCTCTAGGAACATATGAAAAAAATAAACGGGGAGCAACATCGCGAGCTATTGATCTACAACATAGATATGCTAATACTACCAGGACTAAGTTCATGATAAATTAAAGTTCAGTTTAATCATATTAATTTAAAGAACTCCCACTTAGATAGACATCCCTCTGGTCATCTAAATGATCACGTGATCCAAATCAACTAAACCATGTCCGATCATCACGTGAGATGGAGTAGTTTTCAATGGTGAACATCTTATGTTGATCATATCTACTATATGATTCACGCTCGACCTTTCGGTCTCCAGTGTTCCGAGGCCATATCTGTATATGCTAGGCTCGTCAAGTTTAACCCGAGTATTCTGCGTGTGCAAAACTGGCTTACACCCGTTGTATTTGAACGTAGAGCTTATCACACCCGATCATCACGTGGTGTCTCGGCACGACGAACTTTCGCAACGGTGCATACTCAGGGAGAACACTTATACCTTGAAATTTAGTAAGGGATCATCTTATAATGCTACCGTCGTTCTAAGCAAAATAAGAAGCATAATAAGATAAACATCACATGTAATCAAAATATGTGACATGATATGGCCATCATCATCTTGTGCTTTTGATCTCCATCTCCAAAAGCACCGTCATGATCACCTTCGTCACCGGCTTGACACCTTGATCTCCATCGTAGCATCGTTGTCGTCTCGCCAACTATTGCTTCTACGACTATCGCTACCGCTTAGTGATAAACTAAAGCAATTACATGGCGATTGCATTTCATACAATAAAGCGACAACCATATGGCTCCTGCCAGTTGCCGATAACTTTACAAAACATGATCATCTCATACAAAACCGTATAACTCATCATGTCTTGACCATATCACATCACAACATGCCCTGCAAAAACAAGTTAGACGTCCTCTACTTTGTTTGTTGCAAGTTTTACGTGGCTGCTACGGGCTTAGCAAGAACCGTTCTTACCTACGCATACAAAACCACAACGATGTTTCGTCAAGTATGTGCTGTTTTAACCTTCACAAGGACCGGGCGTAGCCACACTTGATTCAGCTAAAGTGAGAGAGACAGACACCCGCCAGTCACCTTTAAGCAATGAGTGCTCGTAACGGTGAAACCAGTCTCGCGTAAGCGTACGCGTAATGTCGGTCTGGGCCGCTTCATCTCACAATACCGCCGAAGCAAAGTATGACATGCTGGTAAGCAGTATGACTAGTATCGTCCACAATCTCATTGTGTTCTACTCGTGCATATCATCTACGCATAGACCTGGCTCATGATGCCACTGTTGGGGAACGTAGTATTTTAAAATTTTCCTACGATCACGCAAGATCTATCTACCAGATGCATAGCAACGAGAGGGGAGAGTGTGTCTACGTACCCTCGTAGACCGAGAGCGGAAGCGTCAAGTGACGCGGTTGATGTTGTCGAACTTCTTCACGATCCAACCGATCAAGCACCGAACGTACGGCACCTCCGCGTTCAGCACACGTTCAGCTTGATGACGTCCCACGAGCTCTTGATCCAGTTGAGCTTCACGAGAGAGTTTCGTCAGCACGACGGCGTGGTGACGGATATGATGTGTTCACCGGCGCAGGGCTTCGCCTAAGCTCCGCGACGGTACGACCGAGGTGTGATTCTGTGGAGGGGGGCACCGCACACGGCTAAAACAATTCAACTTGTGTGTCTTTGGGTGCCCCCCTGCCCCTGTATATAAAGGAGCAAGGGAGGAGGGGCCGGCCACCTCCTATGGTGCGGCTAGGGAGGGGACTCCTACTAGGAATAGGATTGCAATCCTATTCCTAGTAGGATTCACCGGAAGGAAGAAGGGGGAAATGTTTAGGAGAGGTGGCGCCCCCCCAATCCTAGTCCAACTAGGATTCCTAGGTGGGGGCGCCGGCCAGCCCTATGGGCTGCCTCTCTCTCACCCTTTAGGCCCACTATGGACCATCCCCTCTCGTAGGGGGTTCCGGTAACCCCCTCCGGCATTCCCGATAAATCCGAAACTTTTCCGGTATACTTCCGGTGTCCGAATATAGCCGTCCAATATATCAATCTTTATGTCTCGGACATTCCGAGACTCCTCGTCATGTCCGTGATCTCATCCGGGACTCCGAACTACCTTCGGTACATCAATACTCAAAAAACTCATAATACCGATCGTCATCAAACGTTAAGCGTGCGGACCCTACGGGTTCGAGAACTATGTAGACATGACCGAGACTCATCTCTGGTCAATAACCAATAGCGGAACCTGGATGTTCATATTGGCTCCTACATATTCTACGAAGATCTTTTATCGGTCAGAACCGCATAACAACATACGTTGTTCCTTTTGTCAAACGGTATGTTACTTGCCCGAGATTCGATCGTCGGTATCTTTATACCTAGTTCAATCTCGTTGCCGGCAAGTCTCTTTACTCGTTCCGTAATACATCATCTCGTGACTAACTCATTAGTCTTTTGCTTGCAAGGCTTATTATGATGTGTGTTACCGAGAGGGCCCAGAGATACCTCTCCGACACTCGGAGTGACAAATCCTAATCTTGATCTATGCCAACACCACGAATACTTTCGGAGACACCTGTAGAGCATCTTTATGATCACCCAGTTACGTTGTGACGTTTGATAGCACACAAGGTGTTCCTACGGTATTCGGGAGTTGCATAATCTCATAGTCATAGGAACATGTATAAGTCATGAAGAAAGCAATAGCAGTTAAACTAAACGATCATAGTGCTATGCTAACGGATGGGTCTTGTCCATCACATCATTCTCCTAATGATGTGATCCCGTTGATCAAATGACAACTCATGTCTATGGCTAGGAAACATAACCATCTTTGATCAATGAGCTAGTCTAGTAGAGGCATACTAGGGACATACTGTTTTGTCTATGTATTCACACATGTATTAAGTTTCCGGTTAATACAATTCTAGCATGAATAATAAACATTTATCATGATATAAGGAAATAAATAATAACCTTATTATTGCCTCTAGGACATATTTCCTTCATGTATGTGAACGTAGAGTCTATCACACCCGATCATCAAGTGGTTGTTGGGGAACGTAGTATTTTAAAATTTTCCTACGATCACGCAAGATCTATCTACTAGATGCATAGCAACGAGAGGGGAGAGTGTGTCTACGTACCCTCGTAGACCGGGAGCGGAAGCGTCAAGTGACACGGTTGATGTAGTCGAACTTCTTCGCGATCCAACCGATCAAGAACCGAACGTATGACACCTCCGCGTTCAGCACACGTTCAGCTTGATGACGTCCCACGAGTTCTTGATCCAGTTGAGCTTCACGGGAGAGTTTCGCCAACACGACGACGTGGTGACGGATATGATGTATCTACCGGCGCAGGGCTTCGCCTAAGCACTGCAACGGTATGACCGAGGTGTGTTTCTGTGGAGAGGGGCACCGCGCACGGCTAAAACAATTCAACTTGTGTGTCCTAGGGTGCCCCCTGCCCCCGTATATAAAGGAGCAAGGGAGAGGCCGGCCCTAGAGGGGGCACGCCAAGTGTGGGGAGTCCTACTAGGACTCCCAAGTCCTAGTTGGATTCCCCTTTCCTTTCCGGCGTAGGAGAGAAGGAAAGAGGTGGAGAGGGAGAAGGAAAAGGGGGCTGCACCCCTTGTCCAATTCGGACCAGAGGGGAGGCGCGCGCCTCCTTCCTTTCGGCCTTTCTCCTCTATTCCCGTATGGCCCAATAAGGCCCATATACTCCGAAAAATACCCGAATCACTCGGAACCTTTCCGATGTCCGAATATAGTCGTCCAATATATCGATCTTTACGTCTCGACCATTTCGAGACTCCTCGTCATGTTCCCGGTCTCATCCGGGACTCCGAACTCCTTCGGTACATCAAAACTCATAAACTCATAATACCGATCGTCATCAAGCGTTAAGCGTGCGGACCCTACGGGTTCGAGAACTATGTAGACATGACCGAGACTCATCTCCGGTGAATAACCAATAGCGGAACCTGGATGCTCATATTGGCTCCTACATATTCTACGAAGATCTTTATCGGTTAAACCGCATAACAACATACGTTGTTCCTTTTGTCATTGATATGTTACTTGCCCGAGATTCGATCGTCGGTATCTCTATACCTAGTTCAATCTCGTTACCGGCAAGTCTCTTTACTCGTTCCGTAATACATCATCTCGTGACTAACTCATTAGTCTTTTGCTTGCAAGGCTTATTATGATGTGCATTACCGAGAGGGCCCAGAGATACCTCTCCGACACTCGGAGTGACAAATCCTAGTCTTGATCTATGCCAACACCACGAACACTTTCGGAGACACCTGTAGAGCATCTTTATGATCACCCGGTTACATTGTGACGTTTGATAGCACACAAGGTGTTCCTACGGTATTCGGGAGTTGCATAATCTTATAGTCATAGGAACATGTATAAGTCATGAAGAAAGCACTAGCAGTAAAACTAAACGATCATAGTGCTAAGCTAACGGATGGGTCTTGTCCATCACATCATTCTCCTAATGATGTGATCCCGTTGATCAAATGACAACTCATGTCTATGGTTAGGAAACATAACCATCTTTGATCAATGAGCTAGTCTAGTAGAGGCATACTAGGGACACTCTGTTTTGTCTATGTATTCACACATGTACTAAGTTTCCGGTTAATACAATTCTAGCATGAATAATAAACATTTATCATGATATAAGTAAATATAAATAACAACTTTATTATTGCCTCTAGGGAATATTTCCTTCAGTCTCCCACTTGCACTAGAGTCAATAATCTAGCTCACATCGCCATGTGATTTAATACCGATAGTTCACATCGTTATGTGAATAACACCCATAGTTCACATCGCCATGTGACCAACACCCAAAGGGTTTACTAGAGTCAATAATCTAGTTCACATCGCTATGTGATTAATACCCAAGAGTAATAAGGTGTGATCATGTTTTGCTTGTGAGAGAAGTTTAGTCAATGGGTCTGTCACATTCAGATCCGTATGTATTTCGCAAATTTCTATGTCTACAATGCTTTGCATAGAGCTACTCTAGCTAATTGCTCCCACTTTCAATACGCGTCCAGATTGATACTTAGAGTCATCTGGATTTAGTGTCAAAGCTTGCATCGGCGTAACCCTTTACGACGAACTCTTTATCACCTCCATAATCGAGAAACATTTCCTTAGTCATCGAGTTACTAAGGATAATTTTGACCGCTGTACAGTGATCTACTCCTGGATCACTATTGTACCTCCCTGTCAAACTCATGGCAAGGTACACAACATGTTTGGTACACAGCATGACATACTTTATAGAACCTATGGCTGAGGCATAGGGAATGACTTTCATTCTCTCTATATTTTTCTGCTGTGGTCTGGCTTTGGGTCTTACTCAACTTCACACCTTACAAGTCAGGCAAGAGCTCCTTCTTTGACTGATCCATTTTGAACTACTTCAAAATCTTATCAAGGTATGTACTCATCGAAAGTCTTATCAAGCGTCTTGATCTATTTCTATAGATCTTGATGCCCAATATGTAAGCAGCTTCACCAAGGTCTTTCTTTGAAAAACTCCTTTCAAACACTCCTTTATGCTTTCCAAAAAATTCTACATCATTTCCGATCGACAATATGTCATTCACATATACTTATCAGAAAGGTTGTAGTGCTCCCACTCACTTCTTGTAAATACAGGCTTCACCGCAAGTCTGTATAAATCTATATGCTTTGATCAACTTATCAAAGCATATATTCCAACTCCGAGATGCTTGCACCAGTCCATAGATGGATCGTTGGAGCTTGCACATTTTGTTAGCACCTTTAGGATTGACAAAACCTTCTGGTTGCATCATATACAAGTCTTCTTTAATAAATCCATTAAAGAATGCAGTTTTGTTATCCATTTGCCAGATTTCATAAAATGCGGCAATTCCTAACATGATTCGGACAGACTTAAGCATCGCTACGGGTGAGAAAGTCTCATCGTAGTCAACTCCTTGAACTTGTTGAAAAACTTTCGCAACAAGTCGAGCTTTGTAAACAGTAACATTACCGTCAGCGTCAGTCTTCCTCTTGAAGATCCATTTATTTTCGATGGCTTGCCGATCATCGGCAAGTCAACCAAAGTCCACACTTTGTTCTCATACATGGATCCCATCTCAGATTTCATGGCCTCAAGCCATTTTGCGGAATCTGGGCTCATCATCGCTTCCTCATAGTTCGTAGGTTCATCATGGTCCAGTAACATGACTTCTAGAACCGGGTTGCCGTACCACTCTGATGCGGAACGAACTCTGGTTGATCTACGAAGTTCAGCAGAAACTTGATCTGAAGTTTCATGATCATCATCATTAGCTTCCTCACTAATTGGTGTAGGAATCACTGGAACTAGTTTCTGTGATGTTCCACTTTCCAATTCGGGAGAAGGTACAATTACCTCATCAAGTTCTACTTTCCTCCCACTCACTTCTTTCAAGAGAAACTCCTTCTCTAGAAAGGATCCACTCTTAGCAACAAAGACCTTGCCTTCGGATCTGTGATAGAAGGTGTACCCAACAGTTTCTTTTGGGTATCCTATGAAGATTTACTTCTCCGATTTGGGTTCGAGCTTATAATGTTGAAACTTTTTCACATAAGCATCGCAGTCCCAAACTTAAAGAAATGACAGCTTAGGTTTCTCGTCAAACCATAGTTCATACGGTGTCATCTCCACGAATTTAGATGGTGCCCTATTTAACGTGAATGTAGCTGTCTCTAATGCATAACCCCAAAAGCGATAGTGGTAGATCGGTAAGAGACATCATCGATCACACCATATCTAATAAAGTACGGTTATGACGTTCGGACACACCATTACACTGTGGTATTCCAGGTGGCGTGAGTAGTGATATTTCACATTGTTTTTACTGAAGGCCAAACTCGCTAACTCAAATATTTTACCTCTACGATCATATCGTAGAAACTCTTATTTTCTTGTTACGATGATTCTCCACTTCACTCTGAAATTCTTTGAACTTTTCAAATGTTTCAGACTTGTGCTTCATTAAGTAGATATACCCATATCTGCTCAAATCATCAGTGAAGGTCAGAAAATAACGATACCCGCCGCGAGCTTCAACACTCATTGGTCCACATACATCTGTATGTATGATCTCCAACAAATCTGTTGCTCGCTCCATTGTTCCGAAGAACGGAGTTTTAGTCATCTTGCCCATGAGGCATGGTTCGCAAGCACCAAGTGATTCATAATCAAGTGATTCCAAAAGTCCATCACTATGGAGTTTCTTCATGCGCTTTACACCATTATGACCTAAACGGCAGTGCCACAAAAAAGTTGCACTAACATTATTAACCTTGCATCTTTTGGCTTCAATATTATGAATATGTGTATCACTACGATCGAGATCCAACAAACTATTTTCATTTGGTGTATGACCATCGAAGGTTTTATTCATGTAAACAGAATAACAATTATTCTATGACTTTAAATGAATAACCGTATTGCAACAAATATGATCAAATCATATTCATGCTCAACGCAAATGCCAAATAACATTTATTTAGGTTTTACACTAATCCCGAAAGTATAGGGAGTGTGCGATGATGATCATATCAATCTTGGAACTACTTCCAATACACATTGTCACTTCATCCTTTAACTAGTTTCTGTTCATTATGCAACTCCATTTCGAGTTACTACTCTTCAGCAACTGAACCAGTATCAAATACCGAGGAGTTGCTATGAACACTAGTAAAATACACATCAATAATATGTATATCAAATATACCTTTGTTCACTTTGCCATCCTTCTTATCCGCCAAATATCTAGGGCAGTTCCACTTCCAGTGATCATTTCCTTTGCAGTAGAAGCACTTAGTTTCAGGCTTGAGTTTAGCTTTGGGTTTCTTTATGGGAGTGACAACTTGCTTGCCATTCTTCTTGAAGTTCCCCTTCCATCCCTTTGCCCTTTACTCGAAACAAGTGGTCTTTATTAACCATCAACACTTGATGCTCTTTCTTGATTTCTACCTTCGCCGATTTCAGCATCGCGAAGAGCTCGGGAATTATTTTCGTCATCCCTTGCATATTATAGTTCATCACGAAGTTCTACTAACTTGGTGATAGTGACTAGAGAACTTTTGTAAATTACTATATTATCTGGAAGATTAACTCCCACTTGATTCAAGCAATTGTAGTACCCAGACAATCTGAGCACATGCTCACTGGTTGAGCTATTCTCCTCCATCTTGTAGGCAAAGTACTGTCAGAGGTCTCATACCTCTCGACACGGGCATGAGTATGAAATACTAATTTCAACTCTTGGAACATCTTATATGCTCCGTGGTGTTCAAAATGTTTTTGAAGTCCCGGTTCTAAGCCTTAAAGCATGGTGCACTTAAACTATCAAGTAGTCATCATACTGAGCTTTTGTCAAAACGTTCATAACGTCTACATCTGCTCCTGCAATAGGTTTGTCACCTAGCGGTGCATCAAGGACATAATTCTTCTATGCAGCAGTGAGGATAACCCTCAGATCACGGAACAATTCCGCATCATTGCTACCAACATCTTTCAACTTAGTTTTCTCTAGGAACATATAAAAATAAACGTGGAGCAACATCGCGAGCTATTGATCTACAACATAGATATGCTAATACTACCAGGACTAAGTTCATGATAAATTAAAGTTCAATTTAATCATATTACTTAAGAACTCCCACTTAGATAGACATCCCTCTAGTCATCTAAATGATCACGTGATCCAAATCAACTAAACCATGTCCGATCATCACGTGAGATGGAGTAGTTTTAATGGTGAACATCTTATGTTGATCATATCTACTATATGATTCACGCTCGATCTTCCGGTCTCCAGTGTTCCGAGGCCATATCTGCATATGCTAGGCTCATCAAGTTTAACCCGAGTATTCTGCGTGTGCAAAACTGGCTTACACCCGTTGTATTTGAACGTAGAGCTTATCACACCCGATCATCACGTGGTGTCTCAGCACGAAGAACTTTCGCAACGGTGCATACTCAGGGAGAACACTTGTACCTTGAAATTTTGTAAGGGATCATCTTATAATGCTACCGTCGTACTAAGCAAAATAAGAAGCATAATAAGATAAACATCACATGCAATCAAAATATGTGACATGATATCGCCATTATTATCTTGTGCTTTTGATCTCCATCTCCAAAGCACCGTCATGATCACCTTCGTTACCGACGCGACACCTTGATCTCCATCGTAGCATCGTTGTCGTCTCACCAACTATTGCTTCTACAACTATCGCTACCTAGTGATAAAGTAAAGCAATTACATGGCGATTGCATTTCATACAATAAAGCGACAACCATATGGCTCCTGCCAGTTGCCGATAACTTTACAAAACATGATCATCTCATACAAAACCGTATAACTCATCATGTCTTGACCATATCACATCATAACATGCCCTGCAAAAACAAGTTCGACGTCCTCTACTTTGTTGTTGCAAGTTTCACGTGGCTGCTACGGGCTTAGCAAGAACCGTTCTTACCTACGCATACAAAAACCACAACGACGTTTCGTCAAGTATGTGTTGTTTTAACCTTCACAAGGACCGGGCGTAGCCACACTTGATTCAGCTAAAGTGAGAGAGACAGACACCCGCCAGTCACCTTTAAGCAACTAGTGCTCATAACGGTGAAACCAGTCTCGCGTAAGCGTACGTATAATGTCGGTCCGAGCCGCTTCATCTCACAATACCGCCGAAGCAAAGTATGACATGCTGGTAAGCAGTATGACTAGTATCGCCCACAACTCATTGTGTTCTACTCGTGCATATCATCTACGCATAGACTTGGCTCTGATACCACTGTTGGGGAACGTAGTATTTTAAAATTTTCCTACGATCATGCAAGATCTATCTACTAGATGCATAGCAACGAGAGGGGAGAGTGTGTCTACGTACCCTCGTAGACCGGGAGCGGAAGCGTCAAGTGACGCGGTTGATGTAGTCGAACTTCTTCGCGATCCAATCGATCAAGCACCAAACGTACGGCACCTCCGCGTTCAGCACACATTCAGCTTGATGACATCCCACGAGCTCTTGATCCAGTTGAGCTTCACGGGAGAGTTTCGTCAACACGACGGCGTGGTGACGGATATGATGTATCTACCGGCGCAGGGCTTCGCCTAAGCACTGCAACGGTATGACCGAGGTGTGTTTCTGTGGAGAGGGGCACCGCACACGGCTAAAACAATTGAACTTGTGTGTCCTAGGGTGCCCCCTGCCCCCGTATATAAAGGAGCAAGGGAGAGGCCGGCCCTAGAGGGGGCACGCCAAGTGTGGGGAGTCCTACTAGGACTCCCAAGTCCTAGTAGGATTCCCCTTTCCTGTCCGGAGTAGGAGAGAAGGAAAGAGGTGGAGAGGGAGAAGAAAAAGGGGGCTGCACCCCTTGTCCAATTCGGACCAGAGGGGGAGCGCGCGCCTCCTTCCTTTTGGCCTTTCTCCTCTATTCCCGTATGGCCCAATAAGGCCCATATACTCCGAAAAATACCCGAATCACTCGGAACCTTTCCGATGTCCGAATATAGTCGTCCAATATATCGATCTTTACGTCTCGACCATTTCGAGACTCCTCGTCATGTCCCCGATCTCATCCGGGACTCCGAACTCCTTCGGTACATCAAAACTCATAAACTCATAATACCGATCGTCATCAAACGTTAAGCGTGCGGACCCTACGGGTTCGAGAAATATGTAGACATGACCGAGACTCATCTCCGGTCAATAACCAATAACGGAACCTGGATGCTCATATTGGCTCCGACATATTCTACGAAGATCTTTATTGGTCAAACTGCATAACAACATACGTTGTTCCTTTTGTCATTGGTATGTTACTTGCCTGAGATTCGATCGTCGGTATCTCTATACCTAGTTCAATCTCGTTACCGGCAAGTCTCTTTACTTGTTCCGTAATACATCATCTCGTGACTAACTCATTAGTCTTTTGCTTGCAAGGCTTATTATGATGTGCATTACTGAGAGGGCCTAGAGATACCTCTCCGACACTCGGAGTGACAAATCCTAGTCTTGATCTATGCCAACACCACGAACACTTTCGGAGACACCTGTAGAGCATCTTTATGATCACCCAGTTACGTTGTGACGTTTGATAGCACACAAGGTGTTCCTACGGTATTCGGGAGTTGCATAATCTCATAGTCATAGGAACATGTATAAGTCATGAAGAAAGCAATAGCAGTTAAACTAAACGATCATAGTGCTAAGCTAACGGAAGGGTCTTGTCCATCACATCATTATCCTAATGATGTGATCCCGTTGATCAAATGACAACTCATGTCTATGGTTAGGAAACATAACCATCTTTGATCAATGAGCTAGTCTAGTAGAGGCATACTAGGGACACTCTGTTTTGTCTATGTATTCACACATGTACTAAGTTTCCGGTTAATACAATTCTAGCATGAATAATAAACATTTATCATGATATAAGGAAATATAAATAACAACTTTATTATTGCCTCTAGGGCATATTTGCTTCAGTGGTGTCTCGAAACGACGAACTGTTGCAACGGTGCATACTCGGGGAGAACACTATTATCTTGAAATTTAGTGAAGGGGTCATCTTATAATGCTACCATCAATCTAAGAAAAATAATGCATAAAGGATAAACATCACATGCAATCAAAATATGTGACATGATATGTCCATCATCATCTTGTGCTTTTGATCTCCATCTCCAAAGCATCGTCATGATCTCCATCGTCACCGGCTCGACACCTTGATCACATCATTGCGTCATGGTCGTCTCGCCAACTATTGCTTCTACGACTATTGCTAACTCATAGCAATAAAGTAAAGCCATTACATGGTGCTTGCATTTCATATAATAAATAGACAACCATAAGGCTCCTGCCGGTTTCCGATATTTACAAAACATGATCATCTCATACAATAACGTATAACTCATCATGTATTGACCATATCACATCGCAACATGCCTTGCAAAAATTAGTTAGACGTCCTCTACTTTGTTGTTGCAAGTTTTGCGTGGCTACTACCGGCTTCTAGCAAGTACCGTTCTTACCTACGGCACAAAATCACAACCGTGATTTATCAAGTTTGTTGTTTTAATCTTCAACAAGGATTGGCCGCGGTCAAATTCGATTCAACTAAAGTAGGAGAAACAGACACCCGCCAGCCACCTTTATGCAAAACAAATTGCATGTCTGTCGGTGGAACCGGTCTCATGTACGTGGACATGTAAGGTTGGTCCGGGCCGCTTCATCTTACAATGCCACTGAATTAAAATAAGACGTTGGTGGTAAGTAGTATGCCGATCACCGCCCACAACTCTTTGTGTTCTACTCGTGCATATCATCTACACATTGACCAGGCTCATGATGCCATTGTTGGGAAACGTTGCACGGAAAACAAAACAAAAAAATCTACGCACACTCAATTATCTATCCATGGATATGCATAACAACGAGGGGGAGAGTGTGTCTACATACCCTCGTATATCGTAAGTGGAAGCGTCTCACAATGCGGTTGATGTAGTCAAACTTCTTCACGCTTCAACCGATCAAGTACAGAACGCACGACACCTCCGTGTTCAACACACGTTCAGCTCGATGACGTCCTCGCCTTCTTGATCCAGCAAGACAGACAAAGTAGTAGATGAGTTCCGGCATCATGACAGCATGGTGACGGTGATGGTGAAGTGATCTTCGCAGGGCTTCGCCTAAGCACTACGAAAATATGACCGGGGGTGTAAACGGTGGACGGGGGCGCCGCACACGGCTAAGACAATGGTGTGTCCTTGTGAGGCACCCCCTCCCCACATATATATATAGGTGAGAGGGGAGGGGAGGCAGCCATGGCGCACCCTAGGGTTGGTCGCCGCCCCCTAGGGGGCCTACCTTGCCCTGCACTCCCTTTCCATGTATGCATGAAGGGGAAGGAAAGAGGGGGGTGAGTGAAGGAAGTGGGAATCCTAATCCACACTTTCCTTTCCCTTCCCCACTTTTCTTATCCTCCTCATATGGCCCTATAGGGCACACCAACCCCTTGTGGGATGGTGTGTTCCTTCACAAGGCCCATATGGCCCATAGGATTGCCGGGGGTACCCGAAACACCTTTCGGTGACCCGATAAGTACCTGATACCCTCCAGAACACTTCTGGCGTCCGAATACCATCTTTACCTATCGACCATTTCGAGACTCCTAGTCATCTCCGTGATCTCATCCGGGACTCCGAACAACATTCGGTCACCAAATCACATAACTCATATAATACTATATCGTCAACGAACATTAAGCGTGCGGACCCTACGGGTTCGAGAATTATGTAGACATGACCGAGACACCTCTCCGGTCAATAACCAATAGTGGAACCTGGATGTCCATATTGGCTCCTACATATTCTAGGAGGATCTTTATCGGTCCAACCGTTATGACAACATACACAATTCCCTTTGTCCGTCGGTATGTTACTTGCCCGAGATTCGATCGTTGGTATCTCTATACCTAGTTCAATCTCGTTACCGGCAAGTCTCTTTACCCGTTCTGTAATACATCATCCCATGAATAATTCATTAGTCATTTGCCTGCCAGGCTTATTATGATGTGCATTACCGAGAGGGCCCAGAGATACCTCTCCGATACTCGGAGTGACAAATCCTAATGTCGATTCACGCCAACCCAACAAAACACCTTCGGAGATACCTGTAGAGCATCTTTATAATCACCCAGTTACGTTGTGACGTTTGATAGCACACAAGGTATTCCTCCAGTTATCCGGGAGTTGCATGATCTCATAGTCAAAGGAATATGTATTTGACATACATGAAAGCAATAGCAATAAACCAAACGATCAAATGCTAAGATAACGGATGGGTCTTGTCCATCGCATCATTCTTATAATGATGTGATCCCGTTATCAAATGACAACTCATGTCCATGGTTATGAAACCTTAACCATCTTTGATTAACGAGCTAGTCTTGTAGAGGATTACTAGGGACATGGTATTTGTTTATGTATTCACACATGTATTTAAGTTTCCAGTCAATACAATTCTAGCATGAATAAAAAGCCTTTATCATGATTAAGGAAATATAATAATAACCATTTTATTATTGCCTATGGGGCATATTTCCATCAAAAGGGTCTTGTCGTCCCGAACCCTTCGACTGACGAATTGACCTACCTATCGAGCTAAAATGGTCGGCCTGACATGACAGGGTCGTGGGCTGGTCTGAGTTGATTTTCAACCTTGTGGGTCGTTTTCGTCTTCCGGACCTTCAGGTTTTTAGGTTAGAAAGGCCAAAACAGTCCTGAAAAGCTAAAACACCCCTAAAAAGGTCAAAACAGCTCCAAACTGTGCTAAAAGGGCTGACTTGGGCCGCTTGGTCATGCCTGGGTCATGCACTTTGGCCCATGAATAAAAGGTTTGTGCCGGGCTGGCCCGACACGACTGTAGGCTGGCTTGAGTTGATTTTGGCCTTGAATGTCGTTTTTGGTCTCTTGATCCTTTGTTTTTAGGTTAAAAAGGCCAAAACAACCCTAAAATATCAAAATGGCCCTAAAAAGGTTAAAACAACCCAAAAAGTGCTAAACAACTTGACTAGGGTTGCGTGCCGGAGTGTGCCGACCCATGAATAAAAGGGTTGTGTTGGGCCGGCCTTATGGCTTGGCTTTGGAGATCGACCTTGTTCCGTGGCGGGCCAAAGGACGGCCCGACCCTTCTATTCACATGTTGTTCCAAGCCAAATAGCCATGCCCTCACAATGACCTTAGAAGCACGACCCATATGGCCCTATTTGTGTTTAACATTGGGGGGGGGCCAAGATGTTGCCGAGTTTGCAAGAGCCAGTTTCATCATCAAAAAGGAAAAAAATGGAGTTTGTCGTTTGAACTTGAAAAACAAGAGTCTAGACTAGGGTTGAATTCTGCATTGCGTTATTTTCCATATGCCCTGTGCAGTAGCGAAGAGAATTTCAGTGAAGAAGGTTTGGTGAAGGCAACTCCAACACAAGCGAGGCATGCATGAATGGATCCAAGTAAATATTAGCCTTGATTTAGCGCCAACAGTGTCGGTAAAGAGACAAAGCTAGAAAAACATGATCATTAGCCTTACCGAAAAAGGGTTTCCTCCCGCTTTGTATTACAAAGCAACCAACACCGATCACATAGCAATGCTCGGGCGAGAAACACAACAAGCCCAGAAGAAAAGAGAAAGAACAAAGAAGAAGAAAGAAATGCCAATAACGGCAGCTCCACAAAGTGCGGATGACCCGCCACCGCCGCGCCCTCCGGAATCGATCCACCACAGACCAAGACTCCGACCCGCCGCATACCAAGCAACACCTCCAAGAAGGGGTGCGACATCGACGACGCTACTTCCCGGACGTGTCCTAGGGTTCGCTGAAAAAACATAGATATTCTATTTATAAGCACGTCCCTTGTGTAACTATCATTGAGGAGATCTCAGGGCGGCACGCGCTTCAAATATGGATCTTTATTCTTTAGGCGGCTCGAAAGAGCATTAACAAGGAGGAGCATGTGGCCGCGGGGGTAAGCTCAGACGGGCACAAATGAGCTCATGGTAGCAAACACTAAAGTGTCGTGTTAGGTTGGGTGGCTTCCTCGAGCTTCATGTGTGCACGCGAAGGAGGGGCACGGCTAAAGAAAATGTGTTGGTAGTAGGAGAGATGTGGGATATGGTGTGAGAGAACATGTGAATCATGGATGCCGATGAGAGATGTGTGACAACTGTGGCCACGTCAGGGATCCTCATTCGTAAATGGACAAAAGGTAAAGGGAATCGTTTCCAGCCGGAGCGCCGGCTGAAACGTTCCGCCGAACGCGCACGCGTCGTTCGATCCCGTGTGATCCCATCGTCCCACTTGCGCCATATGTGGCCCCACAAACCGCTTTTCTCTCTCGCACTTATCTTCTTCCCGAGAGCGCACCTCCACTCATTCGATCCCCTTCTTTTCCCCTCTATCTGGCGCGAGCAACATCTCCTTGATTCACTCCCCACCGAATCCTTTTCACCCCCACTCAGGCGCAGGGCTGCTGCTATGGTGGGACGCCGCATCGGCCGCGGGGGCTTGTAATGCCCAGGATGGGACTATACCTCCTACGTGTCGAGGCACGACTTAATTCTCATTGGATCATATACATCAGCATGTATGATATCCACCACACGCCTTAATTCTCATTGGATCATATACATCAGCATGTATGATTTCCAATAAGTCACTTACCCGTTTCATTGTACCTGAAAACGAGATCTCAGTCATCCTGCCCATGAGGCATGGCTCGCATGTGTCAAGCGATTCAAAATCAAGTGACTCCAAACGTCCATCAGCATGGAGTTTCTTCATGCATTTTATGCCAAAATGACCTAAGCGGCAGTGCCACAAGAAAGTGGTACTATCATTATTAACTCTACATCTTTTGGCATTAATATTATCATTATGTGTATTACCATGATCGAGATTCAACGAACCATTGGGTGCATGACCATAAAGGTATTATTCATGTAAACAGAATAACCATTATTCTCTAACTCAAATGAATAACCGTATTGCGATGAACATGATCTAATCATTTTCATGCTCAACGTAGACACCTGATAACATTTATCTAGGTTCAA
>LR738716.1:61123654-61158991 GCA_902687465.1 Secale cereale
AAAAAAAAAAAAACAGGCTACAATGTCAGAAGAGAGCATCCCTGCATCTCTTCACAAACTGGACAATACATCCCTGCATGTCTTACAGAGTAGGGTTACAGGTCAAAACCAAAAAGGCTAACTAGAAATCTCTGAAGCTCATCTTAGGATCGTCGTGTCTTGAGTTCCCCCGCCTTCCCCTACCCCGGCCGCCTCTCCCTCGTCCCCTGCCCCTACCTCTCCCCCTGCCTCTCCGCATAAAGAATGACTTCCCATGCTTCATCTCAACGAGGGAGTGTAACAGCTCATCACACAAGATACAACCCTCATGCAAAGTAGCTCCATCTTCAAGAGGGGTGGCTTTCTTGTTGAAGTCGACTTCGATGATAGTTGACTCGCATGTTGGACACTTCTTATCTGTAGTGGTGATCCTGTGAGCGGCATGTGGGAGTAGCACGACACAGTTACACGTGTTGCAGAGAAGCCGCCATTTCGGTGCGCTAACTGGATCGAGAATCAGGGTACCGCTACACTCTGGACAGGCGCAAACTCCCTGGGTGATCATTGATTGCTTGCATGTCGGGTGCGGGCAAAGGAAGCACGGCATGCCAGCCCCTTTCCCAACCTTGCCGGTGTCATCAAGCTTGAGTGCACCGAAAAGTTTGTCGATGCCTTCGAATGGAGGACTATTGTAGCAACAGGGGCATAGTGGAAAAGATTTTGCATCGGGGCCCACCATTGAGAACAGAAGCAACTCAAAACCATCAAGGGGGCAAATAATTTCCTTGTAAAGCTGGAAAGGATAATACCATTAATCAACCAAGTATACGTGAACTGACGCTTGGCAGAACAAAGCATAAAAGATCATGCGCTTTTCATAGTTATTAAGTACTCCTTCCGTCCGCGGTCCGGAATTACTTGTCGCGGAAATGGATGTATCTAGACATATTTTAAGTTTCAGATACATCCATTTTTATCCATTTATGCGACAAGTAATTCAGGACGGAGGGAGTATATAACAAAGATCAATGCAGTAGCTATGTTCAACATGAAACAAAGAATGTTCATCGTGACATACCGAAGTGGTGAACATAAAATAAAGCAAAACAAGTGGTAACAGAACGAATATGTATGGCAATGAATAAGAAAAAACTGAAAGCTGCAAAAACAGGACATCATGCTTAAAACTAAAATAATAACCACATAATTACTCAGAAAAAGGGGAATAGAATTTAGTAAAGTAACCACCTTAATAGAACCATTCTGGGGGAGATAATAGACCTCCTCACAAGTTACACAATACATCCTCATTGGCTGAGTGGAAATATATTTCATATACCGACCACATTTGCCGCACTTGCTCAATAGACGCCCAGAGTCTGCCAGAGGTGAAAACTGTGCTTCAAACAAAGTATCCATGTTTTCAATCTGCAAGTAACACAGTTCATTATATGAAACTAGGAGTAGAAGAAAAGCATACATGTCAATCATTGTCATCATGTGCAAAGGAATAGTTCAATAGTCAATTGTAAAGATGGATCTTATTAAAAAGCATTTACTAAGAATCATAAATTTTATAACAACTCAAACATGTCATACCTTGCACTTGTGATTTAACTAAAATGTGCCAGCATTTTCTAGGTATGGCTTTAGTGAGTTGTTCGCTTAATAATTTGGAAATGCAAATGTAAATAGTAAAATAAGCAAAATTAACATGGTGGAGTCAGTCTTTGTTGTTAGAGTTATAATATAAGTCATGTACCCCTTTGTATTTATCCCGTTGTATAAGGGGTTTCCTGCATATGTTCCACCTGTACATGTATATATATATCGGCCTATGGCCTCATGGTAATACAAGTTGCATATTCCTAACATGGTATAGCTAGGTTGACTTTTGCACGCCGCAACACGTGCGATCGATCTCTCTCCTCCGATCGAAGCAGCAGCGATCGACTCGTTCTTCGCTCGATCTCCTCTGCCGATCTCTTCTCTCGAGCTCTCCGCCAGATCGCACTCCCCTCTCGAAGCGGAGCCCCTCTGGATCGAAGCCCCTCTGGATCGAAGCGGAGCGCTCGAGGCCGTCCTCCCCTCTCGCTCAAAGGGGAGCCACCAGATCAGAGGCACGAAGGGGAGCCAGCAGATCGCTCGAAGCCCTCGTCGCTCCCGTCGCTCGAAGCCCTCGATCGATCTCCAGTCGCTCTCGATCGCATCGGCAGGCCCGATCCGCTCGACCGAGGCAGGGCATCTCCGCCAGCTCGGTCTCCTCCGGCCTTCAAGCAGGCCCGAAGCCTGCAGCCGCTTCCGCCACCTGGGCCGCTGCCCACGTGGGCTTCTTCAGTCAATCGACCGATCAGCTGCCTGACTGCCCGTCGCTTTTTCCCGACTCTGCTGATCTAAAAAAAAAAAGTCTCTGTCATCGGGCTACGTTTCTGTCCCTCGCTGTCCGGTGATCTTCGATGATACTAACTATACTGAGTTCACTGGCTTCATGCGCATTCACATGCGCGGCATCCGTCTCTGGGGTGTTCTTTCTGGCGAGGTCTGCTGTCCGGCACGTCCGGTTCCTCCGGTGGCTCCTATTCCGCCGACTCCACCGGTTCTTCCTACGGATGCTAATCAGGCCGCCAAGGATGCGGCTAAGCTTGCTCATGAGGCTGCTGATCGTGCTTATGATGAGAGGGTTTTGGCTTATGAGGAGGCTCTTCAGACGTATCATGGTGCTCTGTTTGTTTACACCCAGTGGCTTGATGATGATGCTAAAGCTGCAGCTGTTCTCACTGCTAGTGTTCTGCCCCAGTTTGCTTCTGAGTTTCTGGGTCTTCCTACTGTCTTTGAGATGTGGACCCGTCTTCGTCAGCGCTATGAGCCCTCTGCTGATGCCCTGTACCTTTCTGTGGTTCGTCAGGAGCATGCTCTTCAGCAGGGTGACTCTACTGTTGATGACTTCTATGCACAGAGTTCTGCTATCTGGCGCCAGCTTGATTCTCTCCGCACTGCTGGTTGTCGTACTTGTCCCTGTTGCCAGGCTGTCCAGGCCAATTTGGAGTTTCATCGCGTCTACGAGTTCCTGTCTCGGCTTCGTAAGGAGTTTGAGCCCCGGCGTGCTCAGTTGTTTGCTCATGGCCGTATTTCTCTCATGGAGGCTCTTTCTGAGATTCGTGCTGAGGAGACTCGCTTACGTGGTGCTGGTTTGCTGGAGGTTCCCTCTGTGTTCGCTACTCGGTCTTCTTCCACGCCACCTGCTGCACCGACCCCGTTTCGCTCAAGTGCTCCGCCACTCTTGCCCACTCCTTCTGATGGCTCAGGTCGCCCCCGTCCACATTGTGACAACTGCAACAATGATGGTCATATTGAGTCCCAGTGCTACAAGAAGATGAAACACCTGCGCAAGGCACGACCATCATCTTCAGGGACTTCGTCATCTACCTCGACAGCTTCAGCCATTGCTTTGACTGAGCAGGATATTCTGAGACTTAAGCGTCTGCTCGCGGCTTCAGGTTCTTCCTCGACGGGTACTGCTGTTCTGTGACTGATGCTTCCCGCGCTGAGCAACCGCCCTCTACACAGTCAGGTACATCCCCATGGGTTCTGGATTCTGGAGCTTCTTTTCATATGTCTTCTCATTCTTCCACTTTGTCCTCTCTTCGATTGCTGGATTCTCCTGTTCATGTCTTCACTGCTGATGGTACTCCACTTTCTGTTGCTAGTAGAGGCAATCTTTCCACTCCTTCTTATTCTGTTCCTGATGTTGCTCATGTTCCTCGACTTACCATGAATCTGTTTTCTGCTGGTCAACTTACTGATTCTGGTTGTCGCGTCATCCTTGACGCTGACTCTTGTTCTGTCCAGGACCGTCGCACGCACACTCTGGTTGGGGCTGGCCCTCGGCGCCGTGATTCTCAGGGTCTTTGGGAGTTGGACTGGCTTCATGTTCCTTCCGCTGCCACCACCATCGCCGGTTCTTCCGCTTCTGTCGCCTCCGTTACTGGCTCCTTCCAGCAGTGGCATCATCGACTTGGTCATCTGTGTGGTTCTCGGTTGTCTTCTTTAGTTCGTCGAGGTCTTCTGGGGTCTGTCTCAGGAGATGTCTCTTTAGAGTGTCAGGGTTGCCGTCTTGGCAAGCAGATTCAGTTACCATATCCACATAGTGAGTCAATGTCTAAGCGTCCTTTCGATTTAGTCCATTCTGATGTATGGGGTCCGGCCCCTTTCGCTTCCAAAGGTGGTCATAAATACTATATTATTTTCATAGATGATTTCTCTCGTTACACATGGCTTTATTTCATGACTTCTCGTAGTGAGGTGTTCTCTATTTATAAGCGTTTTGCTGCCATGGTTCATACTCAGTTCTCTTCACCCATTCGTGTTTTTCGTGCTGACTTCGCTGGCGAGTATATCTCTAAGATGTTGCGTGGTGTTCTTGCTGAGCAAGGGACTCTCTCTCAATTCTCTTGTCCTGGTGCTCATGCTCAGAATGGCGTGGCTGAGCGAAAGCATCGACATCTTCTTGAGATGGCTCGTGCATTGATGATTGCTGCCTCTCTCCCGCCTCATTTTTGGGCTGAGGCCGTCTCCACATCCACCTATCTTATCAATATACAGCCTTCCGCTGCTCTACAGGGTGGTGTTCCTTTCGAGCGACTTTTTGATCGTTCTCCCAATTATTCGATGCTTCGCTCGTTTGGTTGTGTTTGCTATGTTCTTCTTGCCCCTCGCGAACGCACCAAACTGACCGCACCAAACTGACCGCTCAGTCTGTTGAGTGTGTCTTCTAAGGCTACAGTGATGAGCATAAGGGCTATCGTTGTTGGGATCCTATCGGTCGTCGGATGCGTATCTCTCGAGACGTGACTTTTGATGAGTCTCGTCCCTTCTACCCACGCCCATCTTCCTCGACTTTTGCAGTGCAGGATATCTCTTTCCTCACTTTTCCTGACTCACCTATCACACCCGTCGAGCCTGTACCTCTTCGTTCCACTTCCTCTCCTTCTTCACCTCTAGTTGATTTGCAGCCACCATCCTCCCCGGTCTCCTCGCCTAGCATGTCACAGGGTTCTCCACCTTCATCTCCGGTGACTTCCTCCACGGTCTCCTCTCCTCACATGTCACCGGATTCCACACCTTCATCTCCGGTGACTTCTTCGTCGCCACCCCCCGATTCTACCTTGGCGATTCCTCCTTCTATTATTCCATCTTTTCCTCAGCATTACACTCGTCATCCACGACCTGTCGATGCCTCTGTGGATGAGTCGTCATCTTCCTCTCAGCCTACTTATGGCTTGCGTTCTCGTCCTCGTCCGCCTGTTGATCGTTTTGGATTTCCCACCGCTGGTGCTGCTGTTCTTGAGCCGACTTCTTACCGTCAGGCTGTTGTTCATCCTGAATGGCAGTTTGCGATGGCAGAGGAGATTGCTGCTCTTGAACGCACTGGTACCTGGGATCTTGTTTCTCTTCCTCCCGGAGTTCGTCCGATCACTTGTAAGTGGGTTTACAAGGTTAAGACTCTCTCCGATGGTTCTCTTGAGCGTCACAAAGCTCGTCTTGTGGCTCGTGGTTTTCAGCAGGAGCATGGTCGTGATTGTGACGAGACTTTTGCTCCTGTGGCTCATATGGCCACTGTTCGTACACTTCTTGCCGTTGCCTCTGCACGTCACTGGTCTATATCTCAGCTTGATGTTAAGAATGCCTTTCTTAATGGTGAGCTGCGTGAGGAGGTGTACATGCAGCCACCACCTGGGTATTCTGTTCCTGATGGCATGGTATGTCGTCTTCGTCGCTCTCTCTATGGCCTTAAGCAAGCTCCCCGCGCCTGGTTTGAGCGCTTTGCCTCTGTGATCACCGCTGCTGGTTTTTCAGCAAGTGCTCATGATCCAGCATTGTTCATTCACCTTTCTCCTCGTGGTCGGACTCTTCTTCTTCTCTATGTTGATGACATGATCATCACGGGGGATGACCCCGAGTATATTGCCTTTGTAAAGGCCCGTCTTAGTGAGCAGTTTCTTATGTCTGATCTTGGACCTCTTCGCTACTTTCTTGGGATTGAAGTCTCTTCTACCTCTGATGGCTTTTTTATATCCCAGGAAAAGTATATCCAGGATCTTCTTGCTCGTGCTGCTCTTACTGACGAGCGCATTGTTGAGACTCCTATGGAGCTCAATGTTCACCTCCGTGCTACTGATGGTGATCCTCTCCCTGACCCGACGCGTTATTGTCATCTTGTTGGCAGTCTTGTCTATCTAGCTGTCACTCGTCCGGACATCTCTTATCCGGTTCATATTCTGAGTCAGTTTGTCTCTGCTCCCACATCGGTTCACTATAGTCATCTCCTTCGTGTTCTCCGATATCTTCGAGGCACTATCTCTCACCGTCTCTTCTTTCCTAGCTCCAGTTCTTTACAGCTTCAGGCCTATTCGGATGCTACGTGGGCTAATGATCCTTCGGATCGCCGTTCACTTTCTGCTTACTGTGTTTTTCTTGGTGGTTCTCTCATTGCCTGGAAGACGAAGAAACAGCTTGCAGTTTCCCGTTCGAGTGCCGAGGCTGAGTTGCGAGCAATGGCTCTTTTGACGGCAGAGGTGACTTGGTTGCGGTGGTTACTTCAGGACTTTGGTGTTTCTGTCACTACACCGACTCAGCTCTTATCTGACAGTACAGGTGCTATCAGCATTGCACGCGATCCTGTGAAGCATGAACTCACCAAGCATATTGGTGTTGATGCTTTCTATGTGCGGGCTGGTGTGCAGGATCAGGTTATTGCTCTTCAGTATGTGCCTTCCGAGTTACAGTTGGCGGATTTCCTGACGAAGGCCCAGACTAGAGCACAACATGGCTTCTATCTCTCCAAACTCAGTGTTGTTCCTCCACCATGAGTTTGAGGGGGGGTGTTAAGAGTTATAATATAAGTCATGTACCCCTTTGTATTTATCCCGTTGTATAAGGGGTTTCCCGCATATGTTCCACCTTTACATGTATATATATATCGGCCTATGGCCTCATGGTAATACAAGTTGCATATTCCTAACATTTGTCACTCCAATGGTACTTCTCAATGAGTTGATATCTGTAACAGAAGTTTTGGGACTCCATAGACCAAAATTACACTGGGAATGTTGACAGATTGTCAAATGCCAATCTTTAAGGTGGCAAATGACCAGCTGTCCCTTAAAAACAATACACCACATATAAAACCATGATTTCAAATTAAAGTCTGAAACATTTGTTCTAACATAACAATCTTATTATATTTATGAACGAACGGGCCCGAGCTCTGCCTAATTTCTTTATTTATAGAAGGGGAAAATAGAGTATGTGCAGAGTGGCGCAGGCAAGTAAAGGCCCTGCTGAAGGCCAGCCAGGCAACTGGAGAGGGAAAGCTAACTCACATGTACAAACACTGAAACAGCCAGATGTAGCTAATAGGGACAACTAAGCAATTTGACCTGCCCTCTCACACTATATCAATAAATACTGGCTGTTGAAAACAAGTTGGGACACTGAAGATTGAACAGTACTTAGCAACACAATGAGAAGTAAATCTGTGGACCATATGTTCCTCTGTTTAACTACATCAGCCAAATACAAGAAAGCATGGGTTTATGCTTGATGTGGCTTTGGAAAAAGCTTAAGAACCCAATCAGGTCACTGAACATATATATTTTGTAAGATTATGCAAGTATGCTCAGGTGAAATATACAAGAATGCAATTCACAAGGCATCAAAATCTCAGACTATTAACATAATAAACTACCTTCTTCACGAAATAAGAGTACTTTCTCATAAACTGTTGAAGAACATGTTGAATGACTTGAAGATGATCAGCTTTGCCTTTTGCAATTAGAGTAATCTGTTGCTCAATGAAGCTTCGGATATCTGGCAGGCAGAGATCGGCATCAATACACTGATATCCTCTTATCAGGGTAGTTCCCAGGGCTGTTGGCACTAATCTTCTTCCAGAATTTACCTTCAATAAAGATGAGGAGCTGAATTTACTCATGTGTATATTTGCATATTTAAGCAGGCATGCGGTGTTGAAGTTTACTACCATAGGATATCAAAACTGTCAGGAGAGAAAAGCCCTCAACTAACCTGGACATAATTACGCTCCGAAATGTTGTTTATATGGACAGGAATTGATGCGTCTGTGCCTATGCCATTCTTCTCCATGAGAGAGATCAATTCACTCTCACTAAGGTAATCAGGAGCCGTGGTGCTTCCCTTAGTAAAGTATAAATATCCGTCAGTAATCTCACATCCAAATAAAAAGCAAGCTCAGGTAATGTGAGGCTGTGACAAACTCATAAGCCTTACCTCGTATATGTCAACCTTATGAATATTAATTGTGTCCCCTTTTTTAAATGTTGGAAGATTATTCTCACCCACAGCCAGCCATGGCATAATAGATGTAAATCCTTTGGAAGTGACTCGGTGGCCAACACAACGGAAAATCTCTCCACCTGAAGCGAACTCAACTGCAGTCCTGCAAACAATTTTTCCCAGAAAGGAAGATGTTAATCACTAATAGTTTCATCAATAATTATCAATAAAGCAAGAGCTGGATTGATATGTTTACATTACAATAGAACAAGACATAAATTTAGATATGGGGATCAGGAATAATGCATGTGATGACCGATGGGACACCAATACATATAATTTAGCAATCAAATGCAAATAAGAATACTCGTGCACTACCTTGTATATCTACAATCATGACTGACAGTGCCAATAAAATGCTGGCATATGTACTGGTACAGCCTCCATGCATCAGTTTCCAAAGCTTCTTCTGGTGCTAGTCGCATTGGAGTAATTGGGGGATGGTCCCCAACATCATGACCTTGACGAGGCTTAACAAAACCAGCATCCATCAACGTCCGGACGTTATTGGACCACAAAGGATTATGTGCTAATGTAGAAAGTACACTTCTAAAATCAAATGATGCGGGATAGGCAGTGCTCTCTGTACGCGGATAACTGTACAAAGATAATTATTAGAGCTTGGAAAAACAAACATAATCATCAGCTGTACATCAGCACCTATTTATGCAATTTTCAGCTGTAGTAAAAAGATGGTTGTAAGTCAGATGATGATCTACACTCATAAGTCGTAACTAGAACAAGTTGACTACAGTAGGGAACCTCCCTTGCAGTCTTTCTGTCAAAAAAAAACAAGTTGACTACAGGTTTACAAATTTTCCAGATGAAATTTAAAACATTATCCTGTGTAGTACATATGACATCGTAGAGAGTAGTGCAAGGCTGACCCTTAAATGACGCCTAAAATAGAATAAGACCATGTCAGCATATAAACTCGACATAAAAAGAGTTCATGCAGGAACAGTGGGTAAACAGGCGTTACTAATATGAGTACATTTAACCAACACTTCAATTCTTGACCAGTGACTGAGGCCGTGGGGTCCATGACTACATCAGTTCACAGAAAACCCTCTAGGTTGGAGGTAAATTTCTAAGGAGCACATAGAGTCTCTACACTCTATTTGTACAAGGACAAGTCAGACCACCTGTGAAATATTTTGACAGTTAATCATACTACTTATGTGATAATGCTAGCGGATAGAATGTACTCCCTCTGTCCCACAATATAAGAACGTTTTTTACACTCTCAGTTTCCTGAGATAGTTGAAAATCTCAGTCGCCTCATACTGCACAGGATTTAGCCCACAATTGCGCTCTTGGAAGGTGTGCAACTTTAGTTAAATGTTACTGCAATATTTTTAGTTTGAAGGTTATATATGGAATTACATGGAGATGGAGATGGAGATGATTGGATGTTGATCCAAAAGCTTACAGAAGTGACTGAGAGTTAAGAAACTTCAGGCAAATTATGAATAGACCATATGTTAAATAGCTCATGTCGACTTCAAATTAACAAACATTTTCCATAGAAAAGGGAAATTCATTTCTGAAACCTGATGTATCCTTGAATGTAAAGCCGCTCGGCCATATGCATGGCTGTCTGGGGTCCGATACCTAGCGCACTTGATGCAACCTGGGATAAGAGCAATAGTCAGCACACTAAAACATGAAACTGATTCAATGATTGGAGAAACTCTACCTAAGCGTATCCTAGAACTAGAAGCCCATTTTATACTCAAACGGATGCCCTGGTGCACATTATGATTAATACTCCCTCCGTCCCAAAATAAGTGACTCAACTTTGTACTAACTTAGTACAAAGTTGAGTCACTTATTTTGGGACGGAGGGAGTATAACTCAAGTCATATCCAAAAGCATAATCTTGGTACTAGATTCCATTTGAAGGTCATCATAGTGTAGAAAATAATGTAACCATATACATTAATATGAAACTCCAATATCAATACTAAGGTCCAAACAAGTAAGCAATGCACCATTCACAGGTAAGCACAAATGAACTTTGTAGGCAACAAAGTGAAATGGCAATCCATACAAACATCATTATCCAATGAAGTTGTAACTTAAACATGGAAAAATACTGCCAGCCTTAGAACTATCGCACCTTAAGCAGATTCACCGTATTAAGACCAGGTGGACGGGCTTTGCACTCTTCCTTCACTGATATATCTGTTATTTTTAGAGCTCCATCACTGGCTACCATCTTTTGGAACATTACAGTAACCTATGAAATTGAATGATGAACATGCTGAGAATACTTAGAAGGATGAAGTCAAATCACTAAGGTAGGGGATCTTACATCGAAATCAAAAAGTTTCTTCCTGTCCCATTCTAGCTGTATTTCATCACCATCTTTGATAATGTAAGTTCTCAAAGACCAGAATTTCTCTGGTTTGAATGTGTTAATTTGCTGATAGCGCTGTACACAGAATCCAAGCGTAGGTGTTTGACAGGGACCGTACCTAATTTAGAAGGGGGGAAACAATCATAAGAGTGAATTCTGCAGGAGATTCTTAAAGCAGGGATTATCAAAGCCTTAAGGAACAAAAGTGAATGATAATTACAATTCAAATCTCTCCCTGTAAATCCAGATGAATCATTCAAACACCAAAAGCATAAACATCGCAATTTCCAACATGAAAACACAAGTCAAGGCATACTTATGTTATTTGCACTATCAAATTTATAGAAAGTGTCAAAAGCAGAATATTTGGAGCAAGAAACTGAGCAAAAGAAACTTCTGGGAAAAGGTGATAAACATTGACAACACAGATAATTAGATACAAAACCTGCAATGAGTACTTGAAGGATGTAGATAGTATTTTCTTGTCAGAAAATTAATTCAGTATGCAATTGGTTAACAAATTTGTATAGCTAAAGGGAGATAGGGAACTCACGAAATGACTCTTGAGTCGAGATTTCCATATTTTCCTTGAAAATATCGGGTCTGAAATCGAGTAAATGCTACTCCTACCTTCAAGTCTATTTCTTGCCGAGCATCCACTGCTAGTGCCTCATCTTTGTTTGGCAACACAAGATTATCCATAGCATTTGATATGTCTTTCTCGGTAACAGATGAAAATTTAGCTCGAAATATTCTTCTGCCAACCTCATTCTCAGGAATCCCGGTGCAATTAATTACTGGAACATACGATTAGCATTGTTATTACATTAATTAGGTTGTGAGAGAACCGAGAAAGCTGTGTATGCAAAAGTAATGAATGAAAACCACTCATATCAATTACGTTACTCAGGGAAAAGTAAAATCTCACATGCACCAAATAATTTCAATGGGTTATAGATGTTCCTTGGGGAAAGAGGAGTTATGTATAGCTTTGAGAAATTCAAAGCAATCTAACTAATCCAGCAGTTAACTTAGTTCAGCAGAGCATCTTGCAATCTGACAGTCTCTCTATCTTGTTAAGTTGTTTGAACTTTGCTTTCTATTTCTATAGAGTCCAGATCGTCTCTATCTCTATGGAGTCCAGATCGTACAAAATGAACTTCATGTAGATTTCTTTGTAGACAAACTGAATTTCTAGTACAGAACTAGATAGGATATGATGCACATATATTGCAGAACTGAAAATTACACCTTCAAAGCATATGTTTTCCCCTTCTCGGTCGCAGTCAAGCCAAAGTACCAAATAGATGCAGCCTCGAGCTTCCTGAGCTAGATGCCTGTGGATATGAGCCTTCAAGAGATACATGCATCAGTTCGTATTTAGATATGGAAATGGGACTCTAGCGATGGTGGTACTTGTGTATGTATTTTCCTAAAACTTAAGAAGAGGCATTTCAGTATTTCACCCACCATTTCCTTTACAAATTTATCCAGGTAATACAGCTGGGAGTTCTTTTGTGGTATGACAGTAAATTTGTCAGTTTAGATTCTAGAAAGTAGAAACTACATCAAAAAGGCAAGTAAACACTCATAGAGAAAAGGATGAAATAGGATGTCAGGGAGTCGGCTAAACTGTGTAGTAGATCTACCATAGTACCATCTACAGGTAGAGTAGAACTCGTGTATGAATGTGCAATATATATGTAGAACTAACTGAAGTTGTTCTTACATAATTGAGATTGTTTAATTACTCCTGGTCCTGCTGAGTTGTATTTGCTAATAAGTGTCATAAAGTGCATTACCTTTGGGTTGCTCTCAGATCTCAGAACTGGAGCATCAAAAAGGTCCATCGGATCAGTCCCTTCCCAGTTCTGATATGCAGGTGGGAAATCAACACTGCAAAAGACGAGACGCCGAGTAAAGAAAATGGACACAGAAGAACTTATTGTCCAAGGTTGGAATTGTAGTGAGCAACTGCAATATTCATTCAGCTAAAGTGAAATAAGTACTTATATATTTTGTGTAAGGTGTCAACTTTGCAGATATGCCATGGTCCAGCATGGGTTGATGTCTGTAACTGTATCAAGACTGATATGAAGAAAGTGTATGCACATGACTTCAAATGCATTATGTAGTTAAGAACTAGCATGGACTAAGAGCTAGTGCATCAAGTGATGCAACTGTAATGAAGGATATTGAAAGAATTGAGGAAGAAATGCAGGACCTGAAGACATGTCCGATGACTGATGTCACTCTGAAGAATGCCTGAGAGCCCTGAAACATCCCATCAAACTCGTGGACGTCGGTACTTCCCCTCCGGGTAGACATCTGCACAAACGTTGACAATTTTGAATTGTGCAGTGAGAGTGAAATGTTAGAGCACCGAATGCTCATTTGCTTTCAGGCCACCAAGATATAGCCCGCATATGCGGTGTGGTAGCAGCTATCCGAAAATGTGTATAGCCCTTCACCCCGGTAGTGATGATTTGAGCATTCAACAATTTTTCGCACTAAGTTTGATATCGATTTGCAAAATGGGAGCATTAAGCAGCATAAGGGGGAAAAATGATTCAATGTCAGTGCAACCAGTCCTATCAGCTCCCTGGTAGCATTATTCCCTGAATCTCACTGGAGCTACTCTACAGCGACAATGACCTCAACTACTTCCAACACCGAGACATTACAAAGAGAAGCCGTTTCGTGGAGGGGAAACCTGGGCTGCGACCAAACCCGGCTTCCGTGAACCATAAACTTGCCGCTAGGGCTCGGTCCTATACACTGTCGTCGATTTCGAGTTAAAACCACAGCCAATAGTCGCCGGGGGACAAAAATATCACGGCCGTGGGAGATTTGGGCGAGGGAAGGAGGGAGGGAGACTTACGCGGCCGCCGGAGAGGGCGGAGGCGATGGAGAGCGCGATGCTGGGCTTCTCCGCGACCTGCAGCGACGGGAACCCGAGCGTCAGAAGGTCTGGAGAGTAGGGCTACTGCGGCGGCCATTAGCGACGGCGCGGTGGCTCGGTAAGCTGCGCGGCGGCGGCGGCGGCGGGGACTTACCATTAAAACCTTGGGCGCCATGGGGACGTGTCCGTGTGGTTGCGTTCGTGTCGTGTGTCGACCAATTTGCCTTCACAGGAGTACCACTGATACAGTAGCACCTTTTTTTTTCTGATTCCGAGGGCAAACCTAAGAGCATCTCCGGCCGTCCCCCCGAGCCCCCACGACGTCTTTTTCATCGCCGGCGCGCATTTTTTCACCCAATCACGCCCCCAAAAATCCAAATAGCGCCGGATTTGAGCAAAATTACGACCGGCGGTCCCAACCCAAACCCAGAAAGCTGGGGCGCCGGCGCTCTTTTTTGCATGCGAAACCCCACAAGTCAGCCTCAAACCTCACTCTCTCTCCTCTTTTCCTCCCAGGCCCACCACGTGCATGGCCAGTGAACGCCTTCTTCAGCGCGTGCATGGCAGGCCGAGGCGGTGACCCGGGCTCGCTTGGGGGTGAAAACGGCTGCAGATTTTTTCATTCCCAAGCCGAAGTTTTCGCCGGCAGCCCCCCAAGCGGCGGAAAAAAAGCCTCCTGGGGGGCTCAACGGCTGGAGATGCTCTAAGCTTCATGAGACAAAATCAGCACCAACCGACAATTCATGGTACTCCTCCGGTCCTTTTTACTCTGAATGTTAATACGTAATTTTTTTGTATATACTTGGTCAAAGTTGAATGAGATTAATTTCAGATAAACCTAATATGCAGAGTAAAAAGAACCGGAGGGAGTAATAATTTACCTTTGGGCAGTACTCTGCACGTTTCGGCCGATCAAACCAGAGCCGCTCGATCTGGACGTGCGTAACCGTCAGATCTGCCCCGCATCTCCTATCGCCATCCTCCCCCATGGGGAAAAGGAGGAGAAAAAAAGTAAGTGCCGCCGCCGCTCGCGGAATCCCGCACGCTGGCCCGCGTTGCCCTCGCTTGGACCACCGCTGCCCCTGCTCGTCGCCGGCGCTGGCAGCCTCACCGCCGTCGGCGAACCAAAACACCACCCGCCTTCACCGCCGACACCGAAGCGAAAAATGCCGGTTCCAGCAAAATCAAAAGACGATGGTAGCAAATTTTTAGGATGGTTCCAGCAAAAACAAAGGGTGGTAGCAAAAACTCCTGATGATTCCAGGAAGACTCTGGTAGTAGCAAAAACTCATGTGGTAGCAAATGGCATCTCCGATAGTAGCAAAAATCCGAGACGGTTGTAGCAAAAAAAAACATCGCCGCCGTTGAGCAACACCGCCGTGGGTGGGTGTAGCAAAAAAATGTCTTCAGTTCCAGCAAAATCAAAATATGGTTGTAGCAAAAAAGACAGAAAAAATAGAAGATGGATGTAACAAAAATCGACAAACACAAGTAGTAACAAAAAATCGAAACGGTTGTAGCAAAATGGTTCATCAGTTGCAGCAAAAATCACCTGTTAGCAAATTTTGGGCGGGTGGATGGTAGCAAAAACATGGGCCAGTTCCAGCAAAAACAAAACATGGTTGTAGCAAAAAAAAAGAAATCCACCGTCGTTGTGGTCGACTGCAGCCCGGCCATGGCGACGAGCACTGGTTGCAACACCGTCGTAGTTGCTGGTTTGCAACATCTGTGGGCCTTTCATCTCCAGCTACGGCTGGTGCTGATTGCACCACTGTCGTCAATGCAAAAATCACCGCGGCGGCCGCATGGCCATGATCCTGCAGCCATGAGGGAGGGAAGCTAGAGAGAGCGCATCCATGAGCAGCAGCCCTGTGACGCCCGAGACCGACGTCCCAGAAGATCCCAGAAGATTCCAGAAGATTCCAGATGTTCCGGGTCTCCCGTGTGTTCTTTGTGCTTGTGTTATTTTATTTTTTGCATTGCATCATGTCATCATGCCATCATGTCATATTTATTTTGCATCTCAACTAAATAAATCGTGTGGACCTTCGGTCCATTTAAATCGAGGGAAGGTGACTTCTCTTTAAAACTTATAAAAGTCTCTCAATATTAGGGAGCTATATTAAAAATATTCCAATTGTCTGGGATCACCGTAACACACTTGCAATTTTTCTCCATGTCTCTTAATTCAAATTTCACCATAAAAAACCTTCCCTATATTCTTTTCCCAATTATCGAGGCTCCTCCAATTATCTAGACTCTTTTCAAACTCCTTGAGGCAAGCTAAATGTTTTAGTTTGCATGTCCCTATTTTTGTTGGAACTATTTTGTTGGGTTGGTTTTATTCCATAAAACCTTACAAAATGTTCCGTCTTTTCTTTTCTGTTCATGACCTTCTTCTCTTATTTTATTTTTTTGCTCTCTCTCTCTTTTATTTTCTGTTTAAGAGATTAAACAGAAGAGAGGCAGCCAGCCTTTCCAGGCCTAGTCGCCACCCCCTTAGGCCATTCCAGGCCACTATTCATCCCAGCCGGCCCAGCTCCTAGGCCATTTGGCCCAACTCCGGCTAACCCTAACTCCCTTCGCAGCTCTCCCTCGCTCTTCCTCTCTCCCCGCAGCCCGCCGCCACCCTCTCGTCCCTCTCTCTCTTTCCCTCGAGCGAGCCCACCCTTCTGCCTCGCTCGCCTCCCCCCGATTCCCTCCTTCGATCCACTCCTCCAGCGCCGCGATCTCCCTCTCAGGCCCGAGGCCGTAGCTCCCGAGCCCGACCATCTCTCTCCCTCGCGACGCCCCATCACGGCTCGTCCCTCGTCCGCGGCTTCCCTCCCAGCGCCAGGGGCGCCCTTCCTCTGGCCTCGGGCGCCCGCACCCTCCAGGCCATGGCCCCAGCTCCGCGGTGCCGCGAGCCGGCGAGCCCCGCCGCGCGCGGCCTCCTCCTCGTCCAGAGGCCAGGCTTCCGCGGCCTCACCTCGTCCAGCCCGACGCCCCTTCCGCGAGGCGTCTCTCTGGTCCGCCTCGCCCTCCAGCATCGACCGCGCCCCGCGCAGCGCCCCAGGCCCGTCCAGGCCTCGTCCACGTCCCGAGCAGCGCCGCGGCCGCCCGTCCTTCGTCGCCAAGTGCCGCCGTCGGCCAGGCCCGAGGCCTCCCTCTCCAGCGCCTCGCGGTCGCCCCTTCCGTCCTCAGGCCGCTCGCCGACCCTGCACCTCCGCGCCTCCATCCGGCCCCGGCGCCCCAAGGCCGCGGCCGCCTCCATCGCGCCGGGCAGAGGCCCCGTCCGCAAGCTGTCGTCCGCGTCGTGGCTCCCTCCCTGTTCGCCCCGAACAGCTCCACCTCGAGCGCCCGTCCCCTGCTCTGCTCCTTCCCCGCAGCCTTTTTTTTTCCTTTTTGTTTTGTTTTGTTTTGTTGCTGTTTTGGTTTATCTCAAGTACCAGGAGCGCCAAGAACCACTAGGTCGGACCCGAGTACAACTACATAACGATGACCGAACGGCCACGAGCTCAAGAACGGCTACATGGACGAGTACAAGGCGGCCCGACCAAGTACCCCTTCGGATGCGTCAAGTTCGACTACACATGGAGATCCCGTGTACCCCTACCGTCGCAAGAACGAGATCCCAAGTACCACGACGATGCGTCGAGTAACACTACGTCCGACGCCACGACAAGTACCCCTACACGGTGAAACGACAAGTACCACTACGTCCGACGCCACGACAAGTACCCCTACACGGCGAAACGACAAGTACCACTACCGACGCCGGAGCCATCGGAACCCTCAAGTACCTCTATAGATCATGTACCCCTACCGTCGCCGAGACCGCAAGTACCTCTCCGAACGGGATGTGAACGACTACACGTGTACCTCTACGGAACAACTACCGCCTCGTGAACGGCTACTTCCTCTACGACGTGAACGCCTTCTTCCTCTACGTCTCGAACCGCCCCGAAACGCACGCTTCAAAGGTATAATCCCGTGGATGACCCGTGTGATGCTTGTGTGTTGTATGAAATGTCTCCCGTGTGTGCTTCGTGCCCGTTTCGACCTTTTGTCACGTTCCTCGGTTGCCTCGTCGCCGACTCGTGGGAACCCGGTAACGGGATCGCCCCACCTTTCATCTCGTTTGACTCGCTCACGCCATCTTTCCTTTTGCACCGGACTCTCAACAAGTTACCGGAACCGAGGTGTTGCGATGCATCATTTTCGGATCGTTGCCGTGGCACCCTTTCATTCCCCACGGTGACAATACTTCATATCTTCCTCTTATGTCAACCTTTTAATAAAATTGCATTAACTTGATCATGTCATCCGCATCATGTTAACAACACTAAAATGTTTAATTGTTGTTGCTTTATAATTACTAAACATGCTTATGGGGATTTTTCCGGATATGTTGTTGTTATTTTCCGGCCTCATTTAAAATGTCTTAATAGTGCAGTTTTATTATGCTTCACCTCTTGCCATGTTAAAAACACTTTAACCTTGTCTTGTAAATTATGAGAGTCAACTAAATAATTAAATGTGGTGTTTCGTCAATATGCAACTCGTTGCATATTGAGCTCCACTTAACTTGTAGTATTTGTTTGTGCCTTTTGCCATGCCATGCATATTTAAACCGGACATGCATCATGCTTGTTTGTGCATCGTATGCCATGTTTATGCTTGTGTGTTTACCGTGTTGTTTCTTTCTTTCCGGTTGCTTCTCTTGTTAGCTTTGGTTTCGTTCCGGAGTTGTGATGTTTCTCTCGACTGTGTTGCTCCGTCTTCTTCATGGATCCGTTCTTCTCCCTTGTGGAATCCCAGGCAAGATGACCGAACCCGGATACCATTACTATCTTTGCCTATTGCTAGAAGTCTCGATCTATAGTTTTGCCTCGATGCCCATGTTTTCCTGTCAGCCTCCTATTGTAACCATGAACCTGTTTAACCACCCTACCTACGCAAACCGTTGCTTGGCTAAGTATGCTTCGCTCAGCCCTTCTTATAGCATTGCTAGTTGCAGGTGAAGTTTGAAGATGTTTGCTTCATGTTGAAGTTTGGTTGGGTTATATCACACTATATAAATGCTTAAATGAAATCATCTATATACTGGCAGGGTGGAAGGCTAAGCCTTTTGCTTGGTGATTTGTTCCACTCATGCCGTTAGGAACCGTATAAACCGGTGTTATGTTCCTTGATTATGTGTTCCTAACACGGTTGGGGTGTATGGGACCCCCTTGATAAACCGCTAAGTGATAAGTCTTTTCCAGCCAATCCCAACATTGGTACTATTTGCCTAATAACTAATAAAACTTGCATGTGGACTAGCTATCCCTTTTATTTTAATTCAACAACCCCGGGCCAGTGCTCCACATGAGTGTTGGTCCGAAACGGGGGTTACGCGGGGCCACCTTAAGGAAACTCGAGGTTTGGTAAAAACCTGTGGGATCGCCCATCCGGTCGTGTCCTGAGACTTAGATACGCGCGGCTACTATCAGGGTGTCGACACGCCGGGAGGATTTGCTGGATTAGCCTTACCTTAGTTCGGTTTAACTTGAGCACGGGATTCCGAGAATACTCGGGTCTTCCCACCTATGGAGTTGCGACTCCGCGGATCGTGGGCTTGTAATGGGTCAAGTTGGAACACCCCTGCAGGGTTTGAACTTTCGAAAGCCGTGCCCGCGGTTATGTGGCAGATGGGAGCTTGTTAATATCCGGTTGTAGAAAACTTGACACAATGTTTCAATACACTACCAGCGTGTGTACCGTGACTGTCAATTTCCGAATAGGGATTCGGGAGTTGAACACGGTGGGGTTATGTTTGACCGGCTTTAGTTAGGATCACTTCGTGATCATCTTTCGACCGAGGCACTTCTCTTCTCGCTCTCTTTTACGTAAGTTAGTGCTAGTTGCTGCTGCAGACTCTTGTTGTTCCTTCACCTCTCGTTCTTTCTTCAGCCTTGTCCTCACCCAAGGCTTAAATAGTCGTGTTACCCGGGAACGGGATTGCTGAGTCCTCTGTGGCTCACAGTTACTTCACCACACCAGATGCAGGTTCAGCCGTGTACGATGCAGGAGCTGTTTCAGTGCTTCACCAGGAGTCCGATGAAGATCGTGGCTGTTTGCTTGTGATGTTTTCGATGTTCAGTAGTGGTTTCTACTAGGATTCGATCCTGACCTTTGGCTTTATGTTGTTTTGGTATCTTTTCTTTTGGATCTTCGCCCGATGTTTTGAATGATGTTTTTGCTTATGTAATGTATTGTGTGAAGTGGCGAGTGTAAGCCAACTATCTCCTTTTGCAATTTAATCCCTCTTTTACATGAGTCGTGCAAAGATACCAAAACTTGAGATCATTCTAGGATGGGCTTATACCTTTAAGTCGTGCCTCGACACGTAGGAGGTATAGTCCCATCCTGGGCATTACAAGTTGGTATTCAGAGCCTTCTCCGACCTAGAAGCCCCCACTGATTGATCGAATCATTGACGGTTGAGTCTAGGCACACACTGAAAATGTTTTGAGTCCTATATTTATATCGGAGAGTAGGATTTCTTTGCTTCTCATCCCCTTTCTCTCTGGTGAGGACTCCTGACGATTACTTTTACCTCTTCTACTCTCAAAAAATTGCACCAATTTTTTTTTTAGGATCCCGCGAGTATTCTGGGATTGTTTCGATGTTCTTGTGACAAGGATATTGTTCTCGATGCCTCCTGTTCCCGGGGAGTTGAGCTTCGGGGTATTGTTGTCACAAGCATATCGCGGCAGTACTAAATACTTAAGATGGCCGACATCGAAAATCTCTCCTATACGGCCAGTGGCAAGATAACCCCGACATCACCCAGTACTGGGGAGGTAGTTCGAGAGTATTGCCATAGCTTGTATAGTGGATGCGTTTCGAAGGTCCGAGGTACACAGTTTCCGAGAAAGACTGGTTATGTGTTGAAGGATGGATACACCTGGATGTAGGTTTAGAGTTGATTGCGCGGTGCTTCCCGTGTATCCCCAACACCTGATTGCATAACTGGAAACTTTCGGAAATCTATAGGTGGGTTCATCCAGTAGTCCTAGGCATTCTTCCAACGGATGCACGATATGAAGTTCGGGGTTCTACATTGAGTGAAGTGGTTTTATGGACTTGTTCTGATCGGGAGTTGCATCTTAAAGGGTCCTTGGCTATGCTGATCCGGGGATGACAAAACCCTTTTATAACACGTTCTATGAGCTTTCAGCACGAAGATGTTGAACGAAACTTCTATCTTGTATTTGTTCTATCTGTTCCTTGTTCCTTTTTATTTACCTTTTGTTCTCCAAGTGGCTTCTCGACTAGTTGATGTACCTGCAGAATTCATTCGTTCAATTCTCTGTTCGGATGATATTGTGAAGATGATGCTGCAAAACATCTACCCTTTGTTTTTGTTTTGATTCTGGTATTCGAGTTGCTTCGATGTCAAATGTTGATTCCATACCTTCCTAATCGGTGTTCTCATATTTCTATGGGAGTGCTAATTCTTCTTGACCATCGAGATTTTCATGTTATTCCTTTTCAACCGGTGTGCCTTCTCTTCTAGTTATTCCATACGGACGTCGTTGAGAAATCTGACGATTTGTCTGTTTCATTCATCCCAAGTTGTCTTTGTTTTCCCCACCCTCCCACCCTTCTTCTTCTCGGAGCAAGAAATTCTCAAATGAAGTAACCATTTTATTCATGTGATGTTTCTTCATTCTTTTCCTTCAATGTTCTTATCCGGTGCGTTATCGTGAAGATGCTCAAGAGCTTTAAGTTCATCATTCTTTTGTTCTCTAACTCTGCTGGTGGATGTAATTCAAGATTTCAGTGTTGATCTTATCCTTTTCCTCATTTCACAATGTTTTCTTATTCCGGTGCACCAATTAATCATTCTCCTCTTGTTATTCATATCCGGAGCGCTGAAGATTCATAATTCCATTCTTATCCGTTCAAATTATTTTGAGGATTGTTATCTTGCTCAAGCCATTTAATTCAACCGGTGCAATATCTCTTAAGCAATCTTTTTCAACGATGATTTCTTTGAGTGGGCCCTAACCCACAGGTCTTTTCCAGGGTCTTACCTGACTCTTCTTTTTCCGGAGTTATTTTGAAATTCTTTCAAGTGTGACGTAAGAATGATTTCCATCAGTCACATGCCTTCTCCAAGCTTGTTTTCAATTATTTCCATCTTTAGCTCCACCTTCCTCTTGTCATTCGTCCGGAGTATCTCGATATTCTTCATGGATTTTCTCGTCTTCTTTCTCAGTATTTGGAGACCCGAGAAGTGTTTCTCTTAAATCTTGGCCCGTTCTCGTGAAGATTCGTGGTTCTACCTTCATGCCATCCTCATTATTGTTCAGATTGTAAGGAATTCCTTTATACCCATCCGAAGCATTTCATGCATTCTTTTCTTTGTGATCCTCCGAAGGCCATCATTTCAGAAGATTTCTTCGTTCTCAGTTTTCAACCTCGTCCTCCAAATATTCTTCATTGATGTCTCTTCGTTCGTCTCTATATTCTTATGGTGGTTCTTTCAAGTTTACTCTTCCTTGTTATCGTTTTAATTCTTTTGTTCTTTCACAATCCTACCGGTGGTTCGTTGAAGATTTATCCAAGGTTGTGCTAGTTCTCTCTTAATCCTTTCCAACGAGAATAAGTAGTATGCCAATTCTTTGGTTGTCATCAATTTTAAATTGGCGAAGGATAAGCACACAGTAAATCTTATTCTTATTTCCTCGAGGTGATTTAATCTCTTTTTCCAGAGTTTGTTCATCATATCATATTCTTGGTTCCAAGTTGTTCATCTTGTTTTCCGAAGTTCCAAGTTATTTCAATTATCATTCCAAAGCTCCATCTAATTCACCGCAGGCCTTGAATTCTATTCTTTTCATCTTTCACTTCTAATGCTTTCAATACCGGAGTTTTCATGGTGGTTCATCATGTTTTAATTCATCCTCGAAGTCTTCATCAAGATTCTTGTTGGAGCTCAAGCATTCTTCATCATGCTTTCCAATTGCAATTCTTTCTACCTTATCTTTTCAGATGGTGGTATGCTGTTGGGGAACGTTGCATGGGAAACAAAAAATTTTCCTACGTTCACCAAGATCAATCTAGGAGATGCATCTACGAGGGGAGAGTTGGATCCACATACCCTTGTAGATCGCTAAGCGGAAGCGTTCAAGAACGCGGTTGATGGAGTCGTACTCGCCGCGATTCAGATCGCCGAAGATCCTAGCACCGAAGCAACGGTGCCTCCGCGTTCTTCACACGTACAGCTCGGGGACGTCTCCTCCTTCTTGATCCAGCAAGGGGGAAGGAGAGGTTGATGGAGACACTGGCAGCACGACGGCGTGGTGGAGATGGTGGTGGAGGATTCCAGCAGGGCTTCGCCAAGCACCGTGGGAAAACGAAGATGGATGTGGGAGAGGGAGGGCAGCGCCGAGGCACGAACGTGTGTGGCTGCCCTCCCTCTGCCTCTCTTTATATAGGGGGAGTAGAGGGGAGGGGGTGCCCTAGGGTTTACCCCTAGGGGCGGCGGCCAAGTGGAGATGGGGGGGGGGGCGGCGGCCAGGGCTGCGCCAGGGTTAGGGCTCCCCCCCCCAGGTGCCTTGCCCCCCAAGCTAGGGGGTGCGGCAGCCCTAGGAGGGGCCAGCCCCCCTTGCGCATGAGGAGAGGGCCCAGGGGGGGCGCACAGCCCTATGAGGGCTGTTGTGTCCCCCCTTTGTGGCCCATTAGGCCCGAAACTCCTTCCGGGACCCCGAAACCCCTTTCGGTCATCCGCCGTCTTCCCGATACTCCCCGGAACACTTCCGGACTCCGAACACTCTCATCCTATATATCAATCTTCGTCCCCGGACCATTCCGGAGACCCTCGTCACGTCCGGGATCTCATCCGGGACTCCGAACAACCTTCGGTAACCATGCACTGTTCTCACTAACAACCCTAGCGTCACCGAACCTTAAGTGTGTAGACCCTGCGGGTTCGGAAACTATGCAGACATGACCGAGACACTCCCAGGTCAATAACCAATAGCGGGATCTGGATACCCATATTGGTTCCCACACGTTCCTCGATGATCTCATCGGATGAACCACGATGTCAAGGATTCAGGCAATCCCGTATACAGTTCCCTTTGTCTCGTCGGTATGTTACTTGCCCGAGATTCGATCGTCGGTATCTCCATACCTAGTTCAATTTCGTTACCGGCAAGTCTCTTTACTCGTTACCGTAATACATAATCCCGTGACCAACTACTTAGTCACTTTGAGCTCATTGAGATGATGTATTACCGAGTGGGCCCTGAGATACCTCTCCGTCACACGGAGTGACAAATCCCAGTCTCGATCCATGTCAACTCAACAGACACCTTCGGAGATACCTGTAGAGTACCTTTATAGTCACCCAGTTACGTTGCGACGTTTGGCACACACAAAGCACTCCTACGGTGTCAGTGAGTTACATGATCTCATGGTCATAGGAACTTATACTTGACATGCAGAAAACTATAGCGATAACTGATACGATCAAAAGCTATGTTTAACGTTTGGGTCTCGTCCATCACATCATTCTCCTAATGATGTGATCCCGTTATCAAATGACAACTCATGTCTATGACCTGGAAACCGCGGTCATCTTTGATCAACGAGCTAGTCCAGAAGAGGCTTACTAGGGACACAAAGTTTGTCTATTTATCCACACATGTATATGAGTTTCCAATCAATACAATTATAGCATGGACAATAAACGATTATCATGAACAAGGAAATATAATAATAACTCTTTTATTATTGCCTCTAGGGCATATTTCCAACAATCTCCCACTTGCACTAGAGTCAATAATCTAGCATTACAAGGTAATGAATCTAACACCCATAGAGTCTTGGTGTTGATCATGCTTAGCCCGTGGAAGAGGCTTAGTCAACGGATCTGCAACATTCAAATCCGTGTGTACTTTGCAAATGCTTATGTCCTCCTCCTTGACTGAATCGCGGATGGAATTGAAGCGTCGCTTTATGTGTCTGGTCCTCTTGTGAAACCTTGGTTCCTTGGCTAGAGCAATGGCACCAGTGTTGTCACAGAACAGAGTCATTGGGTTTAGTGCACTAGGCACAACTCCAAGATCTGTCATGAACTCCTTCATCCAGACACCTTCCTTTGCCGCCTCCGAGGCAGCTATGTACTCCGCTTCGCATGTAGAATCGGCTACCACGCTTTGCTTGGAACTGCACCAGCTTACCGCTCCCCCGTTGAGAATATATACGTATCCGGTTTGAGACTTAGAGTCATCCGGATCAGTGTCAAAGCTTGCATCGACGTAACCCTTTACGACGAGCTTTTGATCACCTCCATAAACGAGAAACATTTCCTTAGTCCTTTTCAGGTACTTTAGGATATTCTTGACCGCTGTCCAGTGATCCATACCAGGATTACTTTGAAACCTTCCGGCCATACTTATGGCAAGGCTGACATCTGGTCTTGTGCACAGCATTGCATACATGATAGAGCCTATGGCTGAAGCATAGGGGACGACACTCATCTTTTCTCTATCTTCCGCAGTCACTGGGCATTGAGTCTTACTCAACTTTGTACCTTGCAATACCGGCAAGAACCCCTTCTTGGATTGATCCATTTTGAACTTCTTCAAAATTTTATCAAGGTATGTACTTTGTGAAAGTCCTATCAAGCGTCTTGATCTATCTCTATAGATCTTGATGCCCAATATGAAAGCAGCTTCACCGAGATCCTTCATCGAAAAACTCTTGTTCAAATACCCCTTCACGCTATCCAAAAATTCTATATTGTTTCCAATCAGCAATATGTCATCCACATATAATATTAGAAACGCTATAGAGCTCCCACTCACTTTCTTGTAGATACAAGCTTCATTGTAAACTTGTATAAACCCAAACGCTTTGATCACCTCATCAAAGCGAAGATTCCAACTCCGAGATGCTTGCACCAGCCCATAAATGGAACGCTGGAGCTTGCATACTTTGTCAGCATTCTCTGGATCGACAAAACCTTCTGGTTGCATCATATACAACTCTTCCTTAAGAAAACCGTTAAGGAACGCTGTTTTGACATCCATCTGCCAAATTTCATAATCAAAAATGCAGCTATTGCTAACATGATTCGGACGGATTTAAGCATCGCTACGGGTGAGAAAGTCTCATCGTAGTCAATCCCTTGAACTTGTGAAAAACCCTTTGCCACAAGTCGAGCTTTATACACGGTGACATTACCGTCAGCGTCCGTCTTCCTCTTAAAAATCCATTTATTCTGAATGGCCTTCCGCCCTTCAGGTAATACTTCCAAAGTACATACTTTGTTTTCATACATGGATCCCATCTCGGATTTCATGGCCTCTAACCATTTGTCGGAATCCGGGCCCACCATCGCTTCTCCATAGCTCGTAGGTTCACCGTTGTCTAACAACATGACCTCCAAGACAGGGTTACCATACCACTCAGGTGCAGTGCGTACCCTTGTCGACCTACGAGGTTCGGTAGTAACTTGATCAGAAGCTTCTTGATCATCATCATTGGCTTCCTCTTCAACCGCTGCAGGCTCCACAAAAACATCTTTCTGTGCTGCGCAACTCTCTGGTTGAAGCAGAGGTTCAGTAACCTCATCAAGTTCTACCTTCCTCCCACTCAATTCTTTCGAGAGAAACTCTTTCTCGAGAAAGGACCCGTTCTTAGCGACAAACACTTTGCCTTCGGATCTGAGATAGAAGGCGTACCCAACAGTTTCTTTTGGGTATCCTATGAAGACACATTTGTCCGCTTTGGGTTCGAGCTTTTCTGGCTGAGGCCTTTTGACATAAGCATCGCAACCCCAAACCTTGAGAAAAGACAACTTAGGTTTCTTACCAAACCATAGTTCATACGGTGTTGTCTCAACGGACTTGGATGGAGCCCTATTTAAAGTGAATGCAGCTGTCTCTAACGCATATCCCCAAAATGATAGTGGCAAATCGGCAAGAGACATCATAGAACGCACCATATCTAATAGGGTTCGATTACGACGTTCGGACACACCATTACGCTGTGGTGTTCCAGGTGGCGTCAACTGTGAAACGATTCCACATTTTCTCAAGTGATTGCCAAACTCATAACTCAGATACTCTCCCCCTCGATCAGATCGTAGGAATTTGATGTTCTTGTTACGATGATTCTCAACTTCACTCTGAAATTGCTTGAACTTTTCAAACGTTTCAGACTTATGCTTCATCAAGTAAATATACCCGTATCTACTCAAGTCGTCAGTGAAGGTGAGAAAGTAACGATATCCACCGCGCGCCGTGACACTCATCGGGCCACACACATCAGTATGTATGATTTCCAATAAGTCACTTGCCCGTTCCATTGTTCCTGAAAACGGGGTCCTTGTCATCTTGCCCATGAGGCACGGCTCGCATGTGTCAAGTGATTCAAAATCAAGAGACTCCAAAAGTCCATCAGCATGGAGCTTCCTCATGCGTTTTACGCCGATATGACCCAGACGACAGTGCCACAAGAAAGTGGTACTATCGCTAACTACTCTACATCTTTTGGCATCAATGTTATGAACATGTGTATCATCACTATCGAGATTCAATAAGAATAAACCCCTCACTTCGGGTGCATGACCATAAAAGATATTACCCATATAAATAGAACAACCTTTATTCTCTGATTTAAATGAGCAACCGTCTCGCATCAAACAAGATCCAGATATAATGTTCATGCTTAACGCAGGCACTAAATAACAATTATTCAGGTTCATAACTAATCCCGATGGTAATCGAAGAGCGAGCGTGCCGACGGCGATCACATCAACCTTGGAACCATTTCCCACGTGCATCGTCACTTCGTCCTTCGCCAGCCTCCGTTTATTCCGCAGTTCCTGTTTAGAGTTGCAAATGTGAGCAACCGAACCGGTATCAAATACCCAGGCACTACAACGAGAGTTGGTAAGGTACACATCAATAACATGTATATCACATATACCTTGCTTGTTGTTGTTGTTGGCCCCCTTCTTGTCTGCCAGATACTTGGGACAGTTCCGCTTCCAGTGGCCGTTCCCCTTGCAATAGAAACACTCAGTCTCTGGCTTGGGCCCAGCCTTGGGTTTCTTCACTGGATGAGCAACTGCCTTGCCACCCTTCTTAGAGTTACCCTTCTTGCCCTTGCCATTCTTCTTGAAACTGGTGGTTTTATTGACCATCAACACTTGATACTCCTTTTGGATGTCTGCCTCAGCGACTTTCAGCATCGAAAACAGCTCGGCGATGGTTTTGTTCATCCCTTGCATGTTATACTGCTGCACGAAGCTCTTGTAGCTAGGCGGGAGTGACTGGAGAATTCTGTCAATGATAGCCTCCTCCGGGAACACAAGTCCCAGATCAGCTATGCGGGTATAGTACCCAGACATCTTCAGTAAGTGCTCACTGACAGACGAATTCTCCTCCATCTTGCAAACAAAGAATTTATCGGTGGTCTCATACCTCTCGATCTTGGCATTCTTTTCAAAGATGAACTTCAACTCCTGGAACATCTCATATGCTCCATGACGTTCAAAACGCCTTTGAAGTCCTCCTTCCAAGCTATACAATATGGCACACTGCACTACTGAGTAGTCATCCGAACGCGACTACCAGGCGTTCATAACGTCCGCAGAGGCCTGAGGAGCGGGGGGTTCACCTAGCGGTGCATTTAAGACATAAACCTTTTGGGCAGCTGTGAGGATGATCCTCAGATTGCGGAGCCAGTCCACAAAGTTGCTCCCATCATCTTTCAGTTTAGCTTTCTCTAGGAACGCATTAAAATTCAGGGGAGCTACTGCGCGAGCCATCTACAACAAAAGATTTGCAAAGACATTTTAGACTATTGTTCATGATAAGTGAGTTATTACCTAATCAAATTATTTATAACTCCCACTCAAATTGACATCCCTCTGGTCATTCGAGCGTGACATGATCCAGATCCACCAACCCAAGTCCGATCATCACGTGAGATGAGGTGGTGTCAATGGTGAACATCTACATGTTGATCATATCTACTATATGACTCATGCTCGACCTTTCGGTCTTCCGTGTTCCGAGGACATGTCTGTACATGCTAGGCTCGTCAAGTCTAACCCGAGTGTTCTGCATGTGCAAAACTGGCTTGCACCCGTTGTATGCGAACGTAGAGTCTATCACACCCGATCATCACGTGGTGCTTCGAAACGACGAACCTTCGCAACGGCGCACACTCGGGGGGAACACAATTTTATCTTGAAATTTTAGTGAAGGATCATCTTATAATGCTACCGTCGTCCTAAGCAAAATAAGATGCATAAAAGGATTAACATCACATGCAAATCATAAGTGACATGATATGGCCATCAACTCGTGCTTTTGATCTCCATCTCCAAAGCACCGGCATGATCTCCATCGTCACCGGCGCCACACCATGATCCCCATCATCATGATCTCCATCATCGTGTCGCCATCGGGGTTGTCGCGCGCCCACCATGCTCTTACTACTATTGCTACCGTTTAGCGATAAAGTAAAGCATTACAAAGCGCTTAATGATTGACACGCAGGTCATACAAAAATTAAAGACAACCCTATGGCTCCTGCCGGTTGCCGTATACATCGACATGCAAGTCGATATTAACTATGACAACATGATCATCTCATACATCAAATATATTTCATCATGTCATTAGCCATATCATATCACATACATACCCTGCAAAAACAAGTTAGACGTCCTCTAAATTGTTGTTGCATGTTTTACGTGGCTGCTATGGGTATCTAGCAAGAACGCTTCTTACCTACGCAAAGCCACAACGGTGATATTCAAGTTGCTATTTAACCTTCTACAAGGACCGCCTTGTTCTATTCCGATTCAACTAAGATAGGAGAGACAGACACCCGCCAGCCATCTTATGCAACAAAAGTCACATGTCTGTCGATGGAACCGGTCTCATGTACGTGGACATGTAAAGTTGGTCCGGGCCGCTTCATCCCATAATACCGCTGAATCAAGAAAGACTAAGGAGGGAAGCAATCTAAACATCAACGTCCACAAACCCTTTTGTGTTCTACTCGTGAAAGCATCTACGCAAGATCCTAGCTCTGATACCACTGTTGGGGAACGTTGCATGGGAAACAAAAAAATTTCCTACGTTCACCAAGATCAATCTAGGAGATGCATCTACGAGGGGAGAGTTGGATCCACATACCCTTGTAGATCGCTAAGCGGAAGCGTTCAAGAACGCGGTTGATGGAGTCGTACTCGCCGCGATTCAGATCGCCGAAGATCCTAGCACCGAAGCAACGGTGCCTCCGCGTTCTTCACACGTACAGCTCGGGGACGTCTCCTCCTTCTTGATCCAGCAAGGGGGAAGGAGAGGTTGATGGAGACACCGGCAGCACGACGGCGTGGTGGAGATGGTGGTGGAGGATTCCAGCAGGGCTTCGCCAAGCACCGTGGGAAAACGAAGATGGATGTGGGAGAGGGAGGGCAGCGCCGAGGCACGAACGTGTGTGGCTGCCCTCCCTCTGCCTCTCTTTATATAGGGGGAGTAGAGGGGAGGGGGCGCCCTAGGGTTTACCCCTAGGGGCGGCGGCCAAGTGGAGATGGGGGGGCGGCGGCCAGGGCTGCGCCAGGGTTAGGGCTCCTCCCAGGTGCCTTGCCCCCAAGCTAGGGGGTGCGGCAGCCCTAGGAGGGGCCAGCCCCCCTTGCGCATGAGGAGAGGGCCCAGGGGGGGGGGCGCACAGCCCTATGAGGGCTGTTGTGTCCCCCCTTTGTGGCCCATTAGGCCCGAAACTCCTTCCGGGACCCCGAAACCCCTTTCGGTCATCCGCCGTCTTCCCGATACTCCCCGGAACACTTCCGGACTCCGAACACTCTCATCCTATATATCAATCTTCGTCCCCGGACCATTCCGGAGACCCTCGTCACATCCGGGATCTCATCCGGGACTCCGAACAACCTTCGGTAACCATGCACTGTTCTCACTAACAACCCTAGCGTCACCGAACCTTAAGTGTGTAGACCCTGCGGGTTCGGAAACTATGCAGACATGACCGAGACACTCCCAGGTCAATAACCAATAGCGGGATCTGGATACCCATATTGATTCCCACACGTTACTCGATGATCTCATCGGATGAACCACGATGTCAAGGATTCAGGCAATCCCGTATACAGTTCCCTTTGTCTCGTCGGTATGTTACTTGCCCGAGATTCGATCGTCGGTATCTCTATACCTAGTTCAATCTCGTTACCGGCAAGTCTCTTTACTCGTTACCGTAATACATAATCCCGTGACTAACTACTTAATCACTTTGAGCTCATTGAGATGATGTATTACCGAGTGGGCCCGGAGATACCTCTCCGTCACACGGAGTGACAAATCCCAGTCTCGATCCATGTCAACTCAACAGACACCTTCGGAGATACCTGTAGAGTACCTTTATAGTCACCCAGTTACGTTGCGACGTTTGGCACACACAAAGCACTCCTACGGTGTCAGTGAGTTACATGATCTCATGGTCATAGGAACTTATACTTGACATGCAGAAAACTATAGCGATAACTGACACGATCAAAAGCTATGTTAACGTTTGGGTCTCGTCCATCACATCATTCTCCTAATGATGTGATCCCGTTTATCAAATGACAACTCATGTCTTATGACCTGGAAACCGCGGTCATCTTTGATCAACGAGCTAGTCCTGTAGAGGCACACTAGGGACACAAAGTCTGTCTATTCATCCACACGTGTATCTGAGTTTCCAATCAATACAGTTATAGCATGGATAATAAACGATTATCATGAACAAGGAAATATAATAATAACTCTTTTATTATTGCCTCTAGGGCATATTTCCAACAGCTGTTGGGGAACGTTGCATGGGAAACAAAATTTTTTCCTACCGTTCACCAAGATCAATCTAGTAGATGCAACTACGAGCAAGGAGTGTGATCTACGTACCCTTGTAGATCGCTAAGCGGAAGCGTTATGAACGCGGATGATGGAGTCGTACTCGTCGCGATTCAGATCGCCGAAGACCTAGCACCGAAGCAACGGTGCCTCCGCGTTCTTCACACGTACGGCTCGGGGACGTCTCCTCCTTCTTGATCCAGCAAGGGGTGGAGGAGAGGTTGATGGAGAACCGGCAGCACGACGGCGTGGTGGTGATGGTGGAGAAGAACTCCAGCAGGGCTTCGCCTAAGCACCGCGGGAGAAGAAGATATGAAGGGAGAGGGAGGGCAGCACCGAGGCACGAACTGTGTTGGCTGCCCTCCCTTTGCCCCACTATATATAGGGGGGGTGGAGAGGCTAGGGCGCCCTAGGGTTTCCCCCTAGGGGCCGGCGGCCAGGGCAAGGGGAGGGGGGCGGCGGCCAGGGCAGGGGGAGGCGCCCAGGCCCTAGGGTTTCCCCCCTAGGTGCCTTGCCCCCCAAGTCCCAAGGGGTGCGGCCAGCCCTAGGGGGTCCCACCCCCTTAGCCGCATGGGGAGAGGGCCCAGGGGGGGGCGCACAGCCCCCTGAGGGCTGTGGTGTCCCCCCTTGTGGCCCAATAGGCCCAGAACACCTTCCGGACCCCCCGAAAACCTTCCCGGTACTCCGCCGATTTCCCGATGCTCCCCGGAACACTTCCGGTACTCCGAAACCTTTCATCCTATATATCAATCTTCGTCTCCGGACCATTCCGGAGACCCTCGTCATGTCCGGGATCTCATCCGGGGCTCCGAACAACCTTCGGTAACCATGCACTCTTCTCACTAACAACCCTAGCGTCACCGAACGTTAAGTGTGTAGACCCTGCGGGTTCGGAAACCATGTAGACATGACCGAGACACTCCCAGGTCAATAACCAATAGCGGGATCTGGATACCCATATTGGCTCCTACATGTTTCTCGATGATCTCATCGGATGAACCACGATGTCAAGGATTCAGGCAATCCCGTATACAGTTCCCTTTGTCTCGTCGGTATGTTACTTGCCCGAGATTCGATCGTCGGTATCTCTATACCTAGTTCAATCTCGTTACCGGCAAGTCTCTTTACTCGTTACCGTAATACATAATCCCGTGACCAACTACTTAGTCACTTTGAGCTCATTGAGATGACGTATTACCGAGTGGGCCCGGAGATCCCTCTCCGTCACACGGAGTGACAAATCCCAGTCTCGATCCATGTCAACTCAACAGACACCTTCGGAGATACCTGTAGAGTACCTTTATAGTCACCCAGTTACGTTGCGACGTTTGGCACACACAAAGCACTCCTACGGTGTCAGTGAGTTACATGATCTCATGGTCATAGGAACTTATACTTGACATGCAGAAAACTATAGCGATAACTGATACGATCAAAAGCTATGTTTAACGTTTGGGTCTCGTCCATCACATCATTCTCCTAATGATGTGATCCCGTTATCAAATGACAACTCATGTCTATGACCTGGAAACCGAGGTCATCTTTGATCAACGAGCTAGTCCTGAAGAGGCTTACTAGGGACACAAAGTTTGTCTATTTATCCACACATGTATATGAGTTTCCAATCAATACAATTATAGCATGGATAATAAACGATTATCATGAACAAGGAAATATAATAATAACTCTTTTATTATTGCCTCTAGGGCATATTTCCAACAGTATGCCATTTTTGACAATTTCCCTTCATGTTTCACGATTCACGAGTTGTCAGGAATGAGATATTTAAAACCATCATTTCTTTCCCTCTAGGAGATCTTTTCAACCCCTCATTGTTGTTTCTTGGAGTTATCTTGGGTTGTATTTCACCTAAAGCTTTCCCTAAGGATTGTTGTTATTATGGTGCTCATAAATGACCCAAGTTCTTCATTTATCATTCCGGTGAAATAAGTTTTTCATCTCCTTGTTGATCTCAATCAATCAATTGTTTAAGTTAGTGGCTGGTTGTCACCTCTTAATTTTGAGATGTTCTCCGTAAGCCCACATCAAGCTTATTCGTTTTCGTTGTTGATTTTTCCAACAACTCCGTTCAACCCTTCTTCGTAAAGATGCTCTTTCAATTCATTCGTGGGAGAAGTTGTCATGTTCTTCTCCATTCTTTTCTTTCCAACGATCTATATTCTATTCTTCATTCCGGAGGCATTGTGATGTTTCTCTCTCCAACCATCATCTTGTCATATCTATATCATGTTCTTTCATTGTTTATCTATTTAACCGGAGTGTTGTATTCTTCATTCAATTCTCTCATCTTATCAAGTTTGCCTCTCTTTTCAACCGGAGTGCTGTCTGGATCTTTCTTATCCTTTGTGCCATTCTTTAATTGTTTCAGAGGCAATATATTGTTGATTTTCATCAAGTATCACTACATCTCCTCAAGTTTTTGTTCTTTTCCTTCCATTTACAGACGGAATGCTGTCCAAATTCTGTCATTCTTATTCCTTGGCTATACCATTGCGGTTTCATATTCTTTGGTTCGTAAGCTCTCGTTTCATGTCTTTCAACCTACAAGGTTCTCATAATGTTCCTTGTTCCTCTTTTCTAACGGAGTGTTCTCATCTTCGTTCATCTTTGTTGTTTTGTTCTTTCAACTTGTTCAACCTCTCAAGGTTCTTTGGTTTCACTCGTCTATCAAAGAAGCAACTTTGTTTTACCTCTTCCTCTTCCGTTTTTACCCGGTGATATCTCTAGGATCTCGGGTCGAGATCCTCTGTTAGTGTGGGAGAGTTGTGATGCCCGAGACCGACGTCCCAGAAGATCCCAGAAGATTCCAGATGTTCCGGGTCTCCCGTGTGTTCTTTGTGCTTGTGTTATTTTATTTTTTGCATTGCATCATGTCATCATGCCATCATGTCATATTTATTTTGCATCTCAACTAAATAAATCGTGTGGACCTTCGGTCCATTTAAATCGAGGGAAGGTGACTTCTCTTTAAAACTTATAAAAGTCTCTCAATATTAGGGAGCTATATTAAAAATATTCCAATTGTCCGTAACACACTTGCAATTTTTCTCCATGTCTCTTAATTCAAATTTCACCATAAAAAACCTTCCCTATATTCTTTTCCCAATTATCGAGGCTCCTCCAATTATCTAGACTCTTTTCAAACTCCTTGAGGCAAGCTAAATGTTTTAGTTTGCATGTCCCTATTTTTGTTGGAACTATTTTGTTGGGTTGGTTTTATTCCATAAAACCTTACAAAATGTTCCGTCTTTTCTTTTCTGTTCATGACCTTCTTCTCTTATTTTATTTTTTTGCTCTCTCTCTTTTATTTTCTGTTTAAGAGATTAAACAGAAGAGAGGCAGCCAGCCTTTCCAGGCCCAGTCGCCACCCCCTTAGGCCATTCCAGGCCACTATTCATCCCAGCCGGCCCAGCTCCTAGGCCATTTGGCCCAACTCCGGCTAACCCTAACTCCCTTCGCAGCTCTCCCTCGCTCTCCCTCTCTCCCCGCAGCCCGTCGCCACCCTCTCGTCCCTCTCTCTCTTTCCCTCGAGCGAGCCCACCCTTCTGCCTCGCTCGCCTCCCCCCGATTCCCTCCTTCGATCCACTCCTCCAGCGCCGCGATCTCCCTCTCAGGCCCGAGGCCGTAGCTCCCGAGCCCGACCATCTCTCTCCCTCGCGACGCCCCATCACGGCTCGTCCCTCGTCCGCGGCTTCCCTCCCAGCGCCAGGGGCGCCCTTCCTCTGGCCTCGGGCGCCCGCACCCTCCAGGCCATGGCCCCAGCTCCGCGGTGCCGCGAGCCGGCGAGCCCCGCC
>LR738716.1:61171980-61208046 GCA_902687465.1 Secale cereale
ACGTTACGGGGAGGAAGCTCAGACCCATTCCTGGTCATACTGTGTTTCCTGTGTGGAAGGTGGTGTCGGAGTCGAATACATGTCCACCCACTTGTTGTGCTCATGGATTATGAGTCGAACGACTAGTCTAGACTAGTCGCTCAAGTAGTCTATGAGTCCTAAAGTGGCTGCCGACTCGTTTTCTCGTGTAGACTACAAAGATGAGTCGAGCTGTGGATCGACTAGTCGACGACTAGTCTGGACTAGTCGACGTGTTCGAGTCGAGCGACTCAAAAAACTAAGGTGTTCTGCTATGTTGGTCTTGGGAAGTTGTCACACTAAGGTGTTCTGCTATGTTTTTTATGCTAGTGCTGCTGTGCTGGACTGTTGTATACTGTACTTGTATACTTCCCATGCATTCATTTGTATTGTATACTGTACTTGTATACTTATATAGTGTAATACTACATACTACTACTAGGTATTAGTAGTTATGTACTGTAAGTTCAGTGTTACAGTACCATGTCGACTAGTCTCGCACTAGTCTAGACTAGTCTATGAGTCTCAACCTTGGAACGACTCGTCGACTCTTCGACTCGTAAACCTTGGTTGTGCTGCGACAACTAATCATCTTCCTGGAGGACGACTGGAGCTAATCATCTTCCTGGAGGATGACTGGAACTAATCATCTTCCTGGAGGACGACTGGAGCTAATCATCTTCTTGGAGGACGATTAGGTCCAGTCGTCCTCCACGAAGACGATTAGGTTAGAGGCCAGAAGTAGTTTAGCCAGCAACGAAGTTGAATTTGAGGTTTCCTCGTGCAAGGGTATTAATTTGACATCCACGAGGAAAATCTTTTAATCTTGTATCAATACACTTTATCAAAAGTTTACTGGCTATAATCCGAAGGTTATTATGCTTGTTAAATTCTTCCTATATAAGAATTGCTCGACAAGAATATGATCTGTACGAAAAAAATTCTGCTCTGGCAAAGCATTCATCATGTTTATTTTTCTGTGTGTGGTCAGTACGATTTTACAAACAGCGTTTGCGCCTTTTTATCTGCTTCAGCTAAAAAAAACATCTGTTCATTATTAACAGCATGATTTTTTGCTTGTTAATTAGAGAGGTAATTCAAGTCAGCTATGATGTCTAAAAGGATTGTGTTGCCCTGTTAGAGGCCAGAAGTAGTTTAGCCAGCAACGAAGTTGAATTTGAGGTTTCCTCGTGCAAGGGTATTAATCTGACATCCACAAGGAAAATCTTTTAATCTTACTTGTATCAATACACTTTATCAGAAGTTTACTGGCTATAATCCGAAGGTTATTATGCTTGTTAAATTCTTCCTACATAAGAATTGCTTGACAAGAACATGATCTATACGAAAAAAATTCTGCTCTGGCAAAGCATTCATCATGTTTGTTTTTCTGCTTGTGGTCAGTATGATTTTACAAACAGCATTTGCGCCTTTTTATCTGCTTCGGCTAAAACAAACATTTGTTCATTATTAACAGCATGATTTTTTGCTTGTTAATTAGAGAGGTAATTCAAGTCAACTATGATGTCTAAAAGGATTGTGTTGCCCTGTTAGAGACCAGAAGTAGTTTAGCCAGCAACGAAGTTGAATTTGAGGTTTCCTCGTGCAAGGGTATTAATCTGACATCCACGAAGAAAATCTTTTAATCTTGTGCATGGGTATCAATACGACTTCTGTAAGAAAAATCTATTAATCTGCGTGTTGTTTCCTTGCTACATTATTTAAGTTGTATATATACACTGTGGCTCCATGCCAGAGTCCTCTACCAGTAGATTGTATCTTGTTGATCCCATGTTAGCAGAGGATTATGTGCACTCTAGTATAATGCCCGTGCGTTTGCTGTTGAACTGCGTTTGCTGTTGAACTGCAAAAACTGATCGCAGTTGTATTTGATTAGTAGTATGCAGCAGCCAATGCACTTGTTACTTGACATCATAGAAAGTACCCCCTCTGTCCCAAACTATGTGTCTTAATCTTAATACAACTTTGTACTAGAGTTAGTACAAAGCTGAGACACTTATTTTGGGATGGAGGGAGTAATACACCATAACCATAAAAAACTAAGAACACTAAGTATCAACCAATGGCACGTGTCATAGCTGGATTCTGAAATTTGAAAGCTAGGATGACAGATATAGGAGGAGGGCGGTCGGGGAATGGGGATTAGGGAAAGGGGTGGCCGAGGATAAAAAATCATCTGCGGATTGACTTGTTGGCTTGTGTCGCAGTAAAAGAAATCCTGTACCGTGTACTGATCAAATACTTCCCCGTTCAAAACATGAGTAAGGTGGTGTTTGTTTGAGTTGTGTATAGCGACAAATGAGGGGTTCGAGACTCCACAATTGCACTACTTGTTACTGTTTTGTTTATTTATTTATTTCAAATCAAAAGAGGCCCGGTGACCTCACCAACAACTTGAATTGCAGCTCTCTCTGATTGTAAAGTTTTACAGAATTTCGTTTACTATGTGCAGGTATGTGCAATGTGTAGTGCAGAACTTTCTACCTCAGCAAACAAGCAGGCATGACCAACAGTTGGCACTAGAACTTATACAGAAGAAAAATAAGTTCGCACTTGGTGGGAGTATGTAGTAGCAGCGTCATAATATTATCCCTGATGTTTAAACCAGAGCAGCAGAAACATGTACTCCCTCCGTCCCATAATGTAAGACATTTTTTGACAATAGTGTAGTGTCAAAAAACGTCCTACATTATTGGACGGAGGGAGTACAAACTTGCGAAGGGACAAACTTGTATTCCCTCTGTTCCTAAATATTTGTCTTTCTAGACATTTAAAATGGACTACAACATACGGATGTATGTAGACATATTTTAGAGTGTAGATTCAGTCATTTTGCTCGTATGTGGTCACTTGTTGAAATCTCTAGAAAGATAAATATTTAGGAATGGAGGGAGTACAAATTATCTCATGTTTTAGTATTCAGTCGTAGGGAAATATTTGATTATTCATTAATGCAAAATCATTTTTTTGAAACTTTCAGAATTATTCATTAATGCACAGAAATATGTAGGGAAATATTTGATTGATATCTACTCCCTCCATTCCTAAATATTTGTCTTTCTAAAGATTTCAACAAGTGACTACATACGAAGCAAAATGAGTGAATCTACACTCTAAAATATGTTTACATACATCCAATATGTTGCACTCCATTTGAAATCCCTAGAAAGACAAATGTTTAGGAACGGAGGGAGTATATATGAATACAATTAATAAATAATTTAAAACTTGCCAAAATGTCGAATAATCAGTAGGAAATTGTTGTTAGGTGCTTACCGTATATTTGGATGTAAATAAACACCAATTAATTGGGATATGTGAGAATTAACTTCGTACCTGAAATAGCGTGTCAGCAGGGGCTATAAATACCAGCTATGTCTGTTCGTAACAGAGCACAAGCCTTTGTGTATTTGACTCCCGCCAAAAGATAACAAGCACAAACCTTTGTGTATTTGACTCCCGCCAAAAGATAACAGAGCACAAACCTTTGGGTATTTGACTCCCGCCAAAAGACGTATCTGTGCAAACGTTTGGGTAGGTTCTATAACACAATAGTAGTACTCCTATGTTGTTGAGTTTCTGAAACTAATGTATTTTTAATTATATTTTTGCAGTGTGTGGGAAACAAAACGACCGGAACAAAAAGATGAGACAGTCGGGAGGCCCACCCAGCATCGGAGGCACCGGGGAGAACCTGACCCGGTCAGGAAATCTGTTCAGCCACCTCACCCATGCTCCATCTACTATAGGAGCGCGAGCAAGTAGCCGAGTCTTTTCAACTGCATCCTCCGCCCATCTCGGTCCTTTCGGAGGTGGCCCATCGCGTGTTGGTCTTCCGGCCACGGGTGTCTCCCTCACCCAGAGCTCCCAGCTTGCCGCCCCCCTCGTCGGCCATGCCACGCCGGTGCAGAGCAACAACGACATAACTCGTGATCTTCTTCAGTGGAATGATGTTTCGGCATCTTCGACTATGCTACCTCATAGGAATGGTGTTTTAGAGTCTTCGGCTATGATGGCTCGAAGTAACCATCGTTTCCCCTTCCACTTGCCTCAACCACACTCTGCGGCTCCGAACGATGACATCAACTCTGGAGGGTCGGCGCGGATTCATCCCCACTACTACCCCGACTCCATTTTTGTGAATCGTCCTTCTGTGCCACGCCAACCTCCACACACTTGCACAAGCCATACATTTTCACAGTTTCTGGCACGACCGCGACATGAGGTGCCCATACAGTTTCGTATGGAGCATGGCGCCCTTCGTGGCCCGATCGCGGTGGCTTCCAATCCTCTCACCACTTCGTCGGTGATAGGAGCGTCGGACTCAAGCCGAGCACAGAGTGTCGGGCTGCTCAATGGTGGCGCACTTACACAAGAAGCGGGCAACAGATTTGTGCAACGGAGAGAGCCGATTGGTCGCAACAATGAGCTCGTGTTTCTCATGGGCACCAGACCCGTGTCACGCAGAGAGCCGATTCACGAGCTTGCATTTCTCGCAGGCACGGGATCTTTGCAGCTCACAGAGTTGACGAGCTTCGAAGTTGGTCACCTGCATACGGGTGTGCTTCCTGTAGGCACTAGACCTATGCAGCGAACAGAGCCGGCGGGCTTCGGTGGTGGTCGTCTCCACGGGCATGCGCTTCTTGCGGGCAGTGGATCCGTGCACAGTACGATGCCGAGCTTCAACATCGGTCTCCTCCATGGGCATGCGCCTCTTGGAGGCCCTAGATCTGTGTCGCACAGACAACCTACATACCTCTTTGCTAGCATGACACAGGGCGGCGGCCGAGCGACCACGGCGGCGACAAACGAGCACATGGCGCGGCGCCTCACTAGGATGGTTAGAATCGGAGAAACCACGGCCAGAGCTCGTGCGCGCATCCTCGCAGGTAACCACCGCGTGCTTCATCTGTCGTGTATCATTTGCTTGGATGCAAGTGCGATACACGCTTAACACAATATTTTTGCTTCATTTTTGTGTCTGCTGCAGCTGCTCGTGGTCGTGGGAGGCAAGGCGGTGCAAACCAGGAGCAGTCTGACTGGACCAGTCACCGAAGGATATGAACCTTGCCGGTCGACGCCTATCTTCCGTCGGGTCGGCGTGAAGAATAAACCTTAGTTGTGTTTTTACTCTGTTGAATTTTCATTTCAAATAAAGGTCAGTAGACCGGTATCATGTTTACCCCGTCCCGAAATGTAAGACGTTTTTTGATACTATGATAGTGTTAAAAAACGTCTTACATTTTGGGACGGAGGGAGTACAATTTATTACTGTAACTATATGTAAGACGGTTTTAATTTATTTATTCGATGTTCCTTGGTGAGATGCAATTAAAAATATATACCTCTTGAATTCTTTCGAGCAGAATTATGTCATTTGTGTTAAATGGACACTTTACTGGTGTATGGCTTGAGCTACGTGCATTGTTTGGCCGTTGGTAGCAGCGTGTTACGTGCTAGTATAATAATGTATATGTACAAGTTTTTTTTTTGTTGAGAAATGTACTATATGTTCAAGTTGGTGGTAATTTCCTCGTCCTTTTGAGGAGGATAAAGAGGGGTTTCCATCAGAAAAGGGCACTAGCAAAGCCACCTTCAGACTGTCAAAGGAAAGGAAAAGAAAGAAAAGAAAACAAAGCCAACTTGAGAACGGGCGAGTCCCAGTCCGAAGAAAGGAGCAGTGGCAAGGCAGAAGGAGCTTTCATCTCGGTCAAACGGGAAAAAGCAGAAGGAGCTTCTCTCTGAAGACGAAGACGGAATCCAGTGCGCAGCTCCCCCATATTCCCGACGATCCGATGACGGTGAGGCGAGGTAGTAGAGCAGAGTTGACCTCGACGGACCTGTGTCTGTGGATTGTGTCTGTGGATTGTGGTGGTGTGGCGCACGGGGGCGGGAGGCGCTGCCGCCTCGACCGGCACGGTGCGCCTGCGCGCGCACCACCGTGGGACGGGAGGGAACGGACGGGGGAGATGAGCGCCGGGTGGCTGGCTGGTGCGATGCGGCGACAGACGTGCTGAGAATGGCCACGCGCTTTCCTTCTTTCTTTCTTCACCTGAAAAGAAAGTACCGGGAAAAGGCGAAGTTAGGAAACTTCGGCCGGCGTGAGTAAAATATCTCAGACGGTCGTGGTCTGGAGAGGATGGCCGTAGCAGTAGCCTTTGTCCTGTTTGAACAGCGGCAAACTCGCACCGTTGGACGGCACGGTACCCGGCGAGACGCGACGTGCCGGAAAGGAAAGGCAGCTTCACTTCACTTCACCCCCCCGTCTAAAGCTTTGATGCCGGCAGCAGGAACGCGGGATGGATCCGATGTGCAAGAACAAAAGCAAGCCACCCACGCAACGGCACAATTTCCCTTCCCCTTTGCTGTTGTCTCTGGCTTTTCCTTTCTTTTCTTTTCCCCGATCTCAGAGTTCCACAGCCCCCCAACTCACGGTCTCAGCATGTGTTTGCTGTACACGAACGTGCACCTGAATCAGATCAGTAGTAATGTACTAGTACTGCCGTCTCAATGATGTCGCTGAGATCCTCAAAACTCAAAAGCCGCGTCTCACGACTGCCCAAGCGCCGTTGATTAGTGTATGATACCGATTGTACCGTTGCCGTCGTCAAAGCCGCTTCGGGTTCAAACCCCTACTTAAACCTCCCTCCTCCTCGATCCCCTCTGGTCCTCCACACGTCAACGCTCTCTCGCTCTCCAACGGCGACTCCGCACGACCGCACGCAGCAGAGCAGGGCCAGGGCCATGGTGGCGTCCATGGCGGTCTCCCCCCTCCGGCCGCTCCTCGTTCTCCTCCTCGCCGCCCTCGCCTGCCACGGTAAGCCATTCCCCCCTCCGCTCACCCGACCCACCCAGAGCCGAGCTAGTTGCTGACGTGTGCTGCGTTGCTCTGTCCGTTTCTTGTCCTCCTGCAGCGGCGGACGCGAGCTGGAGCGGCCACGGGCACGGGCGCGGCCTCGGCGTCAACTACGGCAGGGTGGCGGACGACATCCCGACGCCGCGGCGGTCCGTGCAGCTGCTGCGCGCGGCGGGGGCGGGCTCCGTCAAGATCTACGACGCCAACCCGGCGGTGCTCCGCGCGCTGGCCGGGACGGGCATGCCGGTCTCCATCATGGTGCCCAACCAGATCATCCCGGCCCTGGCCGCCTCCTACGCCGCCGCCGACCGCTGGGTCGCCGACAACCTGCTCCCCTACCTCCCGCGCACGCGGGTCAAGTACCTGCTCGTCGGCAACGAGGTGCTCTCCGACGGCTCCATCGCCGCCTCCACCTGGACCCGCATCGTGCCGGCCATGGAGAACCTCCACCGCAGCCTCCGCGCGCGTCGCGTCAGTCGCGTCAAGCTCGGCACCACGCTCGCCATGGACGCGCTCGTCAACGGGGCCTTCCCGCGCCCGCCCTCCGCCGCGGCCTTCCGCCCCGACATCGCCGAGTCCGTGCTGCGCCCGCTGCTCCGCTTCCTCGAGGGCACCAACTCCTACTACTTCGTCGACGCCTACACCTACTTCGTCTGGGCCGGCAGCAACGGCACCGTCCCGCTCGACTACGCGCTCCTCCAGGCCTCCACGCGCGCCCGCTACGTCGACCCCGGCACGGGGCTCACCTACACCAACCTGCTCGACGAAATGCTCGACGCCGTGGGCGCCGCCATGTCCAAGCTCGGCCACGGGGGCGTCAGGATCGCCATCGCCGAGACCGGCTGGCCCAACGGCGGCGACTACGAACAGATCGGCGCCAACGTCCACAACGCCGCCGTCTACAACAGGAACCTCGCCGCGCGGATGGCCAGGAACCCCGGCACGCCGGCGCGGCCGGGCGCCAGGATGCCGGTGTTCGTCTTCTCCCTGTACAACGAGAACCTCAAGCCAGGCCCGGGCACGGAGCGCCACTGGGGCATCTACTACGCCAACGGCACGGCCGTGTACCCGGTCGACCTCACCGGGCGGCGGCCGCTGTGGGCGTACCCGCCGCTGCCGGCGGCGGACAACAACACGCCGTACAAGGGCCCGATATGGTGCGTGCTGGCCGCCCACGCCGGCAGGAAGCTGAACGAGACGGCGGTGGGGGACGCGCTGACGTACGCGTGCGGGCAGGGGAACGGGACCTGCGACGCCATCCAGCCCGGCGGCGAGTGCTTCCAGCCTAACACGGGCGCGGCGCACGCCAGCTACGCCTTCAACTCCTACTGGCAGCAGTTCAGGAAGACCGGAGCTACCTGCTACTTCAACAACCTCGCTGAGCAGACCATCAAGGACCCAAGTAAGCATGCTCTAACTCAACAATGCTCTATATACATTCTGAAATTCGTACATGAACATTGCAACTAGATTATGTGAGCTAGTCGTTGGGTTAATGAAACTCTGTACTCTTGGCGTTGGTTAGCAGTACCTGGTGAACAGAATAGATAGTACATTTTTCAGATAGGCAAAAAAAGTAGTGTCTTTAGTTTCTTTAGCTGGCCGTGGGCTGAACCTTCTGAAACTAGCAAAGGCCAGCTTGCTTCTAGGTATGATCGGGGGTGATCAAATTAAACAGTTTCAACTTGCCACCTGAGATTATATCGGGTTATTCAAATGACCAGATCTTGATCAGGTCATTCCAAACTAGGAGATCCATCCGATGCAGTGCTTAGCTGCCACGGAGGGTTTACTTATTTTAATGATGATTAGGGCGATGAAATCAAACTGTCCTAACGTCTCTCCTGATATTATACTAGATGTCCCTGTTGTGATGCATCTGGTGTACTCACATATCTTAGGTAGGTGGTTCAACTAAAGAGATGAGGATCGTGATATTTGAAAATGCTTGCCAGTTACAAGTAGTTGCTGGCCTCTAAGCTTTAGGCATCTGCTGCCAATAGCTGATTGATACCGTCGATAATTTATTCTGGTAATGACATCTGATGATTATAATGGACCTGCGCGGTCAATAAGAGAACCCTTTATTCTGTCAACAGAGTTGACCCCCAGCTTGGAGATCAGATATTGATCTTCACAAGTTGTGCGTGAGATCTGGTGTTGCCAAAATTTAGTAATCAGCAGCCTCTAGTTGACCCAGTACATTTGGATCTCCATTGTTATATGTTTTAAATATTGTTTTAAGCATAAGTAGAAGGTCCTTTGTGACAAGTTCATCTTATGGAACGAGATGAACACATGAAATTGGTGTTCGATTTAGAGCATCATGAACCCTCCCCTCCATCCAACGAACATTTAGATGATTTCATTTTACTCACTAGGTGAAGCTAGTATCCGCAACCCCACATTAGCACAGTGATATGGCACAGAGAATCCTGCCATAGCACTATGTAGACCTGGCTCGCTGACAAAAATTGTGCTGAGACGATCAGGTTGCAGCTGCACACTTGTTCTGAAAGATCCATTCAGATAGGCATAGTAGAGCTGGCTGTCGTTTCTCCATTTGCTTTTTAATGCTAAACCCAAGTGCACTGCGGTCCTCCGTCCATTGATCTGAGTCAAAGTCCAACTGCACAATTCACATTACCTTTGGACACCCTGCATCTATCTGCATGACTGCACTGGCCGTCTGCCATCGGCATGAGCATGGCAGGCAATGGCTGTCTGAATCGGCAGTTCTTGATACATTTGAAAGTAGGGTGGATACAGAATCATAATTCCTGCACATATTTAGAAAACATCAGGGTTCAGTATGCAGAAATTTCTCGTACGCTTTTGTCGAATTCTCATAAGCAGGAGAGGATGGGTGTGGAGTGTTGATGGCTGTAGGTGAGACGTCTGCATATGCGTAGTAGTAGGGGTAGTTTCCTTTCAGAGCTGAAACCCATCCATCCACGCACTCCTGCCTGCGCGCGCTTCTTTCCTTCAGTTCTTTTAACCTGTCACTTTAGCTTAAACATGGTAAAAGATGACGTTGCAGAGTGTTAATCTGGTCTGGAAAGCATGAAAGGCCTTTCCATTATTACTTGAAGAAGAAATCAGAATCTCCAGCTACAAAACACATAATTATATCTTACCAATACCAATGATTCTTGAGAGCTTAATTATTGCACTAGCACTTGTGACAACCTTTACTGGAAGCTATATATGATGACCATATGAGCGGTTTCTACTAGCTGAAGCAACTGACTGTGTTCCCCTCTGATGTCGACAAGCAACTGCTTTGATTGTGTTAGCCTTTGGTTATTGTTAACTGGGTTTTTTCTTCTTCTTTTTCGCGGGGAAGTTGTTGTTAACTGGTTAATTCTGCACTTTTCAGGCCACGGATCCTGCAAGTTCAGCAGCTCATTGGGCTGACTGATTCCAACAAGGAAGGAAGGACATGGAGGGAGGACGGCGAGGGTGGTGTATTATGATCCTACTGACGTCTCAAATCTTCTGATGTAGTAACAGTGATAGCTGACCGTCCGTTTGACCGTTTCTCGCTGTGGTTAGGCCGCTGTCCTTTTCTTGTTGCAAAATCATTCATGTACTACTGTACGTCATCTGTTGACAGTTGAAATGATAGTCACTTTGATCTTAGAGGTAATAGCACTGCAGGTCCTAGAACTTGCATGTCATGTGATGGTTCAGTCCTAAAACTTGCAAAAGGTGAATTTTTCGTCCTAGAACTTGTCATGGAAGTGCAAATTTGGTCCTGGGCGAATGAAATGCCGCCAAGTGGAGCCAGCCTGGCCAGGCCGGTCAGCGCCGCGCGTTTTGCATGTACACCCCTGGATTTGTCGGAAAGCAACCCGCAGTACACCTCGGACAAATATCACCTGAATTAAGTTTGTCTCCCCTCTCCCCTCCTGTCGGTGAGTGGCTGGTTGTCTCGCGCCTGCTTCCCTTTCCTCTGAGGCCTCCTTTCCTCTGCTCTCTGCTCGTCGCCGCCGCCGTCCAGCTCGTCGCCGCCGTAGCCGCCATGGTATCTTGGAGTGATGGATCCTCCTCGTCGTCAGATGGCTACTCTGTGACAAGTGAGGTTAGTGTTTCACTTTACCTCTTGCATTTAGGGTTAGGGGAAAGAATTGGAATGCTGCCACCATTTTAGGCTTCTGAACTCTGACAAGGATATGTTTTAGGCTCCTGCACTTGCTAGCATTTTCTGCTCTGAATGGAGAGGCCTAGCTACAGATCTTGAAGCTAGATGCGAACACCAATGTGTCTGTGAGAAGTTTGTGTCTTTTAATTCAGTTGACAGTGGAAGAAGATATGTTGCTTGTGCACAGAAGGTTAGTATATTATCAGATCTACAGCTATACTTTCAGATCTACAAAGTTAACTAAAGATTCAGTTTACTTCAGTTAACTCAAGATTCAGTTAAGTAAAGATTCAGTTAAGTAAAGATTCAGTTAACTATATATTTAGTTAACTCAAGATTCAGTTAAGTAAAGATTCAGTTAACTAAATATTCAGTTAACTAAATATTCAGTTAACTAAAGATTAAGTTTACTTCTTATAAAGTTCTCTTAATTTTTGTCTGTCTCAGTAAACTGAAAACTCAGAATTCTTTGCATTTATCAGAATTCTTTGAATTTATCTGAAATTTGTTGTTTTTTCATAATTTGAAGGAAATACCTAAATGCAGCTATGTTCATTGGGTTGACCCTGAATGGCCTGCCACTCTGAAGATGAGTCTGGCTAGGATTTGGGATATGTATGAAGAGGAGGACAAGCTAAGGCTGAGGCAGAATGTAGTAAATGCTGAAGAAAATTTTAGGGTTGTGAAAGAGAAAGAAAAGATGGAAAAAGATCTGAGATATTTTAAACTGGATTTTGCCAAGATGGTAGCTGATAAGGAGCAGGCAGTTACTGAATTGGGCAACACCAGGCTAGCTCTTTCTGACCTGAAGGAAAAGCTTGAGAAGAAGAGAAAGTCTGATAAATCTTCCACTAGCATTCATCAGGTGATGAGGGCTAAGGCAGAGAAAGATAGGGATGAGATGAAGCAAGAGATGGACAAGTTGAAGCAAGAGATGGAGAAAATGAAGCAGGAGATGGACAAAATGAAGCAAGAGATGGACAAAGTGGTGTCACAGAGGGATGATTTGAAGAAGGAGAAAAAAAAAGTAGAGTACATTGTTGGTGATTTATTCAGGCACAAGGAGGAGACCAAGAGCAAGATAAGGAGGGTCAAGGAGATCTTAGATGAATTTGAATAAACATTTGTTATTTCTTCATTAAGTCTGAGTTGTACTCCCTATTAACTGTACTCCCCTATTTAACTTTTTATGGCAGCAGTCAATTTGTAATGTATCCTAAGGATTGATTCAGTTAATTTGTAATTTTTTATGCACTTAATTGGAAGTTTGAACCTTATATGATCTGAAAAATGGATTTGCAGTGCTAAGTCAATCTTCAGTTAAAGCACTGCATGTAGATTCAGTTGACTGAATATATTCAGTGTGCTAACTAGTAAACTGAATCTTCAGTTAACTGAATATCAGATTTAGCTAACTAGTAAACTGAAGATTTGTACTAACATTGCTGACTGAATCTTCAGGTAACTGAAGATTTAGCTAACTGAAATTTAGCTATCTGAAATTTAGCTAACTGAAGATTTAGCTAACTGAATATCAAACTAACTGAAGATTTAGCTAGCTGAAGATTAAGCTAACTGAAGATTTAGCTAACTGAATATTTAGCTAACTGAAGATTTAGCTAACTGAATATCAAACTAACTGAAGATTTAGCTAGCTGAAGATTTAGCTAACTGAAGATTTAGCTAACTGAATATTTAGCTAACTGAATATTTAGCTAACAAAAGATTTAACTGAATATCAAATTAAGCTAACTGAAGATTTATAATAACAGTGCTGACTGAATCTTCAGTTAACAGAAGATTCAGTTAACTGAAATTCTGCAGCATCACCATCTAATAGAGGCAACATAACAATATACTAACTGAGATTCAGTGCATCTTAACTTAACTTAGTCCAGCATTCCACATTACACTTAACTTATGTGCTTACTTATATAAAGCACACCTAACTTGACTGAACCCAAAATATACTAACTTATATGCTGATTTATCTAGCTAACTACTCAGCATACCTAACTACTGCATCTTCAGGCTTCATCTTCAGGCTTCATCTTCAGTGTTTCTGGCGCTTCAGACGCTCGGAGCGGCGCACCTCCCCTGCAAATGGTGTCTTCCTGGTCTTCTCCGCCCCTTTTGCCGTCTCCGCCTCCGATATAACCTCCTGCTTGACGATGTCAGGCACATCTGGCAGCACCTCCACGTCAATAGGGTGTTCTTTGTCGCCATCTCTCGCGTCGACGACTGGCTCCACCATCTGCACCTCGTCGTCCGACAGGACGACGACCTCTATGTCCTCCTCGTCAGACGTACCATCGTCCGCCATGTAGCCTGAGTCGTTGTCAGAGTTTACCTTGCAGTACTCGGAGTCGTCGGAGTCGGACGAGTAGGCGTCGCAGACGTCGTCGTGGACCAGGAGCTCCGGCTTGAATCTGTCCCAGTAGGCAGTGTTCACCGGCGCGGGGATGGCCAGGACCATGTCGCTCACGCGCTGTGTCCTCGACGCGACGCGGAATGGATCTGGGTGCGGTGACGGCGTGGTGGCGGATCGGTACATCCACCACCTCGCTCTCTGCCTCAGGTCGCCGGAGCGGGTCTCTTGCATGGCGAAGCGGAGGATCATCGGAGGCTTTACCCCCTGCCCGGGGGGCATTGCCCGACGCTTCTCGTCTTCGGTCATTATCTTGATGAGCCCACGAGCGTGGTGGCGCATCATCTCGACGGTAGGGAACCAGCGCGCGATCTCGCCGAGGTCCGCCCGGGCCGACTGGTCGTCGCCGGCGAGATCCTCGATCGCTCGCTGCCACGCCGGGGTGTTGTCCATGCCGTCGGCGGCGAGCTGCGAGCGGCGAGTGTTTCGATGAGAGATGTGGGAGTTGGATATCGGGGAGTCCGAAGCGACGTGGGTGGACTGGGCACGGGAGTGGAGTGGTGAGTGCGCGATCTCAGCGGTGGGTGCTCTTAAAGGAAAGGAATCCGAATGGGCGGACTAAATGGGTCATGTTAACTAAATTAGGCATACATCAAGGACAAATCACTAGTACTACTCTATTGGCAATGTTCTCGGTGATTCTAGCATCAGGTCCTGGGTTCGAGCCCCAGGCAAACACTTTTTTGTAAAAAAAATAAACTTTTTTTATTCAGTTACATATGCAATATTCAGTTTCATATTGCAATGTAGGCCATCTTCAGTACAATGTAGGCCATTTTCAGCTAACTGAATATTTAGCTAACTGAAGATTTAGCTAACTGAAGATTTAGCTAACTGAATATTTAGCTAACTGAATATTTAGCTAACTGAAGATTTAACTGAATATCAAATTAAGCTAACTGAAGATTTATAATAACAGTGCTAACTGAATCTTCAGTTAACAGAACAATATACTAACTGAGATTCAGTGCATCTTAACTTAACTTAGTCCAGCATTCCACATTACACTTAACTTATGTGCTTACTTATATAAAGCACACCTAACTTGACTGAACCCAAAATATACTAACTTATATGCTGATTTATCTAGCTAACTACTCAGCATACCTAACTACTGCATCTTCAGGCTTCATCTGCACTGCTATTACCTTTAGGGTTTAGTTACAAAAAGGGCAATGAATGCCATTGTGAGCCATTGTTTGCCATCAAAAAATAGTCAATGTAGGCCAGTGTTTGCCTATGAAAAAAAGGCCAGTAAATTTTTTTAGGCCTTCACAAAAGACCACCAAATCCCTGATCATCAGTAGGGGCATTGAGATCAGGAATTGTCCTCTCATCTCCAAACAGAAGCCATCTAAATTCTCTGCCTGCATATGGTGGTCTTCCTGCAAATGCATTTGGTGGTCCTCCTCTCCAAACAAATGCATTTGCTCTTGCTCTCCCTGCTAATGGAACTGAACCTCCTCTCCCTTGATTTGCTGCTCCTCCTCTACTTATGTCTGCATTTGCATTTGCATTTGCTCCTCTCCCTCTTGCTGCTTCTGAATTTCTCTGTCTTTTTCTTCCTCTTCCCCTGCTTGGAGCTTGAGATCCTTGTCCTCTGTCACCTATTGTGCTTGCCCTTGTCTGTCTACCAGTGTTCATTTCTGTTGTAACCATTGGTTGAGGTATGACAGCACCAGCAGCAGCAACAAATGCAGATTGCTCAGGAAGTGGCCCATGAACCCTATGAGGAGCTTTCCTACCAATCTCTCTCTGAGCCATGTTGTAGACCATACTGAATGGTGTCAGAGTTGGATCCAACAAAGGATCTGATTGGTTAGGGAAGATGTTCTGCAATAAAATTCAGTTAACAACAATAAAATACAGTTAACAGCAATAAAATTCAGTTAACATCAATAAAATGCAGTTAACATCAATAAAATGCAGTTAACAGCAATAAAATGCAGTTAACAACAAAAACATACAATTAAGAGCAATAAAATGCAGTTAACATCAATAAAATGTAGTTAACATAACATAAAATGCAGTTAACATCAATAAAATGCAGCTAACAGCAATAAAATGCAGTTAACAGCAAAAAAATGCACCTGAAGAAAAGTTGGGTCATCATAGTTCTCATCTACCACCTCTACACCTTCTTCAATGAGAGCCTCCTGCCACCTGTAGTGCCCCTTTCTGTTGTGATCAGCTCTCCCACAAATTGAGCAGTGCATTGTAACACCTTTCTTGTTCAAAACCCTAACACCATTCTTGATCTTCTCTTCTGGTGTCTTCTTCCTGTTGTTCTTGGGCCTTCCTAACTGTTTGGTGAACACTGGTGGATGCACTTTGTACCCATTCTGCTTCTCCCACTCCTTTGGGTCTGCAAGAGGGACAAGAGTGTATCCATATGCTTTGAGATATGTCTGAACAGTGTAGCAATCATGAACCAATGTCTGTGGATCAATTCTCTCCTCCCTACAGCAGGCTATGCTATGACCACATGGTACTCCAGATAACTGCCATCTCCTACAATCACAAGTGTGCAAGCAAAGGTCCACTGTGTAGCTATTGTTACCAGACTGAACTCTGAACATTTGTTGTCCAGCTTCTGTTACATGGCAATTAGCAGCAAACTCTGTATTCTTATCTAGCTTCTTCTTGATCTTTGGACATATTCTCTGGCCTGTCCACTTTTCTATAGCTTCTCTTTGTTTACTAACAATCCTGTGCATCATCTTATAGAAAATGTATTCAAGCATGCTGAGCACTGGCATTTCTCTGCCCTCAAGGATGTAGCTGTTAAAAACTTCAGAGTTATTGTTAAGAAGGATGTCACATTTTGGAAATTCACTAAAGAATGCTTTGCACCAAGTCTTCCACTCTAATCTTTCAGTCCAGTGGAAAGCAGCTGAGCAATGATCATCCATTTTCTGACAGTTTTCTTTCCACTTCACTTTATTTGGTGATCTTGCAATTGCCCACAAGTCTTGCTTCAGTACTTCTCCTTTGTGCTTCTCATTAAAATTTTGGTAAATATGCCTGACACAAAATCTGTGTTCTGAATCTGGCCAAACTTTGTGAACTGCATTTATTAATCCTTTCTGCTTGTCACTCATAATTGTGAAAGGGGCAGTGTTAGTGATGTTCAGATCATCTCTAAGAGTTGTCAGAAACCACTCCCATGAACCTGTGCATTCAACTTCAACCCAGCCCATTGCAATTGGGAATATGCAGTCATTGGGGTCAATACCAACAGCACTAAGCAGAACTCCTTTGAACCTTGTCTTCATGTGACAACCATCAATGAAGATAATTGGCCTGCATCCCTTTAGCCAACCTCTCTTACATGCATCATATGACCAATACAATGTTTTTAAACATTTTCTTCCCAATGGAAATTTTGTATCCTTGACCAGTGAAGTTGTGACAAGAAATGTAGAACCAGGGTTTTTGCTCCTTAATTCATGTCCATAGTCCCAAAGCATACTGAATTGATCCTCCTCATCACCATGAATCTCATTAAGTGCTTGCTTTCTAGCCCTAGCAAGCTTCCATCTGTTAGGAGTAACATTGAATTCTTTAGTAATTTTCCTTGCAAATGTTCCAAGTGACATCTTTTGGTTATCTCTGAACTCATCCAAGAAAAACTTGCAAAGAAACTTGGCTGTCAAATCCTTCAACTTCCACTTTTTCTGGCAAACATGCTCTCCATAGTAGGCCTTGATCACAAATCCTCCAGTCCTATTGTCATTGCCAGCTTTGAGCAGCCATGGGCATCCTCTTTGACAAACAGCCTCTACTCTGATCTTATCATTCTTCAGCTTCTTGATTTGCACTCTATTCCTTATAGAATATGCATTTAGGGCTTTCCTCAGCTCAACCACATCAGCAAATACCATACCTACTTTAAAAACAGGTGATTTCATGTCCACCTTGGAGTTGAAAGCTTTGAACTTGTATTGCAGTTGCTCTTGCTCTTCAATAGAGAGGTTAAGATCTTCATCTTCTAATAGATATTCTGGCTCCACCTCTTCCTCAACTGTCTCAGCTTGTTCATCAACTTCAAAATCAATGTTTTCCTCATATAAATCATCATCTCCTTCATCTATGTCATAATCACTATCACTGAACTCTGAATCTGAGAGCACTGCATCCTCTCCATGAGCAAGCTCAGTTTGTGCACCATCAGTAAGCAAGTGCTGCAATTGCTCTGTTTGTGCACCATCAGTAAGCAACTGTTGCAAATGTTCTGTTTGTGAACCATCTGTCAGCAAATGCTCTGCCTCTGTCCCAACTCTTGCAATCTCTGGAATTATGACAGCACCATGATCTGCTGCTAATATCAAGTCTTCTCTAAAATTACTGATGAAGTCACTGTGGTCAACCATGATTGCAAGCACCTTATGCTGAGCACTGGCTCTGATCATTTGCTGAACATCCTCTTCACCTCTAATTCTGACCATACCATCTGAAATTGATTTATCAGGTCTGCACCAATAAATGATGTGCTCATTGACAGGATATCCCAACCACAACAGGTGCTCTGCAATTGATGCATATGAGAATGTGGCAGCATCAACATAGTCCAGCACTTCAACAGAAGGATTAAAGTACTCCATGTTATGTATTGCTCCACAAAAAATTCCACCATGCTCTAATTCAAGTGTGAAGTAAGAGGTGTCCACACTTAGGCCATTGCTGAATCACAAACTGTGGCCACAAAAGTGCATAATGTGAGCACAAAATACATATAACTGAAGAAATATAGTTAGTTAACTTAAAACTGAATTCAGTTGACTGAAGAAAGTACAGTAACTGCATCTTGCAAACAGATTTCAGTCAGTTAACTGAATTCTCTTCAGTTAACTACATTTTATAAATACAATGAACAATTTTAGAAAACATACTGATTTAATGTGATTACTACTATACTTACTATGTAATATTACACAACTGATGTGAATATCTACCCAACAGTGCCTATTACAACAGCAGAGTTCAGCTAGAAATATTGTCCCCTAAGACCAAATTGCTAACACATTCAGTATGAGTATGCACATACTACCAGATGTAAGAAAAACTGCAAAACAAGAGGCGAAGCTGCCGAATGATTATAACTCATCTTCTTTCAAAAATGCAAACCCTAGCTTCTTTGAAAAATCCCCAACTTCAAAGCCCGAAACCCTAACTCATATCAGATAAGTGAAAATAACAGATTCAAGTCGCGGGAAGCACTAAAGCCATGAGTTATCACTGAATCGACCTTCAAACACAACAATCGTACGGTAAGGAGGACGACCGACGCCTACATTGAAGCCAAAATTGAGGACGAACAGAGAGCAGAGAGGAACAGAGAGCAAAGAGGAGGACCAACCATAATCGGGTGGCTGGACACCGAACGGTCGCACTTGGTGCGCGGTCGGAGGCGGCAGCTGGCCGTCGATGCCGAGGAAATCCGGCGACACCATGGCGGCTCAAAAAGAGCAGCCGGCGCAGCCGGTCCGCCAGTCACGGACAAGAGGCCAAGCTGCCGAATGATTGGGGGGGAGGGAGGGGACAAACTTAATTCAGGTGATATTTGTCCGAGGTGTACTGCGGGTTGCTTTCCGACAAATCTAGGGGTGTACATGCAAAACGCGCGGCGCTGACCGGCCTGGCCAGGCTGGCTCCACTTGGCGGCATTTCATTCGCCCAGGACCAAATTTGCACTTCCATGACAAGTTCTAGGACGAAAAATTCACCTTTTGCAAGTTTTAGGACTGAACCATCACATGACATGCAAGTTCTAGGACCTGCAGTGCTATTACCTCTTGATCTTAATTGTTACTGGCTCTTTGCTAATCCCGTCACTTGGCACCAACCATCTTATCCTTTTGTCCCATTTGTCTGTCCCATACTACCTACTACTGGAATGCAACGTTCGCTTGCCTATCTCACCCTCAATCGTTTCCATCGCTGGTCCTTTCCCCGTCACAATTGTCATAGCTGTGCTACCGCTACCCATAGCGGCAAATTTTCGTGTTTTGACCCTTTTTGTGTTTTATTTCGACATCTGACCCCTGTTTCAAAAAAATTCGGGATCTGACCCTTTTGCCTACCGCCAGAGCCTCTGGCGGTAGCCTTAGACGACCTACCGCCAGGGGGTCCGGCGGTAGGTGTCTCCACGCCGTTAGCTGGCCTGACGGCCGGGCTGACGTGGAAAGGGCCCTACCGCCATGGGCCCTGGCGGTAGGATACTAGAGCCTACCGCCAGAGGCTCTGGCGGTAGGGTCCTGTGTTCTGGATAAGGTGGGGAAGTGCTGGTTTGTGGGCCCCACCACCACTCTTCTTCCCCACTCACTTCTTCTCCGAGCTCAGCTCCTCTCCCCCTCACAAATCCCACCTAGATCCCCTCCATTTTTGCTTGAGATTTCACCGGTGGATCCGGAGCATTTTCATCACCCAAGGTACCTCCCCCATCCCCCTCCCTTTTGGTCGGTTGGGATCATGTATATTGGTCATTTTGTTGCAAATCTAGTTCATGCGTTTGTTGTGGTGGAATCTATGTATATGATGCATTTATGTTAATAATGTTTGTCATTTGACAATGTATTGTGTGACTACAAGTTTTTGGGTTAATAAGAAGTAGCATTTAGTTTTTTTGTTATGGTTAGGTTTAATCTCATGGTTAGGGTCAAGGTGATGCATTTAGTTTATGCTTAAATATTTGTCTATAATGACCGTCTTTGGCACGAAACGGTTAGGATTTTTGCCTTGGGTGACCGTTATAGTAATCCTCGACTTGTAGGATGGCATCGATCATCTTTGTTAAGACTTCTGCGGAGGCGGCGGCGAAGCGTGAACGTGCGGTCATTGAAGCAAAAATGGACACGTGGGTCCAAGCCGTCGATGCGTTGAACGCGGCTTGTAGAGACTTTATAAAGTACTATGTGTCAGAGTGCAAGTATCGGCTTTTGAAGTTGTACGAGGCTAAGGAGAGATTGATAAATAAGCTCAAGAAGGACGAGCAATTTCATCGCCGTGCTCGCAAGGCAAATTGCATTGTGTGGAACAAGGGATGAAGTGCGTGAGATGGACTTGAAAAATCCTGGCCAGATCATTGACTGGCTAGTTAGGCAACCGTCATCGCCGATAGCTAGTCGGGCTTCTCGTTGGGCTTGGGTTCGTGAAAGAAATGATGTCACTTGTTGCAACTGAAGGAAATATGCCCTAGAGGCAATAATAAAGATGTTATTTGTATTTCCTTATATCATGATAAATGTCTTTTATTCATGCTAGAATTGTATTAACCGGAAACTTAGTACATGTGTGGATACATAGACAAAACAGTATGTCCCTAGTATGCCTCTACTAGACTAGCTCATTGATCAAAGATGGTTATGTTTCCTAGCCATAGACATGAGTTGTCATTTGATCAACGGGATCACATCATTAGGAGAATGATGTGATGGACTAGACCCATCCGTTAGCTTAGCACTATGATCGTTTAGTTTTACTGCTATTGCTTTCTTCATGACTTATACATGTTCCTATGACTATGAGATTATGCAACTCCCGAATACCGTAGGAACACCTTGTGTGCTATCAAACGTCACAACGTAACTGGGTGATCATAAAGATGCTCTACAGGTATCTCCGAAAGTATTCGTGGTGTTGGCATAGATCAAGACTAGGATTTGTCACTCCGAGTGTCGGAGAGGTATCTCTGGGCCCACTCGGTAATGCACATCACTATAAGCCTTGTTGCAGCTAATGAGTTAGTTGCGGGATGATGTATTACGGAACGAGTAAAGAGACTTGCCGGTAACGAGATTGAACTAGGTATTGAGATACCGACGATCGAATCTCGGGCAAGTAACATACCGATGACAAAGGGAACAACGTATGTTGTTATGCGGTTTGACCGATAAAGATCTTCGTAGAATATGTGGGAGCCAATATGAGCATCCAGGTTCCGCTATTGGTTATTGACCGGAGACGTGTCTCGGTCATGTCTACATAGTTCTCGAACCCGTAGGGTCCGGACGCTTAAGGTTTCGATGACAGTTTTATTATGAGTTTATGAGTTTTGATGTACCGAAGGAGTTCGGAGTCCCGGATGAGATCGGGGACATGACGAGGAGTCTCGAAATGGTCGAGACGTAAAAATCGATATATTGGACGACTATATTCGGACATCGGAAAGGTTCCGAGTGATTCGGGTATTTTCGGAGTACCGGGGAGTTACGGGAATAGAGGAGAGAGGCCAAAAGGAAGGAGGCGCGCGCCCCCCTTCTGGTCCGAATTGGACAAGGGGTGCAGCCCCCTTTTCCTTCTCCCTCTCCCCCTCTTTCCTTCTCTCCTACTCCAGAAAGGAAAGGGGAATCCTACTAGGACTTGGGAGTCCTAGTAGGACTCCCCACACTTGGCGCGCCCCCTATAGGGCCGGCCTCTCCCTCCCTCCTTTATATACGGGGGTAGGGGGGCACCTCTAGACACAACAATTGATCTCTTGATCTCTTAGCCGTGTGCGGTGCCCCCCTTCACCATAGTTCTCCTCGATAATATTGTAGCGGTGCTTAGGCGAAGCCCTGCGACGGTAGAACATCAAGATCGTCACCACGCCGTCGTGCTGACGGAACTCTCCCTCGACACTCAGCTGGATCGGAGTTCGAGGGACGTCATCGAGCTGAACGTGTGCTAGAACTCGGAGGTGCCGTAGTTTCGGTGCTTGATCGGTCGGGCCGTGAAGACGTACGACTACATCAACCGCGTTGTTCTAACGCTTCCGCTTCCGGTGTACAAGGGTACGTAGACACACTCTCCCCTCTCGTTGCTATGCATCTAGTAGATAGATCTTGCGTGATCGTAGGAATTTTTTTTAAATACTACGTTCCCCAACAGTGGTATCAGAGCCAGGTCTATGCGTAGATGATATGCACGAGTAGAACACAATGAGTTGTGGGCGATACTAGTCATACTGCTTACCAGCATGTCATGCTTTGCTTCGGCGGTATTGTGAGATGAAGCGGCCCGGACCGACATTACGCGTACGCTTACGCGAGACTGGTTTCACCATTACGAGCACTCGTTGCTTAAAGGTGACTGGCGGGTGTCTGTCTCTCTCACTTTAGCTGAATCAAGTGTGGCTACGCCCGGTCCTTGTGAAGGTTAAAACAGCACATACTTGACGAAACATCGTTGTGGTTTTGTATGCGTAGGTAAGAACGGTTCTTGCTAAGCCCGTAGCAGCCACGTAAAACATGCAACAACAAAGTAGAGGACGTCTAACTTGTTTTTGCAGGGCATGTTGTGATGTGATATGGTCAAGACATGATGAGTTATACGGTTTTGTATGAGATGATCATGTTTTGTAAAGTTATCGGCAACTGGCAGGAGCCATATGGTTGTCGCTTTATTGTATGAAATGCAATCGCCATGTAATTGCTTTACTTTATCACTAAACGGTAGCGATAGTCGTAGAAGCAATAGTTGGCGAGACGACAACGATGCTACGATGGAGATCAAGGTGTCACGCCGGTAACGAAGGTGATCATGATGGTGCTTTGGAGATGGAGATCAAAAGCACAAGATGATGATGGCCATATCATGTCACATATTTTGATTGCATGTGATGTTTATCTTATTATGCTTCTTATTTTGCTTAGAACGACGGTAGCATTATAAGATGATCCCTTATTAAATTTCAAGGTATAAGTGTTCTCCCTGAGTATGCACCGTTGCGGAAGTTCGTCGTGCCGAGACACCACGTGATGATCGGGTGTGATAAGCTCTACGTTCAAATACAACGGGTGTAAGCCAGTTTTGCACACGCAGAATACTCGGGTTAAACTTGACGAGCCTAGCATATGCAGATATGGCCTCGGAACACTGGAGACCGAAAGGTTGAGCGTGAATCATATAGTAGATATGATCAACATAAGATGTTCACCATTGAAACTACTCCATCTCACGTGATGATCGGACATGGTTTAGTTGATTTGGATCACGTGATCATTTGGATGATCGGAGGGATGTCTATCTAAGTGGGAGTTCTTTAATTAATATGATTAAATTGAACTTTAATTTATCATGAACTTAGTCCTCGTAGTATTAGCATATCTATGTTGTAGATCAATAGCTCACAATGTTGCTCCCCGTTTATTTTTTATATGTTCCTAGAGAAAACTAAGTTGAAAGATGTTAGTAGCAATGATGCGGAATTGTTCCGTGATCTGAGGATTATCCTCATTGCTGCACAGAGAAATATGTCCTTGATGCACCGCTAGGTGACAGACCTATTGCAGGAGCAGATGTAGACGTTATGAACGTTTTGACAAAAGCTCGGTATGATGACTACTTGATAGTTTAGTGCACCATGCTTTACGGCTTATAACCGGGACTTCAAAAACCGTTTTGAACGCCACGGAGCATATGAGATGTTCCTAGAGTTGAAATTAGTATTTCATACTCATGCCCGTGTCGAGAGGTATAAGACTTCTGACAGTACTTTGCCTACAAGATGGAGGAGAATAGCTCAACCAGTGAGCATGTGCTCAGATTGTCTGGGTACTACAATTACTTGAATCAAGTGGGAGTTAATCTTCCAGATAAGATAGTAATTGACAAAGTTCTCTAGTCACTATCACCAAGTTAGTAGAACTTCGTGATGAACTATAATATGCAAGGGATGACGAAGGTAATTCCCGAGCTCTTCGCAATGCTGAAATCGGCGAAGGTAGAAATCAAGAAAGAACATCAAGTGTTGATGGTTAATAAGACCACTTGTTTCAAGTAAAGGGCAAAGGGATAGAAGGGGAACTTCAAGAAGAATGACAAGCAAGTTGTCACTCCCATGAAGAAACCCAAAGCTAAACTCAAGCCTGAAACTAAGTGCTTCTACTGCAAAGGAAATGGTCACCGGAAGTGGAACTGCCCTAGATACTTGGCGGATAAGAAGGATGGCAAAGTGAACAAAGGTATATTTGATATACAGGTTATTGATGTGTATTTTACTAGTGTTCATAGCAACCCCTCGGTATTTGATACTGGTTCAGTTGCTAAAGAGTAGTAACTCGAAATGGGAGTTGCATAATGAACATAAACTAGTTAAAGGATGAAGTGACGATGTGTATTGGAAGCAGTTCCAAGATTGATATGATCATCATCGCACACTCCCTATACTTTCGGGATTAGTGTTGAACCTAAATAAGTGTTATTTGGTGTGTGTGTTGAGCATGAATATGATTTGATCATGTTTATTGCAATACGGTTATTCATGTAAGTTAGAGAATAATTGTTGTTCTGTTTACATGAATAAAACCTTCTATGGTCATACACCCAATGAAAATAGTTTGTTGGATCTCGATCGTGTGATACACATATTCATAATATTGAAGCCAAAAGATGCAAGGTTAATAATGATAGTGCAACTTATTTGTGGCACTGCCGTTTAGGTCATATTGGTGTAAAGCGCATGAAGAAACTCCATAGTGATGGACTTTTTGGAATCACTTGATTATGAATCACTTGGTGCTTGCGAACCATGCCTCATGGGCAAGATGACTAAAACTCCGTTCTCCGGAACTGTGGAGCGAGCAACAGAGTTGTTGGAAATCATACATACTGATGTATGTAGACCAATGAGTGTTGAAACTCGCGGCGGGTATCGTTATTTTCTGACCTTCACTGATGATTTGAGCAGATATGGGTATATCTACTTAATGAAGCACAAGTCTGAAATATTTGAAAAGTTCAAAGAATTTCAGAGTGAAGTGGAGAATCATCGTAACAAGAAAATAAGAGTCTCTACGATATGATCGTAGAGGTAAAATATTTGAGTTAGCAAGTTTGGCCTTCAGTAAAAACAATGTGAAATAGTTTCACTACTCACGCCACGTGGAACACCACAGTGTAATGGTGTGTCCGAACGTCATAACCGTACTTTATTAGATATGGTGCGATCGATGATGTCTCTTACCGATCTACCACTATCGCTTTTGGGGTTATGCATTAGAGACAGCTACATTCACGTTAAATAGTGCACCATCTAAATCCGTGGAGATGACACCGTATGAACTGTGGTTTGACGAGAAACCTAAGCTGTCATTTCTTTAAGTTTGGGACTGCGATGCTTATGTGAAAAGTTTTAACATGATAAGCTCGAACCCAAATCGGAGAAGTAAATCTTCATAGGATACCCAAAAGAAACTGTTGGGTACACCTTCTATCACAGATCCGAAGGCAAGGTCTTTGTTGCTAAGAATGGATCCTTTCTAGAGAAGGAGTTTCTCTCGAAAGAAGTGAGTGGGAGGAAAGTAGAACTTGATGAGGTAATTGTACCTTCTCCCGAATTGGAAAGTGGAACATCACACAAACTAGTTCCAGTGATTCCTACACCAATTAGTGAGGAAGCTAATGATGATGATCATGAAACTTCATATCAAGTTTCTGCTGAACTTCGTAGATCAACCAGAGTTTGTTCCGCACCAGAGTGGTACGGCAACCCGGTTCTGGAAGTCATGTTACTGGAACATGATGAACCTACGAACTATGAGGAAGCGATGATGAGCCCAGATTCCGCAAAATGGCTTGAGGCCATGAAATCTGAGATGGGATCCATGTATGAGAACAAAGTATGGACTTTGGTTGACTTGCCCGATGGTCGGCAAGCCATTGAAAATAAATGGATCTTTAAGAGGAAGACCGACGCAGATGGTAATGTTACTGTTTACAAAGCTCGACTTGTTGCGAAAGGGTTTCGACAAGTTCAAGGAGTTGACTACGATGAGACTTTCTCACCTGTAGCGATGCTTAAGTCTGTCCGAATCATGTTAGCAATTGCCGCATTTTATGATTATGAAATCTGGCAAATGGATGTCAAAACTGCATTCCTGAATGGATATCTCAAAGAAGAGTTGTATATGATGCAACCAGAAGGTTTTGTCGATCCAAAAGGTGCTAACAAAATGTGCAAGCTCCAGCGATCCATCTATGGACTGGTGCAAGCATCTCGGAGTTGGAATATACGCTTTGATAAGTTGATCAAAGCATATAGATTTATACAGACTTGTGGTGAAGCCTGTATTTACAAGAAGTGAGTGGGAGCACTACAACCTTTCTGATAAGTATATGTGAATGACATATTGTCGATCGGAAATGATGTAGAATTTTCTGGAAAGCATAAAGGAGTGTTTGAAAGGAGTTTTTCAAAGAAAGACCTTGGTGAAGCTGCTTACATATTGGGCATCAAGATCTATAGAGATAGATCAAGACGCTTGATAATACTTTCGATGAGTACATACCTTGATAAGATTTTGAAGTAGTTCAAAATGGATCAGTCAAAGAAGGAGTTCTTGCCTGACTTGTAAGGTGTGAAGTTGAGTAAGACTCAAAGCCAGACCACGGCAGAAAAATATAGAGAGAATGAAAGTCATTCCCTATGCCTCAGCCATAGGTTCTATAAAGTATGCCATGCTGTGTACAAAACACGTTGTGTACCTTGCCATGAGTTTGACAGGGAGGTACAATAGTGATCCAGGAGTAGATCACTGTACAGCGGTCAAAATTATCCTTAGTAATTGGATGACTAAAGAAATATTTCTCGATTATGGAGGTGATAAAGAGTTCGTCGTAAAGGGTTACGCTGATGCAAGCTTTAACACTAAATCCAGATGACTCTAAGTATCAATCTGGATGCGTGTTGAAAGTGGGAGCAATTAGCTAGAGTAGCTCTATGCAGAGCATTGTAGACATAGAAATTTGCGAAATACATACGGATCTGAATGTTACAGACCCGTTGACTAAACTTCTCTCACAAGCAAAACATGATCACACCTTATTACTCTTGGGTATTAATCACATAGCGATGTGAACTAGATTATTGACTCTAGTAAACCCTTTGGGTGTTGGTCACATGGCGATGTGAACTATGGGTGTTATTCACATAACGATGTGAACTATCGGTATTAAATCACATGGCGATGTGAGCTAGATTATTGACTCTAGTGCAAGTGGGAGACTGAAGGAAATATGCCCTAGAGGCAATAATAAAGATGTTATTTGTATTTCCTTATATCATGATAAATGTCTTTTATTCATGCTAGAATTGTATTAATCGGAAACTTAGTACATGTGTGGATACATAGACAAAACAGTATGTCCCTAGTATGCCTCTACTAGACTAGCTCATTGATCAAAGATGGTTATGTTTCCTAGCCATAGACATGAGTTGTCATTTGATCAATGAGATCACATCATTAGGAGAATGATGTGATGGACTAGACCCATCCGTTAGCTTAGCACTATGATCGTTTAGTTTTACTGCTATTGCTTTCTTCATGACTTATACATGTTCCTATGACTATGAGAATATGCAACTCCCGAATACCGTAGGAACACCTTGTGTGCTATCAAACGTCACAACGTAACTGGGTGATCATAAAGATGCTCTACAGGTATCTCCAAAAGTATTCGTGGTGTTGGCATAGATCAAGACTAGGATTTGTCACTCCGAGTGTCGGAGAGGTATCTCTGGGCCCACTCGGTAATGCACATCACTATAAGCCTTGCAAGCATTGAGTTAGTTGCGGGATGATGTATTACGGAACGAGTAAAGAGACTTGCCGGTAACGAGATTGAACTAGGTATTGAGATACCGACGATCGAATCTCGGGCAAGTAACATACCGATGACAAAGGGAACAACGTATGTTGTTATGCGGTTTGACCGATAAAGATCTTCGTAGAATATGTGGGAGCCAATATGAGCATCCAGGTTCCGCTATTGGTTATTGACCGGAGACGTGTCTCGGTCATGTCTACATAGTTCTCGAACCCGTAGGGTCCGCACGCTTAAGGTTTCGATGACAGTTTTATTATGAGTTTATGAGTTTTGATGTACCAAAGGAGTTCGGAGTCCCGGATGAGATCGGGGACATGACGAGGAGTCTCGAAATGGTCGAGACGCAAAAATCGATATATTGGACGACTATATTCGGACATCGGAAAGGTTCTGAGTGATTCTGGTATTTTCGGAGTACCGGGGAGTTACGGGAATAGAGGAGAGAGGCCAAAAGGAAGGAGGCGCGCGCCCCCCTTCTGGTCCGAATTGGACAAGGGGTGCAGCCCCCTTTTCCTTCTCCCTCTCCCCCTCTTTCCTTCTCTCCTACTCCAGAAAGGAAAGGGGAATCCTACTAGGACTTGGGAGTCCTAGTAGGACTCCCCACACTTGGCGCGCCCCCTATAGGGCCGGCCTCTCCCTCCCTCCTTTATATACGGGGGTAGGGGGGCACCTCTAGACACAACAATTGATCTCTTGATCTCTTAGCCGTGTGCGGTGCCCCCCTCCACCATAGTTCTCCTTGATAATATTGTAGCGGTGCTTAGGCGAAGCCCTGCGACGGTAGAACATCAAGATCGTCACCACGCCGTCGTGCTGACGGAACTCTCCCTCGACACTCAGCTGGATCGGAGTTCGAGGGACGTCATCGAGCTGAACGTGTGCTAGAACTCGGAGGTGCCGTAGTTTCGGTGCTTGATCGGTCGGGCCGTGAAGACGTACGACTACATCAACCGCGTTGTTCTAACGCTTCCGCTTCCGGTCTACAAGGGTACGTAGACACACTCTCCCCTCTCGTTGCTATGCATCTAGTAGATAGATCTTGCGTGATCGTAGGAATTTTTTTTAAATACTACGTTCCCCAACAGCAACCCGGGACCGTACGACAAAGATGTCGTGTTGATGGTCGAATAAAAGTGGTTGAAGTGTCAGAAGTGTTATTTGCACCATAATGGCATGTACCCTTATCATTTATGTAACTTATGTGATTCGAACTTATAATTTGGTTGCAAACCCTAGTTCATTATTTTGGTGTGCTAAAATCAATTACTATGATCCATTCCGTGTTATGTTTGTGATGGACATACAATTGCATAATAATCCTCCCGTATATTAATGTAGGATGGACGTTCAATCCATGACTATGAATATTATGTGTGAGAAGCTCATGTCTGCGCGACACCGTTGCTTGATGAGGGAATGTGAAGCATGGTTGAAGAGTTATGATGAGCCAAACGCGGCCATGAAGGATTTCAGCAAGTATCACTTCATCGAGGAACCTTCTGATGCTAGGGACAAAAAAGCTTTCCGAAAGCTTGTGAAAGATAAAGAGAGGATGCTTGATGAGGTGCAAGACCGGGAATATGCTTGCAGACACTCTTTGGCAATTGAGATTGCGTTCACCGCCGGCAAAGAAGAATTCCTTGAGATGGACTTGAGGAAACCCGGCCATATCATAGGATGGGCAATCAAACAAGGCATGTCAGAGAATCCAGCCCGCCGTGTTGCATGGTCATGGTTGCGTGAGATTGATGGTGTGTTGGGTCATTGGGCAGGATCCACCGACTTTCAACTGAAGCCTAATCAAGCGCGTGAGGAACAAGTTGAACGTCTGATAAGTATGAGACTTCTGTTACCTGTTTAGAAAATGCGCCGTCGAGCTTGAGCTATTTGTTTAAACTGATGTCATTCGAACCGGGTCATGTTTTAATTAATTTGAACATGTGTTATTCGTGGATGTAATGAACTATGTTGAGTTGAGTTATGTATGTGCTTGCGAGTTGATCATTCAAATATTTTAGTTGGTATATTTTTAGATTTGGCCTTAGATGAGGGGCAGAACAGAGGTGGTGCTCTGTTTTTTAACCTACCGCCAGGGCCCCTGGCGGTAGGGTGCTGAAACCTACCGCCAAAGGCCCTGGCGGTAGGGTGGTGGCCAAAACACTGGTTTCGGTACTGTAACGACAAAAAAAAATCCCCTTGGCGGTAGGGTCAACCTTACCGCGTGCCAAAGGCCCTGACGGTAGGCTTCAACCTACCGCCAGAGCCCTTGGCGGTAGGGTGATGGCCAAAACACTGGTTTCGGTACTGTACGAGGGAAAAAAATCTCCTTGGCGGTAGGGTCAACCTTACCGCCAAGGCGTGTGGCGGTAGGTGTAAAACCATACAAACGAAGCCCTACTCAGTTTTATCACTCTTCACAACAGTTTTTACATGAGAATAATGACAAATCACAGAATATGCTGACAGAAAAATTCAAGTTCTCACGACTTTAAATCATCTCCACACCAAATTCAATACAAATGGGAAAATCATCCACGACAAGTTCACGACACATGGCTTTTTGCCTTAGTACTACATAGTTGATGAGAAATTTGGCATGGCTTCATCCGGTTACATGACGAGTCCACCGAAGTGACGGCTTTACTGAGTCATACGGGGCCATTTCCCCTTCTTTTCACGTGCCTCATCTTCCTCTTGTGCCTTGCGAGATTTTGCAAGCTTTCTTGCCCTCTCCTCCTCACGAGCAAGCTTCTCTTGGCGTGCCCTCTCCTCCTCACGTTTCTTCCTCTCCAACCTCTCCTTCTGACGACGCTCCTCCTCCAAACCTCTTCGAAACGATTCCTCGAACCATCGTTGGTGCCTAAGACAGTCTTGATATTGGTCGTTTTTGACATCTTCAGGCACTTCATGATCTATCCATGCGAAGTATTTGCATAGAGGAGGAGGTGACTGCATACACAAAATTCATTAGTACTCTCACAAATTTGAAAGCAACATGTTATTTTAAGACATACCGGCGGTAGGTCATAGGCGTTAGTTGGAAGTGCACGATCATGGGCATAGTTGGGGCATACAAAATATCTCCGTCCCTCCGTCCATGACTTCTTTCGATCGGTGGAAACTTTCACCTTGCAAACGTCTCCACACCAACATGGTGGGATTTTCACATCTTTCTCCTTCACCTTGTCCAAAGATGCGTTCTCCCACTTGGTTGGCATGTCTTCTTGCTTAGCACACGGTGGCCTCGTCATGGAACCGGATGAAGCCATGCCTACAACAAATAAAGATGTTAAGTCAAAAATATGAAAACATTGACATGTAAAGAGACAAATATATCAACACATGAACATATTAAAAATAGTACCATTCACATTATTTCAACCATCTGGATTGAGCAACACGTCGATAGGCCTCCTCCTATCAACCCGACGTGTCCTAGAACCACCCGATCCACGGCCACGGCCCTTCCAATGCTTGGTCTTCCACCACGACCACGACCCCCTCCAATGCTTGTTCTTCCTCCACGGCCACGGCCACGGCCACATCCAAGGCTAGTCCACCATCCACGTGTTTGACTAGTGCCCGTGTTGGTTCTAGGTTTCTTGCATGTCCTAACGTTGTGTCCTGTGTCGTTGCATTCTCCACAATTGTTGTTCTCCGGTGCCTCCATGAAATGACCACTACCAAATTGCTTCATTCCAGTGTATCCAGCTAGATCATCCATGTCACTCCGGAATCTCTTCTTTCTTCTTCTTCCCCTCATAGGCAGCATGAGTGCAGGATCTGGCACAATGTCTGGCCCAACATACTCAGGCCACTGTGAGGCATCAAGGAAAGGATTGAACCAAGGCGCCCACGTCAACCTTGTTCGTTCCAATGTGAACTCGTGCAACCGCACCGTTGTGCCGTCGGATACGAGCAAGTTTCTCGCCCGTGCTGCGATCATCAAATGCGAGCAAGGCCAATGATACCTGTGTGGTCTCTCACACTGGCACCAACGGGTTTTGAGGTGCACCTAGTAAGCAACTCCACCATAAGACCTACCATCCCTTGTTGTCCCACCGGCTCATCGTTTCGATAGATCATTTCATTTTCATTATATGTGATCACTTGTTGTTTGGAAGACTTGTGCGCTTGATGCAACAACCAATCCTGAACCTTGAATGGATAGTCCATCTTTTGGCCAATCCACTTGGCCGTGCTTTCAGAATGCTTTAGGAAGTACTCGTTGAGCTTGATGAAAGTGTACTTGAGTATTGCGGTAACCGGCAAAGAACGGACCCTCTTCAACACATTATTGAAGCATTCCACCATGTTGCTTGTCATGTCCCCATATCGCATACCTCCTTCATCGTAAGCACGTGCCCACTTTTCTTTATCCGGCTCATGCCTTAGCAAGAATTCTTTCCCCCCTTTGTTCTTCTCCAAAGCCTTGAGGAGTTTATCATATCGGGTATTGAATGTGGCGGTGTTGAATGCAACGCAAACAAGGGTAAGGTCTTTGCAAAACTCCTTGCTCTTGCATGCCCGGTAAAAGTTTGCAACAAAGTGTCTCATGCACCAACGGTGTTGAAGCTTTGGAAGACCGGGAATATCAACGTCTATTGCTTTGAGAATCCCATGATGGCGATCCGATATAATGCATACCTCTCGCTTTCCTATCACCTTGGTTCTCACATGCCCCATGAACCACTCCCAATTATCATCGTGCTCCGAAGGCACCAAGGCAAATGCCACCGGCAACACGTTATCATTTGAAGAGTGGGCAATCGCCACCATCAATGTGCCTTTGTACTTGCCGGTCAAGAATGTACCATCTATAGACAAGACTGGGCGACAATACGTGAATGCCTCAATGCATTGTCCAAAGCTCCAAAAGGCATGGTGAAACACTCCATCAGTTGACTCCACCCGATGGCGCATTCCCGGGTATCGATGAGCAATGGCTGCCAACAACTTCGGCAAAATGTTATATGCGGTCTCATAATCACCATGCAACATCCTAATAGCGTTTGCCTTCGCCATCCATGCCTTCCCATACTTGACCGGGTATCCGAAAAGTTCCTCAATCGAAGACATGAGAAACTTGACCTTCATGGTTGGATCATGTGCTACTTGTTTCAACAATTTGTATCCTGGATACTCAGACCTTAGTTGACGGTGTCCTTTGCTTCGGTCGGCCTTGTCCGGGGGTACACATGTGCGAGTGCCAACAAGACTCTTCAATACCCATTGTCCGGTTTCTTTTATTTTTCTATCGTGGACCATCCATTTGCAACCTTCTTTATCACATTTGACTATGTACCGAACTTTTTGATTTGAATGACCAACAACAAACGGCCTATGGTTCCTAATGGCATAGTCACACAACCATATCTTGAACTCTACCAAAGAACGAAACTTGATGCTTTTCTTCAAATGAGCATTCTCATCCTCATTTTCTGGTCGAGGATCACTGAATTTGGGGCGCGGTGTTGGATCAGACAAATCGAATCTCAGCCCACCGTCAACAACGGCATTATCCGCAAGACTCACATCCCTGAATAACGACGGCCCTCTCTCCTTGCCAGTCACCTTCTTGTAGATTTCATTTTCTTGCGGAGTCAACCCATCCTCATCCAATTCTTCCTCCGGACCCTCGTCATCCGAGTTATACCCACACATACGGTTATAAGGGAGGGTACGGTCCATGTCTTGTTGCCGCACAATGACATCCAAGTTACCAATAGGATTGTAATGGATCTCTTCATTCTCCGAGTAAGCATCCTCTTGAGCAACAATAGCATCATCATCAACATGACCACACGCATCCTCTTCAACATGACAAATAGCATCATGACGGAGTACTATGGCGCTAGCATTAACATGATCTTCATTGGGTTGGCTACTTGGTGGTTGGCTAGAACAATTGGGGACATACACCTCGGCACTATCATCATGTATTGGGGAGGATACATTGCGGTTGAGATCAATTTGCAAGGGAGGAGGAGGATCAACTTTTGTGGCAAAGATCTCAAGAGACTTGTCTTGTGAGGCGTCTACTTTTTCCTTGTACACGTTCTAATGCAATTGGGATGTGATTGGCATACTCTTCAATCGAGACTTTACTCCCAATCCAACGTCATACCTCCCAATAAGCTTAACCTCGGCATTTGGGTCATTCCAATGTAAGACGCTTCTCACTTTAACTACAAGATCATCAAAGCTTGGACTTGTGTCAAAAACCATAGCCTCTTCCCCTTCATCGTCATTTCCAAGCATAAATGTCGACTTGTCCAAATAATGAACATTTACGAGCTTATGCATCTAAGAAATTGGAAACAATATAATCAATCCATATATGTCATCCAACCAACTCAAATGGACAAATAACCTAATTTTTTGCACAAATTGGACAAATAACTACTATTCATACTCAAGTAAGCCTAACCATTAACCCTAACCACCAACATAACCACTATAACCCTAACCCCCAACATAACCCCCAACATAACCACCATAACCCTACCCCTAACCCTAACCATAACTTAACATAACCATAACACTAGTCATAAATGCATCATAAATGCACACAATAAGATCAACACCTCGGGTTTGCAATAAATTGACCAAATCAACTCAAAACAAAGATCTCAACCAATCAAAAGGAGGGGGGATAGGGGAGGTACCTTGGGTGATGAAAATGCTCCGGATCCACAGGTGAAATCTCAAGCAAATGGAGGGGATCTAGGGGGTTTGTGAGGGGGAGAGAGGGGGGAGAGGAGCTGAACACGGGGAAGAAGATGAGTGGGGAAGAAGAGTGGTGGTGGGGCCCACAAACCAGCCCCTCCCCACCTTATCCAGAACAAAGGACCCTCCGCCAGAGCCTCTGGTGGTAGGCTCTAGTATCCTACCGCCAGGGCCCATGGCGGTAGGGCCTTTTTCCATGTCAACCCGTCCGTCAGACCAGCTAACGGCGTGCCGACACCTACCGCCGGACCCCCTGGCAGTAGGTTGTCTAAGGCTACCGCCAGATGCTCTGGCGGTAGGCAAAAGGGTCAGATCCCGATTTTTTTTGAAACAGGGGTCAGATGTCGAAATAAAACGCAAAAAGGGTCAACACACGAAAATTTGCCACCCATAGCTGATTGATTCCGTGGTTAATCTATTCTGTTAGTGATACATGAGGATTATAAAGGGCAATAATAAAACAACTAGTTATTCTGCCAAGAGAGTTGACCCACATTTTGGAGATGCAGGTATTGATATGCACAAGATGTGCATGAGATCTATTGTTGCCAAAATTATAATCAGCTGACATATTATTGACCCAGTACACTTGGATCTGAACTGTCTTAGATATTGTCTTAAGCATAAGTAGAAGCTCGTTTATTGACAACTTTATTTAATGGAATGAGACGAACACATTAAACTGGTGTGTTCGGTTTAGAGCACCATGGACTCCCCTTTTCTGAATGCCTTTAGGAACATGTAGGATGATTTGATTTAGGAACATGTAGGATGCTTTCATTTCATATTGGATGGTTCCTTGTAGTATACACCAATTCTTAGCTTAACAGGTACATGTACGTTGAAGCTATCATCTTCAACTCCACATTAGCATAGTGCAATACAATAGAAAACAACAAATGGACAACTCCACTATGCAGACTTTGCCTGCCGATGCTCTCAAGGAGAGGCCGGAAGCACCGGTGGGGGGAGACCCGCCGTTGGTTCGGTCCTCTTCTCCCGACAAATTTTCGTGTTTTGACCCTTTTTGATAGAAATTCAGGATCTGACCCCGGTTTGAATTTTTTTCAGGATTTGACCCTTTTTCTTACCGCCACTGGCTCTGGCAGTAGGGTTAGACAGCCTACCGCCAGGGGCCCTGGCAGTAAGGTACTAATCCACGTTAGCTGGCAGAGACGGCCTCCGTCCCCCTCCGTCGCACCCTACCGCCATGGTACCTGGCAGTAGGCTATCTAACTCTACGGCCAGAGCCCCTGGCGGTAGGGTGCGAGCAGTTATTTCGCC
>LR738716.1:61208125-61263290 GCA_902687465.1 Secale cereale
GCCCGAGTCGCCCCTCTCTCCCTCTCTCATCTCCTCCACTCTCCCCCTCGGATCTTCACAGATTCTTCACCGTTTTTGCGGATCAAGATGGCCCCGAAGAGAAAAACGTAAGCTCCTCCAATCCGTCCAATTAGTTTTTGCAAACTTGCTTCAGATTCGACGCATTATTTTCTTGAAATCCCTCATATTTTTGAACTTAGATTGGAATTTTTTGCACCTAAGATTGTTTTAGGTTGATTGTATTTCTAGTTCTTAGTTCTTTAGTAACTAGTGGTATTGAATATGATGATGAACCCTAGTTTGATGATGCATGTTGATATGATGAGATGATGAAGTGTGAAGATGAACCCTAGTTTTATGATGCATGATGATATGAAGATGTTGTTGGAAAAAATTATTTAAAAATATGATGATCTGATGTATGTTGTAGATTTTTTTATATGATGCATGTTGATATGATTTGATCCATCATTTGTAGCACATGTTGTTGGACGAATATGCTTATGCTTATGATGCTTTGTTTATGAAATTTTATTAATGCGACCACCTCTTGCGGACAACATCGGCCCATGGTACTCCATGCTCGACTGGGCATTCGACAAGGGTCATCGTGCCTATTGATCAAAGTTTTTGGATTGATGAAAATAAATTCCTAACTTTTGGCATTCACTTTTTGACAGATGCTCCAGTCACTGCGCATGATGGGTCACAGGGTATATGGACATATGGAATGCGATGAGCGCTATGCGCCGTTCTTCAAGAAAGCCCGTCTGTTGGGTTTTGTGTTGCGGTTCAAGCGTCAGCCACCGGCGCTTGTCCACGCAGCTGACAGCGTTGATTGATTGGTGGCGACCGGAGACCCATTCTTTCCATCTGCCATGCGGGGAGATGACGGTGACCCTCGAGGATTGGTCTATGATTACTTCAATGTCGATCGAGGGTCATGCACTCACCGGGCAAGTGGAGAGGACCAACTGGCAGGAGAGGGTGGCCACCCTCATCGGCGACTGCCCCGTTGCTAAGGGTAACCGTACATCCGGTGTGCTGTTGATCTGGCTCGCGGAGCACCAGCACAGATGCCCCGAAGGCGCCAACGAGACGACTGTGGAGTGGTACGCGAGGGCCTACCTGTGGGACATTCTCTCGGAGGTTGTGTTTCCAGACAGCTCCGGGAACTCTGCCAATTGGGCGTATCTCTTCTTCCTAGCGGACTGAGAGGCAGGGTACAGTTGGGGGACAACATCTCTCGCCTACCTATACCGTTCGGTAAGAGAGTGTCTAATTTCCTACCTACCTATGAAAGTGTGTCCATGACATTTTGTTATATCTGATCCTTATTTGATGTTTTGCAGCTTGACGATGCAACGCAGAGGACGGGAGACAAGTCCAATATGGGTGGCTTTTTCTGGGCCTTCTCCATTTTGATGTGGGAGCGGCTGCCGGTGGGGCGTCCGGAGAAGATGCGAAGACGCCCATGGGGTGCCTATAGCGAAGACGGCGACGAGACTCGAAACCCCACCATAGCTTACGAGTGGAACGTTGCCAAACTCTACACGGGCCTAAACAAGACTTCGTACAAGACCTACACCAACGAGATGGACGCTTTGACGATTTCGCAAGTATATGAACTCGCTCAACACCTTTCACATGGATTCCACTTTTGACCGACAGTGGGAACCTACCAATGAATATGTAATATGTAAACTGGTGGCTGTATCATGACCGAGAGCGGGGCTTTGATCTGAACGTGATGTGCACCGCAGAGACTGCTCTCTGGCGGTGCATCGTGCCCATGATCTGTGTGTACGCCGTCGAGTGGCACATGCCACACCGCGTGGCCACGCAGTTTGGGATGTATCAGCATACCCCACCGGGCCTGCCCACCGATACCGGCGGCCACGCGCTCCATATGTGAGCGCTTTGTTCTCTATGCACATGATTTCATTGCCTGGCGACTTTATTATGATGTTTCTTGTGGCCTATGCCTTGCAGGATGAGCCGACAGAAGAATCAGTCGATCACAGACTGGGGAGAGCAGCATAAAACTCATGTGACGGAGTGGAACGGACGGAAGTATCGTAAAGATAGGGAGATGAGAGTGACCGACTAGGATGATTACGAGGGCCAACACATGAGGTGGTACGATGATGGCCAGAAGCACCGTCCTCATCTTAGGCCTCGGTGGACGGCGGAAGACATCGCGGAGCTGGAGAGGGATGACCCCGAGGAAGAGGCCTACCAGACTGGCATCAGAGACATGCATAGTGGATTTAGGGAGTTTGCACCCCTCATCAACAAAGTGGTAAGTCCATTCAAACTTATACTTTAAATTATTGTATTTGTCATCATGACTGACTTATGCCTTTGTAGTCTGGTGAGCTGAACATATGCATCTTTGAAGCCTCAGATGCACTAGGTGATACCCCCGGAGGCGTAGAGTGTGAGAACAATATGAGGGGGACGATGAAGGTACAACTTTAGCCTCCTCGGAACAGATGCATCTGGTTCACTTGCAATCATAAATCTGATACTTACTATGCCCTTGTTTCATTGTGAGTGCAGAAGCTCGTGAAGCGTTGTCGCAAGCTGGTAGGCCTGCTTGGATGTGCTGGAGCTGGGTCGGTTGAAGCTTATCAACCTGCAGCCACACAGGGTCACATCGGCTCATCGAGCCATGTTCCCTCGTCGTCTAGGTTGGTTGAGGAGGAGGAAGAGGATGGGGAGGAGGAGGCCACATATGAAGAAGGGGCAGAGGAGGATGAGGATGATGAGGGCAACGGGGAGGAGTACGATGAAGATTATGGACCTCCACCAACCCAATCATCTCAACCACCTGAGATGCCAAAGAGGCCTTCGAAGAAGAAGAATTTGCTGAGTCCGGAACTTTTCTAGAGACCGCTCCCTCGACGGCCCAAGAAGAAGACTAAAACTCGTTCAAAGAGTAACGAGGGCCGTACCTCCAAGAGGGGAAGGAGCAAATGATTATGCTCTTCGATAGCTGGCTCTTGTAGTTGGGTTGTCTATGTGTTTGAACTTCGTTTGGTTGAACTTGTCTAGTGGTTGTGAAACTACGTGGAACTATGAGTTTGCTATTTTGTGGATCTATGTGTTTGCTATTTGTGAACCTATGTGGAACTCCAATTACTAATTAGTTGAAATTCGTTTGAAATGTTCTATGCACTTGAAGTTTTGTTAATGTGTATGTGATGCCCAAGTTTAATTGTTTAAGATCTGTGATATTGCTGCCATATTTTGTGAAACTTGCTGTGATATTGCTGTCATATTGAATTTGAAAAGAAGCAAGCAAATGAAGTTAAAAAAAAACATAGGACCCTACCGCCAAGGGCCCTGGCGGTAGGGTCACACAGCCTACCACCAGCCTTCCTGGCGGTAGGGTGAACCTACCGCCAGGGCCCCCGCATATTTCGTTACAGAAGCTTTCTATGGAAAAACCCAGCCGAAGCCTACCACCAGGAGAGTCAGTGGTAGGGTGCTTATCCACGTCAGCACAGGCAAACGGCGCCGTCCCCCTCCATCGCACCCTACCGCCAGGGACCCTGGCAGTAGGCTGTCTAGCCCTACCGCCAGAGCCAGTGGCGGTAGGCTATCTAGCCCTACCGCCAGAGCTAGTGGTGGTAGGAAAAGGGTCAAATCCCGATTTTTTTCAAACCGGGGACAGATCCTGTTTTTTTATCCAAAAAGGGTCAAAACACGAAAATTTGCCTCTTCTCCCACGATGGGCAAATTTTCGTGTTTTGACCCTTTTCTGAAAGTAAATCGAGATCTGACCCTAGTTTGTAAAAATTTCGGGATCTAACCCTTTCTTACTGCCAAGGCCCCTAGCGGTAGGGTATAACAGCCTACCGCCAAGGGCCTTGGCGGTAGGAAACACCCCTACCGCCAAACAGACTGGCGGTAGCCTGCACAACCCTACCGCCAAGGGCGTTGGCGGTAGGTGCGAGCATGCACTGTTTTTCGTACTTAGGAAAAAAAAACCCTACCGCCAGGGGCCTTGGAGGTAGGTTGTTATACCTTACCGCCAGGGGCATTGGCGGTAGGCTGTTATACCCTACCGCCAGAGGCTTTGGCGGTAAGAAAAGGGTCAGATCCCGATTTTTTTGCAAAGTAGGGTCAGATCTCGAATAAGTTTCGAAAAATGATCAAAACACGAAAATTTGCCCCCACGATGGCGATCGAGGGATCAGTCGGGCACATGGCAGGTGCCCATGCCCAGGTTGAGAGGACGACGGAGGATGCGATTGCTTATGGAGGGATTATGGACCCGGTGTCCGGTGACAGGCGCATTAGTCGCCGGCCAGGCTCAACCTGATGTGGGGACTTGTAGTTGGGGCGTGCTATACGGGCAGCCAAGCTTCGTGATATCGAGGAAAATACAAGTATGTGTGTCATTACGAGTTGTTCCATTGTTCACTTTTCGAAACATGATATTATTAATAACAGTTTTGCTAAGTCCCAGTCGACTGTGATTTTGCATGAAGATTCGTACAAAAATCATCTTTTCAATTTTCATTTTCCTTGTTATATACTACATCACTTGACTGAGACTTCGTTAAGTCTCAGTCGATTGAGACCTAGACACATCCTATTAATAATGCGGGCAACTTAGGACGGGAAGGAAATAGCAAAATCAGATAATGACTTGTTAGACTTAGAAGCTGATAGAGTCTTAGAAATTAATGATTTGCAATATTGCGGCTGTTATGCTTATGAATGCTGCTGAGATTAATAATTTGGGGATTACATCACTAGAGAGTTTGTGCGAGGACCTCATACCCACTTCAGGGGCAGATGTCAAGGTGGGTATGTGGCTCCTCTGCCGCCAGACTATATTACACAAACTATCCCCGGTCATACGGACGTCGAGGGGGTGCAAGATAAACCAAAACATTCCTGGAAGAGGAAGAAGGTTTATCCTCAATGGGTAGTTCGTAGAAGTGCAAGAGTCAAATTCAAGGAAAAAATCCTGATGCAAATGAAAGGAATCTTTTGGTACAGCAGAGGTCTGGCAGACTTGGCTAAAAAAGGTTTCTCGTGGAAGCTGAAGGAAATATGCCTTAGAGGCAATAATAAATTTGTTATTTATATTTCCTTCTATCATGGTAAATGTTTATTATTCATGCTAGAATTGTATTAATCGGAAACTTGATACATGTGTGAATACATACACAAAACAAAGTGTCCCTAGTATGCCTGTACTTGACTAGCTCGTTAATCAAAGATGGTTAAGTTTCCTAACCATAGACATGTGTTGTCATTTGATGAACGGGATCACATCATTAGGAGAATGATGAGATGTACATGACCCATCCGTTAGCTTAGCATAACGATATTGCTTTCTTAATGACTTATACATGTTCCTCTGACTATGAGATTATGCAACTCCCGAATACCGAAGGAACACCTTGTGTGCTATCAAACGTCACAACGTAACTGGGTAATTATAAAGATGCTCTACAGGTGTCTCCGAAGGTGTTTGTTTGGTTGGCATATATCGAGATTAGGATTTATCACTCTGTGTATCGGAGAGGTATCTCTGGGCCCTCTCGGTAATGCACATCACTATAAGCCTTGCAAGCAAATGACCAATGAGTTAGTCACGAGATGATGTATTACGGAACGAGTTGCCAGGTAACAAGATTAAACTAGGTATGATGATCCCGACGATCGAATCTCGGGCAAGTAACATACCGATGACAAAGGGAACAACGTATGTTGTTATGCGGTTTGACCGATAAAGATCTTCGTAGAATATGTAGGAGCCAATATGAGAATCCAGATTCCGCTATTGGTTATTGACCGGAGATATGTCTCGGTCATGTCTACATAGTTCTCGAACCCGTAGGGTCCGCACGCTTAACGTTCGATGACGATTTGTATTATGAGTTATGAGTTTTCGATGACCGAAGATTGTTCACAGTCCCGGATGAGATCACGAACATGATGAAGAGTCTCGAAATGGTCGATACATAAAGAATGATATATTGGACGATGTTATTCGGACATCAGATTAGTTCTGAGAGGTACCGGATAACTATGGGAGTGCCGAAGGGTTATCGGCATCCCCGGGGGAACTAATGGGCCTTCATGGCCCTTAAGTGGAAAGAGAGAAGGGCTGCAAGGGGTGGCCACGCCGCCCTCCATGGCAGTCCGAATTGGACTAGGGGAAGGGGGCGGCGCCACCCTTTCCTTCTCCCTCTCCCTCTCCTTCCTCCCCCCTCTCTTCCTTGGAGAGGAATCCTACTAGGACTAGGGAGTCCTAGTAAGACTCCCCTCTTGGCGCGCCCCCTAGGGCTGGCCGGACTCCTCCTCCTCCTCCTTTATATACGTGAGCAGGGGCACCCCAAAGACACACAAGTTTCTCTTAGCTGTGTGCGATGCCCCCTCCATAGTTTGCTCCTCGGGTCATAGTGTCATAGTGCTTAGGCGAAGCCCTGCGCGGATCACATCACCAACACCGTCTCCACACAGTTGTGCTAACGGAACTCTCCCTCGATCCTGTACCGGATCAAGAGCTCGAGGGACGTCATTGAGCTGAACGTGTGCTGAACACGGAGGTGCCGTACGTTCGGTACTTGGATCGGTTGGATCGTGAAGACGCTTGACTACATCAACCGCGTTAACAAAACGCTTCCGCTTTCGGTCTACGAGGCTACGTGGACATACTCTCCGTGTCTCATTGCTATGCATCTCCTAGATAGATCTTGCGTGAGCGTAGGATTTTTTTTGAAATTGCATGCTACGTTCCCCAACAGTGGCATCATGAGCCAGGTTTATGCGTAGATGATATGCACGATTAGAACACAAAGAGTTGTGGGTGATAATAGTCATACTGCTTACCACCAACGTCTTACTTTGATTCGGCAGTATTGTTGGATGAAGCGGCCCAGACCGACATTACATGCGTTCATGAGACTGGTTCTACCGATGTGCTTTGCACACAGATGGCTGGTGGGTGTCTGTTTCTCCAACTTTAGTTGAATCGAGTTTGACTACGATCGGTCCTTGTTGTAGGTTAAAACAGGAAACTTGACAAAAATCGTTGTGGTTTTGATGCGTAGGTAAGAACGGTTCTTCCTAGAAGCCCGTAGCAGCCTGGTAAAACTTGCAACAACAAAGTAGAGGATATCTAACTTGTTTTTGCAGGGCATGTTGTGATGTGATATGGTCAAGACGTGATGAGTTATACGTTATTGTATGATATGATCACGTTTTGTAAATTATTGGCAACCGACATGAGCCTTATGGTTGTCTCTTTATTGTATGAATTGCGAACGCCATGTAATTGATTTACTTTATCACTATGAGTTAGCGATATTAGTAGAATCAATAGTTGGCGAGACGACCACGACGCTATGATGAAGATCATGGTGTCAAGCCGGTGACGATGGAGATCATGACGATGCTTTGGAGATGGAGATCAAAAGCACAAGATGATGATGGCCATATCATGTCACATATATTTTGATTGCATGTGATGTTTATCTTTTTATGCATCTTATTTTGCTTAGAACAACGGTAGCATTATAAGATGACCCCTTACAAAATTTCAAGGTACAAGTGTTCTCCCTAATTATGCACCGTTGCGATAGTTCGTCGTGCCGAGACACCACGTGATGATCGGGTGTGACAAACTCTACGTTCACATACAACGGGTGTAAGACAGTTTTGCACGTGCAGAATACTCGGGTTAAACTTGACGAGCCTAGCATGTACAGACATGTCCTCGGAACACTGGAGACCGAAAGGTCGAGCGTGAATCATATAGTAGATATGATCAACTTAAGATGTTCGCCATTGAAAACTACTCCATCTCACGTGATGATCGGACATGGTTTAGACTTGAGGGATGTCTATCTAAGTGGGATTTCTTTACTAATATAATTAATTGAACTTAATTTATCATGAATTTAGTCCTGATAGTTTTTGCATATCTATGTTGTAGATCAATAGCTCGCGATATAGCTCCTATATTTTTTTGATTTGTTCCTAGAGAAAAATTGAAAGATGATAGTAGTCAGTGATCTGAGGATTATCCTCATTGCCGCACAAAACAATTATGCCCTTGATGCACCGCTAGGTGACAGACCTATTGCAGGAGTAGATGCAGACGTTATGAACGTTTGACAAGCTCGGTATGATGACTACTTGATAGTTTAGTGCGTCATGCTTTACGGCTTAGAACCGGAACTTCAAAAATGTTTTGAACGCCACGAAGCATATGAGATGTTCCAAGAGTGGAAATTAGTATTTCAGACTCATGCCCATGTCGAGAGGTATGAAACCCCTGACAAGTACTTTGCCTACAAGATGGAGGAGAATAGCTCAACCAGTGAGCATGTGCTCAGAATGTATGGGTACTACAATCACTTGAATCAAGTGGGAGTTAATCTTCCAAATAAGATAGTGATTTACAGAGTTCTCTAGTCACTATCACCAAGCTACTAGAACTTCGTGATGAACTATAATATGCAAGGGATTAAGAAAACGATTCCCGAGCTCTTCGCAATGCCGAAATCAGCGAAGGTAGAAATCAAGAAAGAGCATCAAGTGTTGATGGTCAAACAAGAACACTAGTTTCAATAAAAAGGTCAAGGGAAAGAAAGGGAACTTCAAGAAGAACGTCAAGCAAGTTGCCACTACGAGAAGAAGCCCAAAGCTAGACCCAAGCCTAAAACTGAGTGCATCTACTGCAAAGGAAATGGTCATCGGAAGCGGAACTACCCCAAATATTTGGCGGATAAGAAGGATGGCGAAGTGAACAAAGGTATATTTCATATACATGTTATTGATGTGTACCTCACTAGTGCTCGTAGTAGCCCCTGGCTATTTCTTACCAGTTCGGTTGCTAAGATTAGTAACTCGAAATAGGAGCTGCAAAATAAATGGAGACTATTTGAGGGTAGTCCTGGCCATCTCCGGCCCGGCCCAGTCGGCCCACCCAGGCCCGACCCTAAAATCCAAGGCCTAGGCCCGACGGGCTTGCCTGTGGGATGGGCTTGGGCCTGAGTTTTGATCCCATCAGCAGAGCCTGGACGGGCTTGGGCTTGGCATATTGGTATTTTAAGGAAGAGGCCTGGCCCACGGCCCTAAGCCCTAAGGGCTTTTTACCAGATGGGTCGGGCTTGGGCTTGAAAAGTAAGCCCGATGGTAGGGCCTGGGCCTCAGTTTTCTGTCGTGGGCTTTTTTAGGCCCGACCCAAGCCCGGACCGGCCCGACCCATGGCCGAGTATAGTTGAGGGTGAGGTGACGATGTGTTGGAAGTAGTTCCAATATTGATATGATCATCATCGCACACTCCCTGTACTTTCGGGATTAGTGTTAAACCTAAATAAATGTTATTTGGTGTTTGCGATGAGCATGAACAAGATTGGATCGTGTTTATTGCAATACGATTATTCATTTAAGTTAGAAAATAATTGTTATTATGTTTACATGAATAAAACCTTCTATGGTCATACACCCAAGGTGAATGGTTTACTGATTCTCGATCGTAGTAATACACATATTCATAATATTGAAGCAAAAAGATGCATAGTTGATAATGATAGTGCAACATACTTGTGCCACTGCCGTTTAGGTCATATTGGTGTAAAGCGCATGAAGAAACTCCATGCTGTTGGGCTTTTGGAATCACTTGATTATGAATCACTTGGTGCTTGCGAACCATGCCTCATGGGAAAGATGACTAAGACTTCGTTCTCCGGAACAATGGAGCGAGCAACTGACTTATTGGAAATAATACATACTGATGTATGCAGTTCGATGAGTGTTGAGACTCGCAGCGGGTATCGTTATTTTCTAACCTTCACACATGATTTGAGCAAATATGGGTATATCTACTTAATGAAACATAAGAATGAAACATTTGAAAAGTTCAAAGAATTTCAGAGTGAAGTAGAGAATCATCGTAACAAGAAAATAAAGTTTTTACGATTTGATCGCGGAGGCGAATATTTGAGTTACGAGTTTGGTCTTCATTTGAAACAATGTGGAATAGTTTCACAACTCACGCCACCTGGAACACCACAGCGTAATGGTGTGTCCGAATGTTGTAATCGTACTTTATTAGATATGGTGCGATCTATGATGTCTCTTACTGATTTACCACTATCGTTTTGGGGTTATGCTTTAGAGACAACTGCATTCACATTAAATAGGGCACCATCTAAATCCGTTGAGACGACAACTTATGAACTGTGGTTTGGCAAGAAACCCAAACTGTCATTTCTTAAAGTTTGGGGTTGCGATGCTTATGTGAAAAAGCTTCAACTTGATAAGCTCGAACCCAAATCGGAGAAATGTGTCTTCATAAGATACCCAAAGGAAACTGTGGGTACACCTTCTATCAGAGATCTGAAGGCAAGATATTTGTTGCTAAGAATGGATCCTTTCTAGAGAAGGTGTTTCTCTCGAAAGAAGTGAGTGGGAGGAAAGTAGAACTTGATGAGGTATTTGTACCTTCTCTCGAATTGGAAAGTAGTTCATCAAAGAAATCAGTTCCAATGATTCCTACACCAATTAGTGAGGAAGCTAATGATGATGATCATGAAACTTCGAATCAAGTTACTACCAACCTCGTAGGTCAACCAGAGTGCTTTCCACGCCAGAGTGGTACGGTAACTGTCGTGGATTTGTCACGACAGGTGCCCTAGAATTAGGAATTTGGTGTGGAGCCATTGCAACTAGGTTAGCTTGAAGCGGTTAAACGGGACAAAGGACACAAAGAGTTTTTTAATCTTGGTTCAGCCCCTTGATGAGGTAAAAGCTTAATCCAGCTAGGGATGTATTGCTCGAGACTCAGTAATCAGGGAGCGAATACGCTTGACCTAGCTCTCGAGCGGTTGTTTCTTGAGTTAACCCGCCACTTGTTCACCCCTTTATATATGCAGGTCGATGCCCGACGGCTTACAGAGTCCCGACCAGCTCATACACAACGTGTTTGGCTTGGTACAAACTAAGCTTGCCTTACAATACAAGTCGCACATATGGCGATTCACACCCGCGGGCCTCAAGCCATCTCCGAGTCTTGGGCCTTCACGCACCACCATCTTGGGCTTCTTTGCCTTAAACCGCCGGTGGTATGACCCGGCCCCTCGTGGGCGGGTTATACCCACTAGTTATTAGGCCTCGGGTTGACTTGAACTTTGTTCATGTCAATATTCAACACTTGACCTGTCAGAATTTTTCCTCTCCAATTCCTTTCCATATTGCTACAGCCCGCCGTGACGTCACATATCAAACTTACGTTAACCCGCCATGACGTCATCTCACAGTAACTGCACATGAAGCTCACCACATCCCAGTAGATCCTTTTTTAATGGGCTCCCAAAAATTGAGGCGCCTCTATCGCCACATAACCATTTTTCGGTCTCCTCGATTCCCGCGCATGCCATTTATCCACTTCCTTATAAATAGGGACAAGGGTCCTTCCTTTCCCTTTTACCCTGCTTCTGCCTCTTCTTCTTCCTCGCGACGGCTGACGCCTCTGGAGCTCCGTCGCCCCTATCAACTGCGTCGACCTTGGCCACTACATCAACCTGTTCTTGACCAAAAATGATAGCGGTGCTCCTTCGTTGTTCATCAGCACCTCCAGGTACACGCTTGGACTCGTCTCAAATCCATGTTAGGGTTTCCTTAGTTCATCCGAGTTCGTCCGCCATTCTTTGTCTGGTCCTCTTATATTGCTTGATTAGATCTGAACCTAGTTGTCAAAGTGCGCGACCGCCGTTTTAGTTCTTATTCCTCATAACTAAAATCAATACCTTACTTGAAGACATCACCCAAGCACATGAATGTTTCCGCCCCTATCTGCTTAGGTTTAGAATTTATTTGTATTTTCCAGCTCGCTCTAGATCCAAAATTATAGCATCAATCTGAAAATGATGTTTGTCCTTTACTTAGGAAAATTTATCCTCCAATCCTACAGGCGGCTTATAAAATAACCGTAACCCACCATGTAGCATTAGTCCCGTTACTAATCCGCTAATATTCACTTTTAATCCTTTTAGCCTGGTACTGTATTCCGGTTCATCCACGCTGGCTTTTGTAACAATGATCATTGTCCGGCTCAACGGCACAATTAAACCAACAATCTTTCTCTTTGTAATCAAATATGTCAAAAGCCAAGACTGTCACTTCCTGCAATTGGGTCGCTTCCCGAGTTACCGAGGAAATGCTGAATGAATATGTTCAAACGGGTGTTCTAGCCAAAAAAGATGTCATCCACTTGAGGATCCCAGGCACAAAAACTCCTCCACAGCCCAAGGAAGGCGAGGTTATTGTTTTCACTAATCATATGCTCCGAGGGTTCACTCCGCCCGGTTCAAAGTTTTTCCATGATGCGTTGCATTTTTTCAAGCTCCATCCTCAAGACATTGGTCCCAATTCTGTTTCAAACATGTGCAATTTTCAAGTCTTTTGTGAAGTGTATCTTCAACAGGAACCCACTATAGAATTATCCATGGAATTCTACTATTTGAACCGTCAAACTGAATTCACTGATGGGCCCAGTTTGGAACTAGGGGGTATTTCTATTCAAAGGTGCAAAGAAGCTACCTTTCTTGTTGCCACACTCCCTAGCCATCCTAAAGAGTGGAATTATACATGGTTTTATTACAAAGAAACCTCTCTTGAAGGTGAGAATCCTCTACCGGGTTATCGTGAAACCCGGCTTAGCAACATACATCACTTTCCCGAACAGATTAGCACCAAATAACGGGCAAAATATATGCCCGTCTTTTCAAAGATCCGGGCTTTAATGGCCAATGGGTTGAATGGAGTTGATTTGGTCCAGTGCTCGGTTGCATGGAGAATACTGCCTTTAAGCCACCAACCCGTCTTAATGTGTGAATGCACTGGTAACCTCAAGGCTCCCCAACGTCATTGTGACATAGCACTGACCGATGAAGATGTCAACATCATGACAAAGACGATGTTGAATGAGGAGCTTGAAACTTGTAGCATAACAGGAATGGCTCCGTTTTACGTCCAAAATAATCCTCCTACTGTAAGTACCTTTGAACAATTCCCGGCTTAATTATTGACTCCATAAGCAACCTTCTTGCTTAACATTTTATTATTTCAGGCTGACTCCTCCTTCTGGACCAAGAAGCTTGTGGAAAAGCCGGTAAAAAAGACTTGGACCAAGACTAAGGCTTCCACGAAACCGGCTAATAAGAAGTCAAATACTTCAGAACTATTTGATTTGGACGATAATGAGTCGGAGGTAGAACTTGACTCCCTTGGCTCTCTCTTTATTCATCTTATTGACACAAATTATTATCACGATGATGCGGAGGCCAACCACATAGATGTTGAAGAGGTAATTGTCCTTTCCTTCTGCTCAGAATCTTTGCCAGCGCAGAAAGTCCGTCAAGTGTGCCGGAAAGTAAGATTTTCGCACCCCTTAGCTTACTTAGATCCCAACTTTATTTTGAAGAAGCAGCAGCATGAAGCTCGCCGTACGACCCAGAATACCAGCGGCGGGGTCCTTTCTTCCGGCTTACCCAATACGCCGCCTCGTCGCAAGCGTCAAGCTGAGGTTTCTAAATTTTCCGGCTTAAAATTCCCAAAAGCAGGTCTTATCCGACAGCCTGTTAACCCGTCTGACTCAAATTATCAGGGCACCTCTCATTCTTCCTCTGGTGAATCCACTTGGACTCAGGTTCCCTTATTCAAGACTGCTCCTGGGTGAGGACACTTGAGCCTCTTTACTTTAATGCTTTCTGCTCAACTGGTATACCAATCTCATCATATGTTTTGTTTCCAGAGCCATGGCCAATCCCAGCAAGAAACTCAAAGTGAATAAACCGTCCGAAGATCCCAAACCTGCCAACCCGGAAGAACCAATTATATCTGAGCCTATGCATCAATCTTCCGAAGCAGCAATGGATGATCCGCCGCCAGAAGAGCATCACGTCACCATGAATTCCATGGAAGTTGATCCAGAAAATGCTAAACCACCCAGTCCTACTCAGCCGGCTCAAGGAGCTGAAGATGTGGTCATTACTGGGACGGCTTACACCGCTCCAAGCAATCCTACTGTTTTATCCAAGCAGAACGCTAAGGAAGAAATTCTAGCTGTTGATAAGAACAAGTGGAAGCTGGATCTGGAGAGCTATGCCCAACTCAATGCTCAAGAGCTTCATTCCGGTTATTTGAACCGCCTTCATACCAGTCGTGAACTTGAAGCCGGCCTGGTCAATCTTATGAAGGAACGCTTCGAGATAAGCCGCGCAATCCTCTTCATACCGATATATTTATACCAGCCGCCAAGTGTAAGTCGTGATCACCGAATGCACGTGTACAGTGATCCCAGAGATCAATGCTCACTGAACACACAGAAGCTGAATAACAAGAGTCTTACATCCATACATACCGTATTACACAAATAGGACCATTAAGGTCAAGTCTTGAGTATATCATCGCAGCGGAAATCTTCAATAACAACTTGGACCCATGCCATCTGCCTTAACCCTACATGCATTCTGACTGGAAAGCGTCCTAGCTCGCATGATCGTCACCAAGAAATCTTCATCATAGCATGTTCTTTCATGCCTGGCCAATAAAATAACCAGTGGAAAGCCAATGAGTACTTTGAATGTACTCGCAAGCAACCCAAGTGCGATGACAGAATAATTATGCAAGGCTCTACTGCTAAATTGGCAGTTTTGCGGAAAGCTAGTTTTTCATATGCTAGTATGATCAACATATAACAAGGGCATGCATGCGTCTGCAACAAGTATCAGGAGGTTACAGACATCAACATCGTGAAAGAGTCATGAACAACTCTTGCTCACGCTCATCGCGACTTTTTCACAATCACATCAACAGATTTACCAAACCATGTTGTTTTCCAGAAACTTATGGACATAATCTACGCAGCACCAACCAACTGTCCTTGACCGTGGACACGACTATTCGAATAGTTTTACACTTTGCAGAGGTTGCGCACTTTACCCACAAGATCCGGGAAGCTTTCGTGTCACCCACGATCCCACAGTACCTCAAGTACTCGGGGGAAGCACCAGGTCATTACCTTTCCCTAGACGACACTAACATAGGGTCCACTCGTTGGTGCACAACCCTCGTGTACAGACGGTAAATCATGGGACTTGCCCTTTTTACAATGTCACACATACACGAAGGGACCAATGGTGTGTCCGGTGCCCTGTGAAAACAGTCATGGTCGCCTATCCAAGCACGACCCCATCCCGGGAGTGACCTCAAGTCTCCCTCGTCACTAGTAATGTGGGCACCATGCTAGTATCAGCCTAAGTAATCAATAATGCCCCGTCCCGTAAGCGGTTGAGTGGTTGCACATGTTTGGTTGGGACGGTAGTCACACATAAATCTAATCCATCTCTGTAAACAACACTTTCATCAAGCCTCGATACACTACTTCTCCACCAAGTAGTGCCCTATCTCCTCATCATTTCCCAGGGGCATTAGTGGCACCCACTGGGTTATTTGCAAGTATGTCAAACCACACTTGTTTCTTTCAATGCATAACCCTGACCCATTTGCGTAGCCAACTACTATAGCATACATCTATCTACTCCCACCGGCATAACCCTCATAAGAAGGTAGGGTCATGCTTGATGCAAGTTTCAATAGTAAGGTAACAAAGGTACCAACCAAAGTGGTCACCTCCTCTACATGATTCCGATGCATTGATAATAAGGTGCTATGAGACATGCATAAAAAGGTTTCTCGAACATGGTCAAAGGGTTGCTTGCCTTGTCCTTCCGAGTCTTCAAACCTTCTGGTCCATCTCCAAGTACTCCATTTATTTCGTCAACTAACGATGGAAACAATCATAATAAGCAATACAACAAGGCAAAAATAAAAGTGCTCTAAAAATAGGAGTTGGACTTTTCTAGGATACCTCTGGTCATATGAAAAATGACCAAGGTGGTTTCACGGGAGTATGATCAATGGATGGTTTGGCACATTTCAATATGATGGAATCAAGGGGTTTATGGATTTGAAAGAAGTGTACAGAAATATATTTTTGAAAAATGAGCAAAGGCACCCATTTAACAAATCATGATTTTAGAAGCATCTAGGAGTTGGTTTCACTAGATTTGGAGTTCAAATGAATTTCCTAGGATTTTGCAAAGTTGATAAATATGAAGAAATGGCTCATTATTTGGTGGGGTATAGAAAGTATTAATAAAAATGTTCCAAAACTAGGTTTTGATATTACAAGCATATAGGAATTTGAACCATTGCATTTGGATCAAATTTGAGCTCTCTGTGATTTTCTAAAGTTTATCACAGAAATAGAAAAATGACATTTTGATAATATTTGTGAAGAAAAGGTCTATGGAAAAATGTGCATGTGGCACCAACAGGTAGATCATGATTTTAGAAACTCCTAGAAATTTGAATCATCAAATTTGGAATCCATTTGATTTATTTATGGATTTTTGAAGTTTACAAAAAAAGAAAAAGGGAAAGGGAAAGGGTTTATACCCTTATACTGCGCACTGGGCCGGAGATAGCAGTATAGCAACTGGGTCGGCCCAACGGCTCGGCCGTGCGCACAGGGGGGGGGGGTGACGTCGGAGGCGCCTTCGCAGAGTATGCTTTCACGTCGGGAAAGCGAATTCCTGCCGCCCCACCTCCACTTAAATGACGTGGCGGCTGGCGGGGTCGCTGACCCGCGGGGCCCAGCCGCAGGTCGTCTCCCTGGTCCGCCGTCGTCTTCCTCTCGACAGGGGGGGGCAGGGGAGGCTCGGCCTTACTGGCCGCCGGCGCCACACCGCCCGCCTGCGCCGGCCGGCGATGGGAGCGGTGCCGTGCGGCTCGGCCGCTCCCGAAGAAGGAGGCAGGGGAGAGGCGGCACCTCCCTCGTGCGTGCGCGGACGAGGTCGGAGCAGGGCCTGGCTGTCGCCCGTGCCGGCGATTCCGGCCACCTCCGGCGGTGTGCTGCACACTGGAGTGCTCAGAACGGAGTGCCGCATCGATCCAGACGCCCAAAGCAGGTCGGGGAGGTCCGAAGAGGTGGAGGGTCGAATGGCCGTGGAAGAGGCCGCCGGCCATGGAGTTAGACAGAGGGCTCGAGAGGGAGAGATAGGTTGTCTGGGGGTTTGCTGGAGTAGTGGGAGAGCGAGAGGAGTCGAGAGAGAGAGCCCAATGGGGCTCTATATGGTGTGCGCGTCAGTGCATCGTGGGCGCGGTCCAGGGCGCGCACGGGCGAGCTCGCAGAGGGGAGAGGAGAGAGGGTTAGGTGGGGGCCGGCGACGTGCCGTGTCCCAGACATCGAGGCGACCTCGGGGGACATGCTGGGGAGGCCCGAGGTTGTCGGGGCATCGGGATGGGGGGCGGCTATAGTGCGCCAGAGCACTGTAGCGCGCTCTAGAGCACGCATATGGCTGCTATTGGCATCGCTTTGGCGTCCAGGTCGTGGCCAATAGTGTCTAGGGGGTCAGATGAGGAGTAAACAAAGGGGTGGTTGCCTTGGATGCCCTGGTGAGCTTCTAGAAGGAGAGAGTGCTGAGGGACAAGGGTGAAAATGGAGGTCGAGAGATGTAAAAATGGGGTTTTACCCCCCTCAATCATTGAGCTGTGGAGGAGAAGGAGTTCCTGCAGGTAGAGGGTAACTAGGAGCAGTTGTGGTAAAAACTTGAGGCAAGGGGGAGTAGTGTAAGGGGTCAAAACAGTGGTTTTGGTAAAATGGCAGAAGGTGTTTGATGTGGTTTTGGGCAAGCAAATGACTTCCAATTGGCATGAGACTTAACCGGATGAAATGGCACATACATTCAGGCCCTTTCACCAAATTTGAGCTCATGTGGGCAAAGTTGCCAATGCAATTTTTGTAAACCCTAGAAATCAGCAGAAATGGATTTTCCAAGATTAGGTTAAGCAAATCATCTCTCCATGATGCACCACTTGGTGTAGTGTCATCATTTGGGGTTGTGAGGATGTCCACAAAATTGGAGGCCCCAAGTAAAAAGTTGGCAATGTAGAGTTGTTCAAGTTTGGATCTGGTCAGAAAGGGTTTTGGGGCACTTAGATCAAGTTATGCTTCTCCAATACTTGTGCCATTTGGTCTAGTTGCATAATTAGACCATTTTAGCATGTGCACCAAGTTTGAGAGCATTTGGACAAGTTTGGCAATGTAAAGTTGCTCAAACTCCAAAATGGATAGAAATGGTTTTGAGGGGATTAGATGATGTTTTCTTGATCTTCAAGGCATGAGGCTTTGTAAGATGATCAAATATGTCATATTTGACATGATGGTATTTCCCTGGAATTTTGGAGAACATTTCATTTGTAAATATTTCAAAAGCTTGAAATATCCAGAAAGGGTTTTGGAAGGATTTGTCCAATATTTTGAACATGACCATGTGTTGAAACTCTTATATATGGACAATATATGTCCTATGAGTTTCCTTGAATTTTGAAAAATATTTTTGAAATAGTTAAATAATTTTTTCCTATTAAAGACCATTTCTGGCCTAAAGAAAAAGCATTTAAATAAAATATAAAATTAACTTTTAAAATTATAATTTTGTGGTTTATGGGAGTCCTATACCTAATAGGATTCAAATATACCTTTTTAAAGATTTTTCACTGCCTAAATAAGGTACTTGCAGTAAAACCTCAATTCAGGGGTTTTTGGAAAACTAATTTTAGAAAATACTATTTGGCCAAAATATTTTTATAAGAAAATACTATACTGGTATATACACATGGCATGCTCATTGGGAAAAGGTATTGGGTCAAGGAGATGAAGTATATGATTTATTTGATTTTTAGAGCACTAGCAAACAGCAGACAAAAATCAAATCAAGCAAAGTCCAAAACACTCAAAAGTTTTTGTCAAACCACATTTTAGCATGATTATTAGATTAAGTGTTGTGGCATGAAAATCAGGGTGTGACAGACCTACCCCCCTTACAAGAATCTCGTCCCCGAGATTCCCAGACTAGGCGTGGGAAGGAACACGAAAACTTGGATATGGGTAGTCTTCACTTCTTCTTGTTGGTTCTGCATGGAGCCTTGAAGTACTTGGTGGTGTGGCTTCTCGCATGTTGCCCTCTTTGAAGCAGGTTGCTGAGGGGTCTCTTGTATGGGTTAGGTTGAGCTAGACGTCAAGGGTTTGGTGAACGATGACCTCGCAGGGACCGGGCTAGTTAGGAAGTAAGAAGTACTTCTAGAGTTGTGACCCGTGGAATAACTTGGTGTACGGTGGGTATCCCAGGTGGTAAATCTGGCTGGTAGCCGTCTATTATTCGTCTTGCCGTGGTCTTGAAGAAGGTCGATAAATCTTGGTGTGAGCGTCCCTTCGACATGGAAATGCTTGGATCCTTTGAGAGGAGTGGTTTGCAGATATGCCCGGTCTTTGACGCGGAAGTTTACATCTTGAGGATGGTGGTCGGTGTAGTTCTTCCTTCTTGACATGTCGGTCTTTAAACGTCTTCTAACCAGCTGCACAGCTCTTCCTCCGGCTTCGGGTAGTCAAGTGTGTTGCCAAATAAAGATGACAACAAACTTGTCCAAGTACCCCATGAAGTCTATGGCGTAGCAAGGCAGGCTGGGGTATTGGTGATGGTCTCCGTTGAGTATTGGCAAAGGTCTTCTTAACTTAGAGCCAAGGCCCGTGGTCGGGATCTGACCATGTTGTGGCTTGGTGGGGCTTAAGGGTTTCAAGGATTCTAGTGTGTGGGTGAACGTCTATTATCTTATCCTTAAGCACGGTTTCTGAGATGCCAATAGTTCTTCCTAGTCCTGCAATCGTTATACCACCGAAAGCATCATCTCGCATAGGTCAACTCCAATCACCACTCATGCCATACATATCTCATGAATCCCAAAAGGAGGTCTAACAAAATATACATGCCTACGATCCCAAAAAACATATGTATGGCTACCCCTAAAAATCCACGGGTAGGGCATACAAGCTGCCAAGCAGGAATTAATCACGACAATCCAAGTGCTCATCCCATTCTTCCACGGTTCAAGATAATGCATCTCTATTCTAAGGAAACATGTCACATACCACTCCAAGATCTTGTTTCCTTCCTATAGATCAACTCCAATAGGCCATTAACTTCCATCGATCACCACATAATCCAACAATTCTACAAATCCGATGTCTACGGTGTTCCGCAAGATCTCAAGTCCCCATAATACCCAAATACTTGGAAGGGCTATGCATTACTATAGTAAGTCCACCAAATTCCCACCATCATGGTCAAGTAAACTCCAAGGTCATGACTATATAGATCCCTAAATCAACTCCAACAAATAATCCAATCTTCTAGTTTATTGTCCACAGAGAAGCATGGAGTCATGATCGGGATTATCAGTCTGAATCCAAATTTACTCCGAACCATGCAGACATATCTAGCATCTATACCCAACCAGAATCACCTACATAAATCCAAATCGCATGTCCAACAAGAATTCCTACATTTCCCCCAAGTTATTCTCAAAATGTCAACTATCTCCAATCAATATCCTCCGATGAAGTCAAAACCTTAGACTTCCAAGAATTTCATCTTGCAATCACAATTGCCCTGCAAACCCAAGTTACTCCAGGGTGGTGATAGGTACGCTACTCTATTAATCATGATCCCACCAACATGAAAACCTCACAATCCATCAAGGCCTCAGATCATTCCTCGAAGTCACTGATATAAAGTCACCATATCATATGTCCTATATCCTCAAATTGGTCTATCTATGGCATCGTCAGTTCTTGTGCTATGTTAGGACAAAAATGTGCTCACTCACCGTGTCCGCTAGTTCCATTACGAACCCAGTGTTGTGCAAGGTTATAGAGGGTTAACTGGTTCTCTTAGGCACATGGTTAAGGATTCGAGCTGGGGTATCTCGTGAAGTCTCAAAGGGTCTAGGAATGGGTTGCTAGTCTGGAGGGTTAAACATAATTCTACGGGGTTGCACTTGGTTGCGGAGGTCGTAGCAGAAGTCTTCATTGTTAGTTGGTTGCCGAGTTGGAATCCTTGGTACTTCTTGTCTTGCTGGTCTTCAGTTGAGGAGACAGAAGAGAGGGAAGAAGTAGCATAGAGGGGGAGATTGCCTAAAGGGGGTTCTATAGTGCAAGTGCAAACAAACAGGTGTAAAAAGGGCAAAACAAAGGAAACAAAGCAAGGAAGATGATATAGCCATGTACTTGTTACCTAGGGCAAAGTACAACTTATATCAAAACACGAACAAATAAAATCAAGCAACACACAATCATGGTTCTATTTGAACCATCACACGGACTCGACTGCGCATAGGGGGTACACGACTCATCCTACCCTAGGGGTTCTCGGACTAGTAGTCGTGCCTTGTGCCTCGTGCAGTCTTCTGAGTTTTCCTCAGGTGTTTCTATGTCCCTTGTAGTTGTTTGATGAACAATCCGGGTTGATCCTGAAGAATCTCTAACAACTTCTCTTCGGACGAGGTGATGTGGTGAAGGTGTCTCCTCGTAGCTGGCGTTGACTTGGTCTTCTCTTGTCTCTTTAATCATGACGATCCCTTGTGCCTTCTGGGGCATCGAGGGTACCAGGTAGGCAATCCTTTATGCAATGATATTAACAAGGCATAGTAGAGGTTCGACATGTCGGTTATGTTGATGACAACATCGACACCAAGAGCGGGGGACGAAGAGAACCGTTTTCCTGCTCACTATAGTGAGGCGGACCAAATGGCGAGGTTCTCATCCACCGGTGGTTGCCGATACAACAACGTTAGGGACAAGGTTACTCTGCTAGCGATGTGTATCATGATCTTGCATAACTCATGCCATGTTCATCGTAGGCCAAGGTCGCACCATCTTCTGGGCCTTCATGTCCTCATTCCTCGAGGATGTATCTTCTGTTGGCATCATCTTGTTAGTGTCACCAATCTTGTGTTCAGAAGAGGTGGTCAAGGTATCATCCTTCTAGATTATCCACAAGGATTTCAGGAAATCCAATGGTCTGGGGCATAAGGGTTCTAGCGACCAACAATTTTTAAGGGGAAGAGATCAAGTGTAGCCCAGTTTTTGAAAATCTGAGAGGGGAAGAGAAGTATAGATAGTTTTGAAAACTAGTAATAGTTTTGGAGATAGTTTTACCCTAACAAACGACCATGCTAACTAAGGCTTCCTACAGCCAGGATGGCTCTGATACCAGCTCTATGGGGACCCCGACTCATAAGTCGTGATCACCGAATGCATGTGTACAGTGATCCCAGAGATCAATGCTCACTGAACACACAGAAGCTAAATAACAAGAGTCTTACATCCATACATACCGTATTACACAAAGAGGACCATTAAGGTCAAGTCTTGAGTATATCATCGCAGCGGAAATCTTAAATAACAACTTGGACTGATGCCATCTGCCTTAACCCTACATGCATTCTGACTGGGAAGCGTCCGATCGTCACCAAGAAATCTTCATCATATCATGTTCTTTCATGCCTGGCCAATAAAATAACTAGTGGCAAGCCAATGAGTACTTTGAATGTACTCGCAAGCAACCCAAGTGCGATGACAGAATAATTATGCAAGGCTCTACTGCTAAATTGGCAGTTTTGCGGAAAGCTAGTTTTTCATATGCAAGTATGATCAACATATAACAAGGGCATGCATGCGTCTGCAACAAGTATCAGGAGGTTACAGCCATCAACATTGTGAAAGAGTCATGAACAACTCTTGCTCACGCTCATCGCGACTTTCTCACAATCACATCAACAGATTTACCAAACCATGTTGTTTTCCAGAAACTTATGGACATAGTCTACGCAGCACCACCCAACTGTCCTTGATCGTGGACACGGCTATTCGAATAATTTTACACTCTGCAGAGGTTGCGCACTTTACCCACAAGATCCGGGAAGCTTTTGTGTCACCCACGATCCCGCAGTACCTCAAGTACTCGGGGGAAGCACCCGGTCATTGCCTTTCCCTAGACGACACTAACATAGGGTCCACCCGTTGGCGCACAGCCCTCGTGTACAAACGGTAAATCATGGGACTTGCCCTTTTTACAATATCACGCATACACGAAGGGACCAACGGTGTGTCCGGTGCCTTGTGAAAACAGTCATGGTCGCCTATCCAAGCATGACCCCGTCCCGGGAGTGACCTCAAGTCTCCCCCGTCACTAGTAATGCGGGCACCATGCTAGTATCAGCCTAAGTAATCAATAATGCCCCGTCCCATAAGGGGTAGAGTGGTTGCACATGTTTGGTTGGGACGGTAGTCACACATAAATCTAATCCATCTCTGTAAACAACACTTTCATCAAGCCTCGGTACACTACTTCTCCACCAAGTAGTGCCCTATCTCCTCATCATTTCCCAGGGGCATTAGTGGCACCCACTGGGTTATTTGCAAGTATGTCAAACCACACTTGTTTCTTTCAATGCATAACCCTGACCCATTTGCGTAGCCAACTACTATAGCATACGTCTATCTACTCCCACCGGCATAAACCTCATAAGAAGTTAGGGTCATGCTTGATGCAAGTTTCAATAGTAAGGTAACAAAGGTACCAACCAAAGTGGTCACCTCCTCTACATGATTCCGATGCATTGATAATAAGGTGCTATGAGACATGCATAAAAAGGTTTCTCGAACATGGTCAAAGGGCTGCTTGCCTTGTCCTTCCAAGTCTTCAAACCTTCTGGTCCATCTCCAAGTACTCCGTTTATTTCGTCAACTAACGATGGAAACAATCATAATAAGCAATACAACAAGGCAAAAATAAAAGTGCTCTAAATATAAGAATTGGACTTTTCTAGGATACCTCTGGTCATATGAAAAATGACCAAGGTGGTTTCATGGGAGTATGATCAATGGATGGTTTGGCACATTTCAATATGATGGAATCAAGGGGTTTATGGATTTGAAACAAGTGTATAGAAATATATTTTTGAAAAATGAGCAAAGGCACCCATTTAACAAATCATGATTTTAGAAGCATCTAGGAGTTGGTTTCACTGGATTTGGAGTTCAAATGAATTTCCTAGGATTTTGCAAAGTTGATAAATATGAAGAAATGGCTCATTATTTGGTGGGGTACAGAAAGTATTAATAAAAATGTTCCAAAACTAGGTTTTGATATTACAAGCATCTAGGAATTTGAACCATTGCATTTGGATCAAATTTGAGCTCTCTGTGATTTTCTAAAGTTTATCTCAGAAATAGAAAAATGACATTTTGATAATATTTGTGAAGAAAAGGTCTATGGAAAAATGTGCATGTGGCACCAACAGGTAGATCATGAGTTTACAAACTCCTAGAAATTTGAATCATCAAATTTGGAATCCATTTGATTTATTTATGGATTTTTGAAGTTTACAGAAAAAGAAAAAGGGAAAGGGAAAGGGTTTATACCCTTATACTGCGCACTAGGCGGGAGATAGCAGTATAGCAACTGGGTCGGCCCAACGGCTCGGCTGCACGCACAGGGGGGGTGGTGACGTTGGAGGCGCCTTCGCAGAGTACGCTTTCACGCCGGGAAAGCGATTTTCCTACCGCCCCACCCCCACTTAAATGACGTGGCCGCTGGCGGGGTCGCTGACCCGCGGGGCCCAGCCGCAGGTCATCTCCCTGGTTCGCCGTCGTCTTCCTCTCGATGGGGGGGGAGGAGAGGCTCGGCCTTGCTGGCCGCCGGCACCACACCGCCCGCCTGCGCCGGCCGGCGATGGGAGCGGTGCCGTGCGGCTCGGCCGCGCCCGAAGGAGGAGGCAGGGGAGAGGCGGCACCTCCCTCGTGCGTGCGCGGACAAGGTCGGAGCAGGGCCTGGCTATCGCCCGTGCCGGCGATTCCGGCCACCTCCGGCGGTGTGCTGCACACTGGAGTGCTTAGAACGGAGTGCCGCATCCATCCAGACGCCCAAGGCAGGTCGAGGAGGTCCGAAGAGGTGGAGGGTCGAATGGCGGTGGAAGAGGCCGCTGGCCATGGAGGTAGACAGAGGGCTCGAGAGGGAGAGATAGGTTGTCTGGGGGTTTGCTGGAGTAGTGGGAGAGCGAGAGGAGTCGAGAGAGAGCCCAATGGGGCTCTATATGGTGCGCGCGTCGGTGCACCGTGGGTGCGGTCCAGGGCGCGCACGGGCGAGCTCACAGAGGGGAGAGGAGAGAGGGTCAGGTGGGGGACATCGACGTGCCGTGTCCCAGACGTCGAGGCGACCTCGGGGGACATGCTGGGGAGGCCCGAGGTTGTCGGGGCATCGGGATGGGGGGCAGCTATAGTGCGCCAGAGCACTGTAGCGCGCTCCAGAGCACGCATATGGTTGCCATTGGCATCGCTTTGGCGTCCAGGGCGTGGCCAATAGTGTCTAGGGGGTCAGATGAGGAGTAAACAAAGGGGTGGTTGCCTTGGATGCCCTGGTGAGCTTCTAGAAGGAGAGAGTGCTGAGGGACAAGGGTGAAAATGGAGGTCTAGAGATGTAAAAATGGGGTTTTACCCCCCTCAATCATTGAGTTGTGGAGGAGAAGGAGTTCCTGAAGGTAGAGGGTGACTAGGAGCAGTTGTGGTAAAAACTTGAGGCAAGTGGGAGTAGTGGAAGGGGTCAAAACAGTGGTTTTGGTAAAATGGCAGAAGGTGTTTGATGTGGTTTTGGGCAAGCAAATGACTTCCAATTGGCATGAGACTTTACAGGATGAAATGGTACATACATTCATGCCCTTTCACCAAATTTGAGCTCATTTGGGCAAAGTTGCCAATGCAACTTTTGTAAACCCTAGAAATTAATAGAAATGGATTTTCCAAGATTAGGTTAAGCAAATCATCTCTCCTTGATGCACCACTTGGTGTAGTGTCATCATTTGGGGTTGTGAGCATGTCCACAAAATTTGAGGCCCCAAGTAAAAAGTTGGCTATGTAGAGTTGTTCAAGTTTGGATTTGGTCAGAAAGGGTTTTGGGGCACTTAGATCAAGTTATGCTTCTCCAATACTTGTGCCATTTGGTCTAGTTGCATAATTAGACCATTTTAGCATGTGCACCAAGTTTGAGAGCATTTGGACAAGTTTGGTAATGTAAAGTTGCTCAAACTCCAAAATGGACAGAAATGGTTTTGAGGGGATTAGATGATGTTTTCTTGATCTTCAAGGCATGAGGCTTTGTAAGATCATCAATATGTCATATTTGACATGATGGAATTTCCCTGGAATTTTTGGAGAATATTTCCTTTGTAAATATTTCAAAAGCTTGAAATATCCAGAAAGGGTTTTGGAAGGATTTGTCCAATATTTTGAACATGACCATGTGTTGAAACTCTTATATATGGACAATATATGTCCTATGAGTTTCCTTGAATTTTGAAAAATATTTTTGAAATAGTTAAATAATTTTTCCTATTAAAGACCATTTCTGGCCTAAAGAAAAAGCATTCAAATAAAATATAAAATTAACTTTTAAAATTATAATTTTGTGGTTTATGGGAGTCCTATACCTAATAGGATTCAAATATACCTTTTTAAAGATTTTTCACACCTTAAATAAGGTACTTGCAGTACAAACCTCAATTCAGGGTTTTTTGGAAAACTAATTTTAGAAAATACTATTAGGCCAAAATATTTTTATAAGAAAATACTATACTGGTCTATACACATAGCATGCTCATTGAGAAAAGGTTTTGGATCAAGGAGATGAAGTATAGGATTTATTTGGTTTTTAGAGCACTAGCAAACAGCAGACAAAAATCAAATCAAGCAAAGTCCAAAACACTCAAAAGTTTTTGTCAAACCACATTTTAGCATGATTATTAGCTTAAGTGTTGTGGCATGAAAATCAGGGAGTGACACCAAGCCTACTGGATATGATAGAGTTGAATATACCGTAGACTTGTAGATAATTCCTTTGATCTTACACTCATATAATGGCACTGTAGTTATAGGGACAAATCTTGTAGCCCCCAAGGGTTGGCTTAAGCTGCTAAGCTGAGCCGGGACTTCAAATTATTTCCATTCATTTTCACACGTGCAACCCCCAAGGGTCGGCTTAAACTGTCAAGTTGAGCCGGAACTTCATATATAATAGCTCAATTTTGCACATGTAGCCCCCAAGGGCCGGTTTAGACTGACTAGTTAAGCCGGTACTTATCATCAGAATCATGGATAAAGTCCAAATATGTAGCCCCCATGAGTCGTCTGTAGTTGAAACAACTTTAGGCAGGTCATTTAAGATTTTGTTTGTAATAGAGCAAACGTACATCAGCCCCCAAGTGCCAAGTAAAATACTGGTATTGTGCTTGGGACTTCACAAATGATTTATTATAATCACGTGCTGCTGCATTATCTCTTTGTCATACAGGCTGAATTGAGCATGAAAGAAACCCAATTGGCTGATCTGCAGCAGAACCTTCAAACTCAGCAATCTGATATTTCCAAGGCAAATTCCAAAGTCAACATCACTTTGTAAAATATTGAAAAGCTGAAGAGGGATTTCAGCAGTGAGAGAGACGGCTGGGAAACTGAGAGGGCACCTCTTTTGAAGAGAGCCAAAGACGCTGAGGCTGCTCTTAAGCCGGTGACTGATGAACTATCTGATTTAAAACAACAAATCAATATGATGACATCTGCTATCTTCGGTAAGCAACATAACACTTATACTTGTTTCGTCGGTGTCTCATAATCATTTATCGACTCATGAACATTCTTTGCAAATGCAGGTTCTAGAAGCTCCAAGTTGGGTGATGGTATGCGCATGAGGTTTAAGGCTGCATATACTCTCGTTGAGCAGCTGTACACTGGCGCCCAACGGGCTGTTTCTGCTGCCTTCCATAAGAAGCAACCACCTTCCCTCATCAAGGAAGTGTTGGAAAAGTTATCTGTGTTGCCACAAAGGGTGGAGGAACTCAAGCGACCAGCCGCCCGAGCCGGTGCCATTACCGCTTTAAGTCGGGCAAAAGCATGACAAGCCGAGCTTGACCCGACCGAACTAGCCACTCGATGTCCAAGCTTCAAAGAAGATGGGTATCCCTTCCTTGCTGAGGATTTCACTCAAATAGTAAGGGAGATGCGTCCTCTGGCCAGCCGATTTGCCAAAGAAACTGACCTTTCCAAATATTATCCGGTTTATGATGTTGATAATGCCAGAGTGAAGCCACCGATTCATGAAGCCGTAGATCTTATCCCGCCAACACGTAAGCATACCTTCGCCCCTCATATTGACCCGTTGACTCTTATAGATGATGAAGCTATTTTCAAGGCTTTGACTGGGATCAATTGGGCCACCCCTGACTTCCAGCCAACAGGTGACGAAGAGGTAGAAGAACCGGTGGGAGATAACCCGGAATCATCATCACGCCAAGGCCAGGATAGTTGATCATAGAGCCTACTTACCCTCCTCATCATTAGATAATGTGCCAAAAACAATTATTCCTTTGGACCAGATGACGCCTTGTAATAGGCTAGTTGGAAACAATGTCTTGTCATGCCATCGTGCATGTTTGTTTGCACTTTGAACTGTCGATCTGTCATAAAAGATCTGATGTGTATGCTTATATTTCATCTAGGCAGACGATATGCATCACAATTCCTGCGCATAAACACATAATATTTGCCCTGGCGGTTTACCACAGGGCGGGTCATAACATCCCATATATAAATTGCTTGTGACTGTATAGTCCATAACCAGGGCGGTTTATCAAAACCTCATATCTTTATATCAAAAAACAAAAATCATCCCTATGAAATTTTGTTCATGCTGCCGGTTTAATATACCATATGCAACAGATAAGGGTAATAACCCCAAAAGGCCTCAGGGCATAACCTCCAAGTGTCTAATCATATCATACTGGCGACTTATTGTATAAAGCCAGACCGGGTTATTAAACTCCGGATATGCTCAAATATGAGCCATAATGATAAAGGCTACATGGCCTGAAACATTTTAACCATATTTCAATACGACACAAATCAAAGGAATGTGTCAAATAAAATTAGATAAAACAAGGCATTCATAGGCTGCCAGGCCTCAATATCAAGTGCTTTCAAAGGGCCGCACAACCACTGAGTCAATCCTTCATTAAAACCTTGTAAGGCGGGCCTCACATGACCAATTGCTATTTTAACCTTGACAAGTTCAGGTTCTTTTTGACATTGACTGTCAAGAGTACGGCGGGTCATTCCAGGATTACCTGGTCGGAGTGACAGGCGTACAAAGGCAGGATAAGCTGGATTTTTTGGTGAATACACCTGGCGTCCAAGCCGATCAAGAGGGTAATTAAGGCTATGTTCAGTGAACAGGAAGCCCCCAAGTGATCTTTACAGCCCAGCCTATAAGCCGGATCAAAGGGTATTCATAGCTATGCTCAGTGAGCAGGAAGCCCCCATGTATTTTTTAACTAATAAAGACTCAGATACTCAGAAAAGAAATGACAGAGGCCCTGAATTATCAGGGATGTCGGCTTTATTGTATTAATCATAGTATATATACATTGATTGAAATATGTACATCACAAGAGCCGGTGGCTCAGGTGTAATAAGGCTGAAGATGTGCAATGTTCCACGGCCGACGGGTCTCCTCCTCCGACGTGCATGTGTCCTTATGGTCTCGTACATCCATGAGATAGTATGATCCGTTATGCAAATTCTTGCTGACCACAAAAGGTCCTTCCCAAGGTGAAGATAGCTTGTGCATATTAGTTTGATCCTGAATGAGCCGGAGCACCAAGTCACCTTATTGAAAGGTGCGAGTTTTAACCCGACGACTATGATAACGACGCAGGTCTTGCTGATAGGTTGCTGATTGAGCCGCCACATGGTCACGCTCTTTGTCTAGGATATCAAGGTCATCCTGATGTGCTTGTTCATTAACAGCTTCACCATAAGTCGCCACATGATACGTCTCCAATGTATCTACTTTTCCAAACATTTTTGCCCTTGTTATGGACTCTAACTTGCATGATTTGAATGGAACTAACCCGGACTGACGCTATTTTTAGCAGAACTTCCATGGTGTTGTTTTTGTGCAGAAATAAAAAGTTCTCAAAATCGCTTGAAAATCCATGGAGAATTATTTTGGAAAATATAAAAAATACTTGCAAGAAGATCCAGACCAAGGGGCCCACACCTTGTCCACGAGGGTGGGGGCGCGCCCCCTACCTCGTGGGCCCCCTGGTGCTCCACCGACGTATCCCCAGATCCTATATATTCACTTTCGGGGAGAGAAAAATCAGGGAGAAAGAATTATCGCGTTTCACGAGACGGAGCCACCGCCAAGCCCTAATCTCTCTCGGGAGGGCTGATCTGGAGTCCGTTCGGGGCTCCGGAGAGTGGAGATCGCCGCCATCGTCATCATCAACCTTCCTCCATCACCAATTCCATGATGCTCACAGCCGTGCATGAGTAATTCCATCGTAGGCTTGCTGGACGGTGATGGGTTGGATGGGATCTATCATGTAATCGAGTTAATTTTGGTAGGGTTGGATCCCTAGTATCCACTATGTTCTGAGATTGATGTTGCTATGACTTTACTATGCTTAATGCTTGTCACTAGGGCCCGAGTGCCATGATTTCAGATCTGAACCTATTATGTTTTCATGAATATATGTGTTTTCTTGATCCTATCTTGCAAGTATATAGTCACCTACTATGTGTTATGATCCGGCAACCCTGAAGTGACAATAATCGGGACCACTCCTAGTGATGACCATAGTTTGAGGAGTTCATGTATTCACTATGTGTTAATGCTTTAGTCCGGTACTCTATTAAAAGGAGGCCTTAATATCCCTTAGTTTCCAATAGGACCCCGCTGCCACGGGAGGGTAGGACAAAAGATGTCATGCAAGTTCTTTTCCATAAGCACGTATGACTATTTCGGAATACATGCCTACATTGCATTGATGAACTGGAGCTAGTTCTGTGTCACCCTAGGTTATAACTTCTACATGATGAATTGCATCCGACATAATTTCCCATCACCGATCCAATGCCTACGAGCTTTTCCTATATTTCTTGTTGCTTATTTACTTTTCCGTTGCTACTATTACAAAAACTACAAAAACACTATCGTTACTTTATTGCTGCTACCGCCACTATCATATTACTTTGCTACTAAACTATCTTGCTGCAGATACTAAGTTTCCAGTGTGGTTGAATTGACAACTCAGCCGCTAATACTTAAGAGTATTCTTTGGCTCCCCTTGTGTCGAATCAATAAATTTGGGTTGAATACTTTATCCTCGAAAACGGTTGCGATCCCCTACACTTGTGGGTTATCACCATGCGAGGCGAATCATGACGTATATCACTGGGGAGAACCGCCTCTGCTCCGTAAACCATGAAGAAAGGTGTGTAACCCGTGGATCTGTTACGGGTAGTGTTGATGCTCCATAGTACTGAAGGTAGCTCCTCAACCCAACAACCCGGCGTCCCTCTGCAAAGGGGACCATAAGCTGGGGCTTCATGCCCCTTAAGATCTCCTGATTCGCCCTTTCAGCTTGTCCATTAGATTGGGGGTGAGCCACAAATGAAATATCGAGACGAATATGCTCTTGTTGATAGAACTCTTTCATAGCACCCTTAGACAGATCATTACCATTATCAATGATGATACTATGAGGGTATCCAAAGCGAAAGATCGCCTTTTTAATGAATTGAACCACCGTCGATGCATCACATTTACTGACTGGCTCAGCCTCAATCCACTTTGTAAACTTGTCAACTGCCACCAAGAGGTGAGTCTTTTTGTCCTTGGACCTCTTGAAAGGCCCAACCATATCCAGCCCCCAGACCGCAAACGGCCAAGTAATTGGAATCATCCTCAATTCTTGAGCCGACACGTGAGCTCGCTTGGAATTTTTTTGACAAGCATCACATTTGCTAACTAGATCCTCTGCATCTGCATGAGCCATCAGCCAATAAAACCCATGACGAAAAGCTTTGGCTACAAGGGACTTAGAACCGACATGATGATCGCAGTCTCCTTCATGAATCTCTCATAGTATCTCACAACCCTCCTTGGGAGAAATGCAACGTTGGAACACCCCTGTGACACTGTGTCGGTGCAACTCGCCATTGACAATAGTCATCGACTTAGATCGTCGGGTTATCTGCCTGGCCAGAGTTTCATCCTCAAGTAACTCGCCCCGGGTCATAGAAGTCAAGTATGGCGCTGGCCAATCAGGAATAACATGAAGAGCCTCTACCAACTGTGCCTCCGAGTCAGGGATAGTATGATCCTCCTCTGTACGCAATTTAACCAAAGGATTATCCAAAATATCGAGAAAAATATTGGGTAGCACCGGCTTACGCTGAGACCCGAGCCGACTTAATGCATCAGTCGCCTCGTTTTTCCTTTGATCCACATGTTCCTCTTGATAATCCTTGAAGTGACCAGCAATTACATCAACCACCCAGCGGTAAGCCGCCATGAGCGGGTCTTTTGAATCCCAAGTTCCTAAAACTTGCTGAGACACCAGATCTGAGTCACCGAAACACCTCACCCGGCTTAGATTCATCTCTTTAGCCATCTGAAGATCATGGAGCAAGGCCTCATACTCAGCTACATTGTTAGTACAAGGGAACATTAGTCTTAAAACATAACAAAACTTATCACCTCGTGGGGAAGTCAAAACAACTCTAGCCCCCGAGCCTTCCAACTACCTGGACCCATCAAAATGTATAATCCAATAAGTGTTATCCGGCTTCTCCTCAGGCATTTGCAGCTCTGTCCAATCATTGATAAAATCCACAAGCGCTTGAGACTTGATAGCTGTCCGTGGCACATACTTCAGGCGATGGGGTCCAAGCTCAATGGCCCACTTATCCACCCGGCCTATGGCTTCTCTGTTTTGAATAATGTCTCCTAGGGGAGCAGAACTAACCACCATGATGGGATGGCCAAGAAAGTATTGCTTCAACTTGCAACTAGCCATGAAAACTCTGTAAACCTGCTTCTGCCAATGGGGGTATCTCTGTTTGGATTCAATGAGAACCTCACTGACGTAATAAACCGCCCGCTAAACCGGATATTCCTTGCCTGACTCTTTCCTTTCTGCAACCACCGCTACGCTGACGCTCTGCTGTTGGCAACCACATATAAAAGCAAAGGCTCCTTATCAATAGGAGCCGCAAGGATCGGCGGCTCAACCAATTGTTTTTTCAGCGCCTCGAATGGTTGGTTAGGAGCATCACTCCAGACAAAGTGGTATGCTTTCTTCGTCATCTGGTACAAAGGGATGGCCTTCTCACCCAGGCGGCTGATGAACCGACTTAAGGACGCAATCCGACCCGCCAAACATTGAACATCATTGATACACGCCAGTTTAGCCAAGGGGGTGATAGCCATACCCCATTCAGAGACCAAAAAGCCCAAGAGCTTACCAGCTGGAACCCCGAAAATGCACTTGGCCGGGTTAAGCATCATTTTGTAGACCCAGAGGTTATCAAAGGTCTCTTTCAGGTCATCTAACAAGGTCTCTGTCTTCCTTGATCTCAGAATTATGTCATCCACATAGGCATGAACATTGCGCCCGATTTGATCGTGGAGACAATTCTGAACACAACACTGATAAGTTGTTTGAGCACTCTTGAGCCCAAAAGGCATAAATACATAGCAGGAGGCTCCAAAAGGAGTGATCAAAGTTGTCTTCTCCCGGTCCTTAACTGTCATCTTGATCTGATGATAACCTGAATAAGCATCCAAAAAACTCAAACACTCACAACCCGCTATAGCATCAATGATTTGATCAATACGGGGAAGAGCAAAAGGATCAGCCGGACAGGCTTTAATAAGATCTGTGTAGTCCACACACATACGCCAAGTGCCGTTCTTCTTAAGCACCAGCACCGGGTTAGCCAACCACTCAGGGTGAAAGACTTCAACAATGAACCCAGCCGCCAAGAGCCGGGCCACTTCCTCCCCAATAGCCTTGTGCCTCTCTTCATTAAAACGACGAAGGAATTGCCGGACCGGTTTAAACTTTGGATCTATATTAAGAGTGTGCTCAGCGAGTTCCCTCGATACACCTGGCATGTCTGAAGGCTTCCATGCAAAGATGTCCCGGTTCTCACGGATGAACTCGATGAGTGCGCTTTCCTGTTTTGGATCTAGATTGGCACTCATAGTGAACTGTTGGGACGAGTTGCCAGGGACAAAATCAACCGGTTTAGTGTCATCCGCCGATTTAAACTTTAGTAAAGGATCATGCTCTGTAGTTGGCTTTTTCAAAGGGGTCATATCTGTCGGGTCAACATTATCTTTGTAAAATTTCAACTCCTCCGTTGCGTAAGCAGACTCAGCATAAGCGGCATCGCCCTCTTCGCACTCCAAGGCTATTTTCCTGTCACCGTGTACTGTGATGGTACCTTTATGACCCAGCATCTTGAGCTACAGATAAACATAGCAAGGCTAGGCCATGAACTTGGCATAAGCCGGCCGCCCAAACAAAGCATGGTAAGGACTCTTGATCTTGGCTACCTCAAAGGTCAATTTTTCTGCCCTGTAGTCCTGGTCATCACCAAAAGCCACTTCCAATGTTATCTTACCCACTGGATATGCTGACTTACTAGGCACCACCCCATGAAAAACAGTATTGGATGTCTGGAGATCTTTGTCAGTTAAATTCATACGGCGAAAGGTATCGTAGTAAAGGATATTTATGCTACTGCCTCAATCCATGAGTACCATGGTCACCTTGTATCCTCCCACCTGAGGAGCAACCACCAAAGCCAATTGATCTGGATTATCATCCCGGGGCGGGTGATCCTCACGGCTCCATATGATAGGTTGTTCAGACCACCTCAAGTATCGAGGGACCGCTGGCTCAACCGAATTTACTGCTCGCTTCTTAATCTTATGATCTCGTTTGCACAAGCTTGTGGTAAACACATGATACTGACCACTATTCAACTACTTTGGATTGATCTGGTAACCAGACTGCTGCCAATTATTCCCTTGGTTAGACTACTGGTTAAAACCACCTTGGTTGCCCTGTCCTTGAAAACCGGAACTTGAACCGCCACCTCCAAAGTCGGGCCCTGACCCGCCAGACGGGCCATTGTTATTCTGGAAATAGCTAGAGTTTTTATAATTTTTCATGATAAAGCAGTCCTTCCACAGATGATTAGATGGCCTCTCCTCCGTACCGTGCTTTGGGCAAGGTTGATTCAACATCGCTTCCAGGTTGAAATTTTGCCCACCGGACCGGGAATTTGACCCTTTTCCCTTTCGACGCTGATGACCATTTTGTGTACTAGTGTTGGCCACAAAATCTGAGCCACCATCCATCTGCTTACACTTACCACTGTCACCTTGACCCAACGCGTTATGCTACTGGCCCTTGTTGTTGCCATTCTTCTTCCTCTTGCCGGCCTTCTCCTCATTAGATTCTGGGTCCTTAGTGCTATCGGTATCAACATACTTGACGAGGGATGCCATGAGTTATCCCATATCATCGCAGTGGCGCTTAAGCCGCCCGAGCTTCTGTTTAAGGGGAAGGAAACATCAAGTATTCTCTAACATTAGGATGGCTGAGCCAGCATTGATATTGTCTGACGAGTGGATAACTGTTGAAATCCGGCGTACCCAATGGGTTGTAGACTCACCCTCATTCTGGACACATGAATCTAGATCAACGATTGACATAGGCTGCTTGCACGTGTCTTTTATTTTTTTAATGAAACACAATTTCAACTTGGCCCACAATCTGATGGAATTAGGGGGTAACCCTTTCAGCCAAGTGCGCGCCGGGCCATACAACATCATGGTGAAGTATTTAGCATAGACAGCTTCACTGACATCTAGCATTTCCATGGCCATCTCATAACTCTCGACACAAGCCTCCGAGGGTTGATCCGCCGTATAGTTAGGCACCTTGCGAGGGCCCTTGAAATCTTTAGGCAAACACTCATTGCGTATCGCTGGCACTAAACATGGCACACCAAGGGTTTTAGAGGTCACCCCTGCCTCCACAGACGCCGTTGTGTAAACCGGAGACTGTTGGTGAGCTGCGAGCTGATCCGCTAGCTCCGCCTCACGCCGCGCCCTACCACAATCTACCAAAGCTTGAGCATCATTACCGACACGTGGTAGGTCACGCCTGCGAGGTTGGTTATGGTGCTGATCACTACTTGAAACTGCTGGTGATTAGATGTGTATGCTATAACTCTGGCTCGGATGAGGAGTTGAGTGAATCTGTTCTTGGCTGTACGAATAAGCCGCTTGTTGAGCCACGATTGTCTAGAGAAGCTCGTCGGCTCTCCGTATCTCCATCACCGCTGGAGACTCACCCTCAACAGGGATAGCCGCCAATCGTGTTGCTGCATAGACCATGTTGTCTAGACGATTAGAGTAATGACCCGGAGGCATAGGGACATGCTGAGGCGGAGTCACATTCAGACGAGGCGGGTCCATGGCTCGCGGCTGAACAGGTGCCCTAGTCGTAGTCTTCTCAACCGCCCGGGTCACCACAGGTTGGTCGCTGGTTCCTGCCCCAGGCGTGTTAAACAAGTTGCTAGCCTCAAACTCTGCAGGCAGGCGGGTGTGATGCATCCTCCTCATAACAGTGTTCGTAGCGTTCTGATCCAAAGTAAGCCGGAACGATTCTGCTCGAATCGGCTGGGCCTGAGCATCCAAAGCGACTCGTTTTGTGGCCATCCTGGCGTTCTCAGCATTGAATCCTTCCTTAGCCTGAGCTATCTCATCTCACAGCTTCACAATATCTACCTTATGTTATTCTTGATTTTCTGGTGTCACCTCTGTCGTGGTTTTGTCACGGCAAATGTCCTAGCAAAAGGACTTAGTCGTGAGGCCATTGCTACGGGTTAGCTTAAAGGGGTTAAAGCGGACAAGAACACAGGGATTTTATACTAGTTCGGCCCCTTCGATGAAGGTAAAAGCCTACGTCTAGTTTGGTGTAGTATTGCTAGGGTTTCGATGACCAGGGAGCGAATCCGCTTTGCCTGTGTCTCGAGCTGTTGTTCTCTCTCCCTTGAACCGTCGCCGGGTCGTCCCTTTATATACGAGGTGACGCCCGGTCCGATTTACAGAATCCCGAGGTCGGCTCATAAACGTGTCCGGCTCGGTCTCTATCCTTCCTATCTTACATCACAAGTTACACATCATATGGCGGTTTACAAATCATGGGCCCTAATGCCTCCAGGGCCTTAAGCTTCTTGGACTAAAGCGTCTTGCTCCATGTTCAGCTGGGCTTCAGCAGAAATAATTATCCATAGGAATAAACTGGCCCCTCCTGGGCGGTTTATACCTAGTAATAATATCCCTGACATTAGGCCCCAGATTGATTTGAACCTGTTCATGTCAATCTTCAACGTCTTGTACAGATTTCCCTTTCCGCAGCTTCAAATACTTCATAAACCGGCGTGACGTCATCTTCTCAGATCGCTTTAAACCGTCGTGATGTCATCTGCACATTTACTACTTGTACCTGTTTTTTTATCTTTTATTCATTAAAGCTCCGAAGATCGAGGCGATAATATCGTCCCATATCCACTTTTTTGGCTCCTCGATTCCTGTGCCTGCCGTTTTATCCTTCACCTTATAAATAGGGCAGAGGGGCATCTCTTTTTCCCCCTTGCCTCTTCTTCTTCCTCCTCCGTCCGTTCGTACTCGAGCTCCGCTGCCGTCGTCAAGCTTCGCATCTCCGTCGGGTCTTGGCCGCTGCATCAACCTGATCGGTTCAGAAACTCGCCGGCGCTTCTCCGCACCCGACGCCTCGGGTACGTCCTTTCCTTATCCCGCTCATAGATCTTGTTTTAGGGTTCCTTCATACGAGCTCACGGGTAGGCATTGTTCTTCGCAGTTCTTTGCCATAGCTCAGTAGTTTCGTCGTAGATCTAAATCTCATATTTGATAGCTGTAGGAGTAACTCCTCTCCTTCACCGTGCTTTTATCTTTTCCAATGTGGCTAGTTAGATTGCATCTGCTAGGACCTTCATCACTTCTGCAGAATATAACCTGGATATCTCTGAATTTTCAGCATGCTGTAGATCCGTATTTTTATTGCTGTTTGTGCGAAAACTGTTTCTTCATAAGTTCAGATATGTGCCCTATTTACCCTTGTTGGCGGTTTAGCTTTTCCAGACACCATAATCCGGTAGATGCTAATGTTCTGGCTGTTCCAGACATATCTAAATCCGGTAGATACCATTAGGCCCCTGCCTAAACCACCGTTTAGACCGGTACCTTTATAGAGCATGCCGGTTTAAACTTGCTTAGATTGTAAACCGGATCTTCATTGTATTTTCAGACTTTTCCTTCCGAAAAATGGCTACTCAAACCAGGCAGTTTTTCTCCTGCAACTGGGTCCAATCCCGGATTACCGAGGAGGATTTAGAGAAAATGGCCAAAATTGGTGGTTTAGGCCCAAAAAATGTCCTTCACTGGAGGGTTCCCGGATCAGAATGTCCTCCAGAGCCCAAAGAGGGAGAAGTTGTCGAATTCTTTGATCACTTAGCCAGGGGATTTAACCCTCTCGGGTCAAAGTTCTTCCGCGACATGTTAGCAAATTTCCAACTTCATCCGCAAGATCTTGGTACCAACTCTGTGTCAAACATTTGCAATTTCCAAGTCTTTTGTGAAGTTTATCTGCAAGAGGAGCCGTCTGTTGAATTGTTCCGGGATTTCTTTCATCTAAACCGTCGCACGGAATTTCAGGACGGTCCAAACACTGAGCTTGGTGGGTTGGCCATTCAGAAAAGGAAAGATGTTACTTTTCCTCACGCCAGTCTCCACAGCCATCCAAAAGAGTGGAATCAGACTTCGTTCTACTGCTTAGATACTTCTCCTGCAGAGGAGAATCCATTGCCGGGTTATCGCTCCCACCGTCTTCCATTGGATCACCCCTTTCCACAGCGGCTAAGTGCCCAGGAACGAGCTCAGTACGCCCCTAAGCTTTCAAAGCTCAGGGCCTTTATGGCCAACGGTCTGACAGGGGTTGACTTCGTCCGTTGCTGGATTTCTTGGAGTGTTCTTCCGCTAAGTCGGTGTTCCGGTTTAATGTGTGAGTATACTAGGAGTCCAAAAGATCCTTTGCGCCACACAGAAGCGGTGTTATCAGAAAATGAGGTCAATGAGTCCGTCAAGAGGCTGCTGAATTTACCTATAGAAGCTTGCAGTCAGACTGGCTTGGCACCCTTCTGCGTGACCAACAAACCACCATCGGTAAAAATCTCTTCCCTATTGTTTTTCTTTGTTTAATCTGGCTGCAGCACTTGTCTTGAAGTGTCTTTATTTCTTTCAATAGGACAATGACCCTTTCTGGAAAAGGAAGGTCCAAGATAAAACGACGAAAGCACCTCGCAAGAAGACCCAGGCTGTTAAAAAAATCGTCAAGAAGAAGAACGCTGCCGCGTCTGGATCCAATCCGGAAGAAGATGAACCGGCCTCCGAGGTACCACCTGATTCTTTTGACTTCCTAGTCTTTCTTTATCTGCATTTTTATTAACAATGACTGTAGCCAGGGACACGCTGAAGGCAGTAAAGTGGACGATGTTGAGGTAATCACTCTTTCTTCCGATTCAGAACCTCTGCCAACACCAAAAGTTCGTCGAGCAACCCGGAAAGTACAATTTTCTCATCCTTTTGCTTACTTGGACCCAAACTTTCTTTTAAAGAAGCAGCAACATGAAGCTCGCCGCACCACTCGTCATAGCGGTCATGCTATTGAATCCACCGGATTAACGCACACTCCAGCTCGGAGGCGCCGTTCCGAGGTTTTACTCACTCCAGATGCTCTTTACCCCAAAGCATGTCTTATTCGACAACCCCTTAATCCGTCTGATTCGAATTATCAGGAAACTCCTCATTCATCTTCTGGTGAATCAACAGCCACTCAGATTCCTCCCCTCAAGATTGTTCCTAGGTAAGCTGTTTTTTACTTTGTCTGGGTTAACGTTTATCTTTAATTCTTCTGATTTTCATTACCTTTATCTTTCTCAGTAAACCCAAGCCTAGCAAAAAGGCCGAACTGAATAAACCGGCAGTCGATAATACAATTCCTGAACCGGCAGAAAATCCTGAATTTGCTGAACCTTCTGAAGATAATGCTGACATTCCGCATGATGATCCTCCCCCCATGGATAATGAAGTCTTTGTTGATCAGGGGAGCGATCCAATGGACCATGACCTTGAACCGGCCAGTCCTGCTCCTGTTAGTCCCACTAGGCAAACTGCCGCTTCACCTGGCGATGTTGAAATCACTGGGACTGGCTTTACTACTCCTGGTGAGCCTGTCGCTTTGTCCAAGCATACTGCCAAGGAAGAAGTTCTCAGCAAGGACAAAGGCAAGTGGAGTACTGATCTGTCCAGCTACACTCAACTCAGCGCCCAAGAACTCCATTCCAGCTATCTAAACCGGCTGTACACCAGTCGTGATCATGAAACTGGATTGGTAAATTTGATGAAGGAGCGCTATGAGGTAACCTCTGTCCCTTTGTCTTGTCCTCTATTTCTGCTTGTATCTTGTACCTTTACTCCATCGTAGCCCCCAAGTGTCGGTTTAGCCTTTTAGGGTGAACCGGGACTTTAGTAGATCCAGTAGAAAGTTTGTTTTGCACATGTGTAGTCCCCAAGGGCCGGTTTACTCCTGCAGGATGAACCGGGACTTCAGCTTATATTGAAAATCTTATTCCTCCCGTCCGTAAGCACACTTTTTCCCCTGACATTGATCCGTCTGACCTCGTGAATGATGAAGTTTATTTCCGAGCACTGACCAAGATTGACTGGACCACTACTGACTTCCAGCAGCTGGAAGAGACCATCGAAGAACCGGAGCAAGCTGATCCTCAACCTTGATGGCAGGCTGACGCAGAATCTTAAACCGGTGCCGGTTTAACTTTTATGTCCCAGTACTTGAGAAAAACTGATATTCTTTTGGGCTCTCCAGCGCCTTGTAATAGGATAGCTGAAATACTTTATATTGGCACATACTATCCTTTATTTGAGATTACTTCCGTTGGCAACTTTCTTAATTATATCTTGCTTATAATGCCTTTGCTGGTTTATTTCACCTGCTTTTGCATAAAACAATGTTGAAAATGTCCTGGCGGTTTATTGCCGGACGGGTCATAATGCCCAAACACATGGTCTAAGTTTATAACTTCAACTGTGTATAAAAATATAAAGTACGTATCATACCTTTGATTAAGTGTATCATGATGAACCTTAACCCGGTAGGAAGAGATAATGATCCAAGGTGCAAGTGCTGACGACTCCCTTGATTATTTGTCAGTTCATTTTGAAACCGAACCGGGTTATGATGAACTCCGGTTTAACTGTAGTTAGCATAGGTGTTTGTAACCCAGACTAAGGCTCTGTAAACGCAGGTGTATTGGCAACTTATAGTCATCCACTCCCTGAATCAATGGACTTGGATGAATACCAATTTCCTTGAAGATAAAGTTTTTATAAAACATAAAAAATAAAAAATAAAATTTTGGGCAAATAAGACCGTGTAGTCGAGGCTTTTTACGAGCTGCCAGGATCCAAATTCGAGGCTTTTTATGAGCTGCCAGGCTACTGTCATTAACCATTTTGCAAAGCCTGTTAAGATGGTCCTCAATCCTTAACCAAATCATCAATGTTTAATGCTACCAAGTTCAAAATCTGTAAAGATTGACTTGTGTAATCACTTGATGATCGTCAATTTAACGTTACCAAGTTCAGGGTCTGTAAAGATTGACTTGTGTATACGTTCGATGGGTCGTACCAGGTTTACCTGGACGGAGTGACTTACTTAATGCAGGCAGGCTAATCCGGGGTTTTAGGTGTATACACCAGGCTTCCAAGCCGTGACTACTACAAGGGTTGTCAACTCGTTGATGCTTTACATCAGGAGCCCCCAGGTATCATTTGAGCTATGCTCATCGGGGTGTATGTTTGAGTTGTGCTAGGCATCAGAACTCTCTTTTGTCCCTCATCATCATGTGGGAATTGCCGAAGCAACCAGAGCGATGCTCTTATGACGGCCTTGACGTGGTCGCCGGTTTAAGAGGCCATAGGAACTCTCTTGCACACAAAAGCCCCCATGTGATATATTTCTGAGCTGTGCTCGACGGGTGTCTATGTTTGAGTTGTGTTGTACAACAAACTCTCTTTGGTCTCCTTAATTTTCCCTGAGAACTTAACTTGCGAGAGATTATTCTTCTTGAACCGGATTTTAAACCGGATATTGAGAGCTTTAAAAGCTTTGAGGGAGACATCTTTCCCTTGAACCGGATTTTAAACCGGAATCTTCATTCTCAGCCGGAATTTTTCTGACGGCCTTTAAACTCAAACTTGCGAGAGATTAATTCTTTTTGAACCAGAAATGCTTAAACCGGATTTGAGAGCTTCCGAGCTTTGTAGGAAACGGATTTCCCTTGAACCGAAATGTGAACCGGATATTTGAGAGCTTCAATAAGACTGACGTCCCTTGAACCGGATTATAAACCGGATATTTGAGTCATGTCATCGTAGCCCCCGAGTCTTGAGACTACTCGAGGAGTTGGCTTGAAACTCTCCATATTTGATCATAGCATAAGGTGTCCATAGAAAATTGAGGTGACTGCAGCGGGTTATCAATGATCCCGTATGAGCCGTGTCAGCAACTCGTCCAATGGTTCCTTCCAACTGGCGATTTGAAGTTAACCAAACTGTAGTCGCGACGACTTTGTGCGCATGTCCATTGAACCACCCAGTGCAGACGGCGGTTGATAGTATATGACAATTTGCCTCCATTTTGTTGAAAGAAAACCGGCTACCCAAGCTGTGACTTGCTCATACTCAATAAATAGCCCATGCAAACAGGTGCGGCCCGGTATGTTGATGTAGACCAGGCCGCAAGAGACGGACAGTAAAGACGATCGCGGCTTCAGAGGCAGCATAGATAGATCAGTGGACCGCGGCATTATAAGCCGGCGCGGACGGGCGAGTCAATCATAGGCGTGGTCCCGACAAGTTGATGTAAACCGGGCCGTAAGGACGGCGTCTTCCACGCATCCATTCACCGTGTAATATGGCACAGACGAATGCCGGGCATGACGTTGCCAGCACGTGCTTCGTACCCATGGTATAAACCATGTTTATAATAAATAACTGTCCTGCATATCAAAATATACGGATCAACGCAACTGTTTTCTTCATGAAAACAATATATACCAAGAAAATAGATTTAGATGGATATCACCTGATGTATTTGGACCTTATGATCCTCGTCGGTGTCCGTTAGCCAACCCGGCATGTTGAGCAGGCCGGACCGCAGGGCGGACAGTAAAACGACTGCAGCATCAGAGGCAGCACAGACACATAAGTCGGCCGCAATGTTATAAGCCGGCGCAGACGAACAAGTTGTCCTGCGCATTGTAAACCGGTGTGGTCGCGAAAGACGGCCACGACGTGGTAAACCGGCGCGATCGCGAGGGATGGCCACAGCGCTGTAAGCCGGTGCGAGAGTCCGTTGAGTAACGACGACCACTTGTGCCAAATGATGTTGGCGTGCCTCCATCTCCGCGGTATAATACCACTTTGTAATGAATAATTTTCCTGCGTATAAAATACAGCAGGGCGAGGTATTTTTGCTCAGATTAATTAATATGTATTAAAAATAAATAGGATAGATATCACCTAATTCGTCCGGACAACAGATGAGTCGGCCGCGTCATTGTAAGCCGACACGTGCGGGCGAGTTAATCGCAGGCGCGGACAGCTGAATCGGCCACGTATTGATGTAAGCGCAACAACGGGGGTAGCGACTCGCACGCGTATCCGTTGGGCCGGTTTATGAGAACGGGTGCGGCACCGGCGTATTAATGTAGACCGAACCGCAGAAACCGCGGCTTGCACACTCATTTTAACAATGCAACATGATCGGATGCTGGTGCACAGTAATATCGACGTAAGTTCCGTACCCATGGCCCGACAACTGCCTTTGCAGTGAACAATTGTCCTGCGTAAAATATATAGATCAAAGTAATGGTTCTTTGGCAAAGATAACACGTGTCAATAAAATAGACATAGATGAATATCACCTGATGTTTTTGAATGACCAATAATATGTATGTAGAATTTTGCACGTAGCAGTGGTTATCCACCGGGTCAACTTCTCTCCTTTTTCCAACGGGCGCCCTTTGAGGGAGCTTGAGTCGGCTTGATGCAGGGGAGTACGCCAGTGGCGGCGACCGCAAGCAGAGTCAAGAACGGCCCGAAGGCAGCAACCAAGGCGAGCTGGCGGCTCGAAGCCGACCACGACTGGAACGTCGTAGGGCGGGTCACGCACACTAAAAGAGGGCCGGTTCGCGGATGCGGACAGAGGTGACTTGCCAGCTCAGATAAGGCCGCGACAATGGCGATGCAGGCGGCTCAAGGCTGGTTAGTGCGGCGGTTTGCAGTGGCACGCGTACACAAGACGCGACGGCGAAGGCGGAGTCCGGGTGGGCGGGTGGGCGACTCGCATGCGAGGTTTACGGAGACCGGTGCGGCTCGACGTGCGGCGCGCTGGTGGGCCATGGCAGAGGCGAGGAGGACCCCAAAGGCGGGCACAGCGGCTCAGGTGCGCGGTGGCAGAGGCGAGCCAAGCCGGGGCGGCGCGAGGCCCGCGTAGCACGCGGTCGGAGCAACAACGGATAGGACGGCGCCAGCGCGAGGTGGCTTGCGGCTAAGGCGAGCGGCTCAAGGCCGCGGCGGCGGCTTGAAGCAGGCAGACCGCAGCGGTGGTTTGGTACACCGGCGAGGGCGACTTGGAACAGGCACGGGGCAGGTGATCCAATGGAAGACGGTGGCAAGCCTTTCAGCCAAGTGCGAGCTGTGCCTGCTAGCATCATTGTGAAATACTTAGCGCACGCCGCATCATCTACATCCAGCATCTCCATTGCCATCTCATAGCTTTCGACCCATGTCTCAGGAGATAGGTCTGCAGTATAGTTGGGCACCTTGCTCGACCCTTTGAAATCCTTGGGCAGTTTCACGTTGCGCAAAGCGGGGGTAAGACAAGGCACTCCCAGGGAGCTAGACATAACCCCTGGTTCAACTGAGGTAGAAGGACGAACCGGCGTTGCCTGACGGGCTTCATGCTGCACTGTTAACTCGGCCTCCCGGCGCTGCCTTCCCTGATCCACCACGTTCTAAGCGTTCGCGTCTCCTCCTGCCGGATCATCCCTCCGCGGCGGATTACGTCTACGTGCGCTGCTTGATATGGCCGGTTCATCCAGACGCCTGGTGTAACTCCGGCTTGGGCGAGTGGTGGAGTGAATTCTCTCACGGCTGTGAGAATAAGCTTGCTGTTGAGTTAGCGCTGTTTCCAAAAACTCCCTGGCCCGTCGTGCCTCCACCACTACGGGGGACGTTCCTTCAATGGGAAGGGCGGCCTGTCGTGACGCGGCAGCGACTATGTTATCCAATGGATTAGAGTAATGACCGGGAGGGGTGGGCACATGCGGCGATGGGACCACCTGGCGGGTCGGCTCCGCAGCCTGTAGTTGGACTGACGCTCCTGTGCCCGGCGCTCCTCCCCGATTTACCTCCGTCTGGTTACCGGTTCCTGCTCCTGGCGTGCTAAAAGGTTCCTTGCCTCATAAACCGGTGGCAGGCGAGATCGTTGCCTTCTCATCATTACTTCGTGTGAAGCGGTCTGATCCAACATGAGTCGATAAGCTTGAGCATCAAGCTCAGCCTGCTTTGCAGCCATCCTGGTTTTCTCAGCAGCTAGGTCCAACTTGGCCTGATCTATCCGGCCTTTCACCTGAGCGACTTCCGCATCATGCTGCTCTTTATTGGCCTGGGCTACCTCTGTTGTTAACAGTGCTGTCAAAGTATCAACCAAGACGGATAAAGTTTCAGCCGGCGACGGATCAGGACCTCCAGCCCTAGCTCCCACCGTGTCTCATGTTAACGCCGCTATAGTTGATGACTGTTGCATAGGTTGTGATCCGGCCATAAAGACGGCAAACCGGTTTGGCGGATCGAGGGGGTCCGGAATACTGTCGCCATCGGAACAGCCCTCAGATCGGCCGTCTTGCGACAGATATAAAGATTCTGTCTCTCCGGAGGATGATTCGTCGCCGGAATAGAAAACCGTCTCACCACCAGAATCCGATCCGTCCTCGGCTTGCACTCCATGAACTGCTCCAACGAAGACGCGCTTCATGGCGGGCTGAACCCGGGCAGGTCTCGCACGCTGAGCCGGCTCGATGATGTTGGGGAAGATGTTCGGCTCAGGGCCCGGTTCGCCGATCTTGCCGATGAAACGTGGATGCCGCCGAAGGGGACCCGGTACCCATATTCGATTGAATCGGCCTCGGGGCCCCAGCCAGCATCGTCGATGTAGATCTTGCCGCGGCGACTCTTGGTCATCCGGCCCACTGCATAGCCCTTGAGTCCTTCAAAACTGCCCTTCAAGAACTCGAAACCATCGTGCGATAGCCCCATGGTGGGCGCCAACTGTCGTGGTTTTGTCACGGCAGATGTCCTAGCAAAAGGACTTAGTCGTGAGGCCATCGCTACGGGTTAGCTTAAAGGGGTTAAAGCGGACAAGGACACACGGATTTTATACTAGTTCGGCCCCTTCGATGAAGGTAAAAGCCTACATCTAGTTTGGTGTAGTATTGCTAGGGTTTCGATGACCAGGGAGTGAATCCGCTTTGCCTGTGTCTCGAGCTGTTGTTCTCTCTCCCTTGAACCGTCGCCGGGTCGTCCCTTTATATACGAGGTGACGCCCGGTCCGGTTTACAGAATCCCGAGGCCGGCTCATAAACCTGTCCGGCTCGGTCTCTATCCCTCCTATCTTACATCACAAGTTACACATCATATGGCGGTTTACAAATCATGGGCCCTAATGCCTCTTGGGCCTTAAGCTTCTTGGACTAAAGCGTCTTGCTCCATGTTTGGCTGGGCTTCAGCAGAAATAATTCTCCATAGGCATAAACCGGCCCCTCCTGGGCGGTTTATACCTAGTAATAATATCCCTGACAACCTCCGCGGCCAATAAGGTTGCCAAAGCCTCCAATAGTTTAGACAACTGGAGAGCCGGTGATCGTGCAGGAGCGCCAGCACCAGCCGTCGCCGCAGCCATTGAACCAGAAGTCATAGCCGCTGCTGTAGTTGGACCAAGCGCCGATTGTGTGCCGGCCATGAAGATCGCAACTCGGTTCGACGGCTCATAGGAGTTCGGAATACTGTCACCATCGAAACAACCCCCAAGCCCGTCGTCTTGTAGTTGATACACTGAGTTGGTCTCGCCAGTTGAGGATACACCATCAGAGTAGATTTCTGTCTCTCCCCTAGACACGGATCCTTCATCGTGGTCCGCTCCATGGATGAAACCAACAAAAGCACGCTTGACAGTGGGTCGAACCTCGGCGGGCCGTGCGCGCTGAGCCATCTCGATGATGTCGATGCAGATGTCCGGCTCAGGCCCTCACTCACCAATCTTGCCGATGTAGACATGGATTCCACCAAAGGGGACCCGGTACCCGTACTCGATTGAGCCGGCCTCAGGCCCCCAGCCTGAATCATCGATGTAGAGCTTGCTGCGGCGACTCTTAGTCATCCGGCCCACGGCGTATCTCTTGAGCCCTGCGGAGCTGCCCTTCAAGAACTCGAAACCACCGTGCATAGGCCCCACGGTGGGCGCCAACTTTCGTGGATTTGTCACGGCAGATGCCCTAGAATTAGGACTTAGGTGTGGAGCCACCGCAACTAGGTTAGCTTGAAGGGGTTAAACGGGACAAAGGACACGGAGAGTTTTTTATCCTGGTTCAGCCCCTCGATGAGGTAAAAGCTTAATCCATCTGGGGTTGTATTGCTCGAGACTCAATAATCAGGGAGCGAATATGCTTGACCTAGATCTCGAGCGATCGTTTCTTGAGTTAACCCGCCGCTGGGTCACCCCTTTATATATGCAGATCGATGCCCGACGGCTTACAGAGTCCCGGTCGGCTCATACACAACGTGTCGGCTCGGTACAAACTAAGCTTGCCTTACAATACAAGTCACACATATGGCGGTTCACACCCGTGGGCCTCAAGCCATCTCCAGGTCTTGGGCCTTCACGCACCACCATCTTGGGCTTCTTTGCCTTAAACCGCCGATGGTATGACCCGGCCCCTCCTGGGCGGGTTATACCCAATAGTTATATCCGCAGCAGTAACCCTGTTCTGGAAGTCATGTTACTAGACCATGACAAACCTACGAACTATGAGGAAGCGATGATGAGCCCAGATTCCGCAAAATGGCTTGAAGCCATGAAATCTGAGATGGCGTCCATGTATGAGAACAAAGTATGGACTTTGGTTGACTTGCCCGATGATTGGCAAGCTATAGAGAATAAATGTATCTTTAAGAAGAAGACTGACGTCGATGGTAATCTTACTGTCTACAAAGCTCGACTTGTTGCAAAAGGTTTTCGACAAGTTCAAGGAGTTGACTACGATGAGACCTTCTCACCCGTGGCGATGCTTAAGTCTGTCCGAATCATGTTAGTAATTGCCGCATTTTACGATTATGAAATCTGAAAAATGGATGTCAAAACTATATTCCTTAATATATTTCTCAAAAAGGAGATGTATATGATGCAACTAGAAGGTTTTGTCGATCCTAAAGGGGCTAACAAAGTGTGCAAGCTCCAGCGGTCTATCTATGGACTGGTGCAAGCATCTCGGAGTTGGAATATACGCTTTGATGAGGTGATCAAAGCATATGGTTTTATACAGACTTTCGGAGAAGCCTGTATTTACAAGAAAGTGAGTGGAAGCTCTGTAGCATTTTTGATATTATATGTGGATGACATATTGTTGATTGGAAATGATGTAGAATTTCTGGATAGCATAACAGGATACTTGAATAAGTATTTTTCAATGAAAGACCTCGGTGAAGCTGCTTATATATTGGGCATCAAGATATATAGAGATAGATCAAGATGCTTAATTGGACTTTCACAAAGCACATACATTGATAAAGTTTTGAAGAAGTTCAAAATGAATCAGTCAAAGAAGGAGTTCTTGCCTGAGTTGTAAGGTATGAAATTGAGTAAGACTCAAAGCTCGACCACAGCAGAAAAATAGAGAGAGAATGAAAGTCATTCCCTATGCCTTAGCCATAGGTTCTATACAGTATGCCATGCTGTGTACCAAACCTGTTGTGTACCTTGCCATGAGTTTGGCAAGGAGGTACAATAGTGATCCAGGAGTAGATCACTGGATAGAGGTCAACATTATCCTTAGTAACGGGAGGACTAAGGAAATGTTTCTCGATTATGGAGGTAATAAAGAGTTCGTCGTAAAGGGTTACGCCGATGCAAGCTTTGACACTAATCCAGATGACTCTAAGTATCAATCTGGATGCGTATTGAAAGTGGGAGCAATTAGCTAGAATAGCTCCATGCAGAGCATTGTAGACATAGAAATTTGTGAAATACATACGGATCTGAATGTGACAAACTCGTTGACTAAACTTCTCTCACAAAGAAAAACATGATCACACCTTAGTACTCTTTGGGTATTAATCACATGGCGATGTGAACTAGATTATTGACTCTAGTAAGCCCTTTGGGTATTGGTCACATGGCGATGTGAACTATGGGTGTTAGTCACATCATGATGTGAACTATCGGTGTTAAATCACATGATGATGTGAACTAAATTATTGACTCTAGTGCAAGTCGGAGACTAAAGGAAATATGCCCTAGAGGCAATAATAAAGTTGTTATTTATACTTCCTTATATCATGATAAATGTTTATTATTCATGCTAGGATTGTATTAACCAGAAACTTGATACATGTGTGAATACATAGACAAAACAAAGTGTCCCTAGTATGCCTCTACTTGACTAGCTTGTTAATCAAAGATGGTTAAGTTTCCTAACCATAGACATGTGTTGTCATTTGTTGAACGTGATCACATCATTAGGATAATGATGTGACGGACATGACCCATCCGTTAGCTTAGCATAATGATCGTTTAGTTTTATTGCTATTGATTTATTCATGACTTATACATGTTCCTCTGACTATGAGATTATGCAACTCCCGAATACTGGAGGAACACCTTGTGTGCTATCAAACATCACACGTAACTGGGTGATTATAAAGATGCTCTACAGGTGTCTCCGAAGGTGTTTGTCGGGTTGGCATAGATCGAGATTAGGATTTTTCACTCCGTGTATCGGAGAGGTATCTCTGGGCCCTCTCGGTAATGCACATCACTATAAGCCTTGCAAGAAAATGACCAATGAGTTAGTAACAATATGATGTATTAAGGACCTAGTAAAGAGACTTGCCTGGTAACGAGATTAAACTAGGTATGATGATACCAACGATCGAATCTCGGGCAAGTAACATACCGATGACAAAGGGAACAACGTATGTTGTTATGTGGTTTGACCGATAAAGATCTTCGTAGAATATGTAGGAGCCAATATGAGCATTCAGGTTCCGCTATTGGTTATTGACCGGAGATATGTCTCGGTCATGTCTACATAGTTCTCGAACCCGTAGGGTTCGCACGCTTAACGCTCGATGACGATTTGTATTATGAGTTACGAGTTTTCGGTGACCGAAGATTATTCGGAGTCCCGGATGAGATCACAGACATGATGAGGAGTCTCGAAATGGTCGAGACATAAAGAATGATATATGGGACGATGTTATTCGGACACCGGATGAGTTTCGAGAGGTACCAGATAACTATCGGAGTGCCCGAGGGTTATCGGAACCCCCCGGGGGAACTAATGGGCCTTCATGGGCCTTAAGAGGAATGAGAGAAGGGCCGCAAGGGGTGGTTGTGCCCTCCCCCATGGCAGTCCGAATTGGAATAGGGGAAGGGGCGGCGCCCCCCTTTCCTTCTCCCTCTCCCTCTCCTTCCTTCCCCCTCTCTTCCTTGGAGAGGAATCCTACTAGGGCTTGGGAGTCCTAGTAGGACTTCCCTCTTAGCGCGCCCCCTAGGGACGGCTAGCCTCATCCTCCTCCTCCTTTATATACGTGGGCAGGGGGCACCCCAAAGACACACAAGTTTCTCTTAGCCATGTGCGGTGCCCCCTCCACAGTTTACCCCTCAGGTCATAGCATCGTAGTGCTTAGGTAAAGCCCTGCTTGGATCACATCACCAACACCGTGGCCTCACCGTTGTGCTGACGGAACTCTCCCTCGACCCTCTACTAGATCAAGAGCTCGAGGGACGTCATCGAGCTGAACGTGTGCTGAACAAGGAGGTGTCGTACGTTCGATACTTGGATCGGTCGGATCGTGAAGACGTTCGACTACATCAACCGCGTTAACATAACGCTTCCGCTTTCGGTCTACGAGGCTACGTGGACACACTCTCCCCGTCTCGTTGCTATGCATCTCCTAGATAGATCTTGCGTGAGCATAGGAATGCTTTTTGAAATTGCATGCTACGTTCCCCAACAAAAGCATCACTAGAGAACAAGCTTGATTTTATTGCCCTACTAGAAACGGGTAGGGGCAGCTTCACTTCGCAATTCCTCGGCACCGTATCAGGTGGTATATATTTTGACTGGCACTGCCTACCCCCAAGGGGACGACCCAGAGGGGTTTTACTTGGGGTCAAGTGTGAAATGTTAGAGGTGATGAATGTCGTTCAAGGTGAATATGCTGTTAAGTTTCGTGTCAGGTCAAAACTTGATGGCTTCAGGTGGGCTTTGGTGGTTGTTTATGGAGCAGCTCAACCCGAGTTTATACCTGATTTCCTATCTGACCTTGTGAGGGTCTGTGAGGATGAAAGGCTATTGATCCTACTGGGAGGAGATTTTAATATAATTAGGAGAAGAGGAGAAAAGAATAATGACAACTTCGATGAAAGATGGTCATCTATATTTGATACAATCATTGAGAGCATTAACCTAAGGGAGATTAACCTTACCAGTAGACAGTTCACGTGGGTGAACTCATTGCCGAATCCAACATAGGAGAAGTTGGACTGGGTGCTTACTAGTTTCGAATGGGAACAAAAGTTCCCACTTGTAATGGTGCAGGCGTTACAAAGGGCAATCTTTGACCATACACCGTTGCTGGTCAACTTAGGAGAAGCGACCCATATGGGCAACAAGAACACCTTCTCTTTTGAACTAAGCTAGTTCGAGAGATAGGATTTCTTAGATCTGGTTTCATGGGAATGGGCCAAGGACATTGGTGGACATTCAAGTGTCGAAAGGTGGCAAAATAAGATTAGACGTTTGCGACAATTGTTCAGGGGTTGGGCGAGAAATGAAAGCAAGATTTATAAACAAGTAAAAGGGACACTTATCCTGCTGATTGAAGCTTTAGATCCGAAAGCGGAATCTAACCTATTTCAAGCGACTGAACATGCCGCTAAAACCGGGACCGAGCAGAAACTGCATGCTCTTCTTAGAGAAGAAGAAATGAAATGGGCTCTGAGAGCTAAGGTACTTAAAGTCGTCCAAGGGGGTGACAATACTTAGTTATTCCACATGATTGCAAATGGCAAACATAGAAAGAATAAAATCATCTAGCTCGAACAGTATGAAGGTATGGTGGTCGGGCATGAGAACCTCAAGTTGTACATCTCAAATTATTATAAACAACTCTTTGGCCTCCTGAGGGCAATGTTGTGTCACTCGATGAGCTCGCAATTTGGGATATTCCTCAGCTAAGAACAAGTCAAAATGAGATTTTTTTTCTGCACCATTTACAGAGAAAGAGGTGTTTGAGGCAGTAACACAAATGAAGCAGAATAAGGCACCTAGACCAGAGGGGTTCCCAGCATAATTTTACAAGAAATGCTGGCATATTATAAAGGGTGACCTCATGCCGATGTTCCATGACTTTTTCAACAATCACCTACAACTTTTCCACCTTAACTTTGAAATGATAACGGTGTTGCCAAAGAAGGGGGAGGCAGTGCACATTGAGCAGTTCATGTCGATTTGTCTTTTGAATGTGAGTTTCAAAATCTTCATGAAAGTCAGCACAAATAGATCGACACGGATTGCCCATTTGGCGATACAACTGAGTCAGACTGTTTCATGCCGGGGGGACATATCCTCGAGGGGGTTGTTGTCTTACACGAAACTCTATATGGAGTCCATTCAAAGAAATTAGATGGGGTGATCTTCAAGATGGATTTTGAGAAATTGTACGATAAGGTCAAATGGCCCTTCCTCCAGCAAGCTATGCGCGTGAAGGGGTTCAATGAAGCCTAGAGGAAACAGGTGGACACCTTCATTCAAAAAGGTAGCATGGGAATTAAGGGGAATGATGACACGGGTCATTATTTTTAGACACATAAGGGCTTAGGACAAAGGGATCCGATGTCTCCTATTATGTTCAACATAGTGACAGATATGTCGGCAGTTCTTATCGGTGGGGCCAAGGTAAACGACCAAGTAGGAGGACTCGTTCCGCATATTGTCGATGGGGGTCCATACTACAATAGACTGTTGACACTAATATCTTCATGGAACATGATCTTAGAAAAGCTAGAAATATGAAACTACTACTTTGCCTTTTTGAACAATTATCAGGGTTAAAAATTAATTTTCACAAGAGCGAATTGTTTTACTTTGGAAGAGCCAAAGAGGAACAAGATGCATATAGACAATTGTTTGGTGATGAAATGGGTTCCCTGCCATTTAATTACCTAGGAATTCCAATTCACCATCGTAGACTATCAAATAAATAATATAAATGCATTGAGGGTCGATTTGAAAAAAAGCTAAGCTGCTGGAAGGGCAAGATTATGTCATATGGGGATTGTCTTGTGTTAATAAATTTAGTATTAACTAGCATATCAATGTTCCTGTTATCTTTCTTTGAAGTGCCTATAGGGTTATGGAAAAGGTTAGACTTTTATCGATTTCGTTTTTTCTAGCAATGTGATGAAGTTAAGAAGAAATACAGATTGATCAGGTGGGATATTATTTGTAGACCCAAAGACCAAGGGGTCTAGGGATTGAGAAATTGGAGATTAAAAACAAATGTCAGCTTAGTAAATGGCTATATAGGTTATCGGTTGAGACAGACAGTATGTGGGCACATATCTTATGTAACAGATACCTACAATCTAAGTCTTTAGCCCATGTTACCGTAAGACCTAATGACTCGCCGTTTTGGAAGGGGCTAATGAGGACAAAGGATACCCTTTGGCTAATTGTTGAATATATTAGCAATTCATCATATGGTTTAATCCGAAATATCATAAAATTAATCATGACAGAAGCAACTAAAGCGAGCATGCAAATATCTAGTACAATGGGGAAACAGATCCAATCTACGGCAAGTACTAGACATAGAAATTGTAGCGAGATCTGATACAGATGAGAGAGAGATGCATACGTTGCAGCAGTTGTTGTAGCGGCTGTGTTGTCCCCGGTCTGGGCCATGTCGTCGTCGAGGAAGAGGTTGCCGATGTCGGGGAAGAAGTCGTCGTTGGGGAAGTGATCGCTGTCAGCAGTCGAGCGAGAGCTCTCTCCAAAAACCTGATCGCCCCTCTCCCATACAAGATCGCAAGAGGCGGGGTTCCGGAGGCCTGCTGTCCCTTCTTCTGGTGCACGCCAGAAGGAGGGATGGAGAAGGCTTGAGTGGCGGCGCAATATTTTGGAACGGTGAGAAAACCATACGAAAACAACCTACACCCAAGGCTGGCTTGGTACGGGTTTATATAGTGTATGTTGGGAGTCAAAGCAGCCGCCATAAACACATCCGTTTATGATTTAGAAACTGCCGTACTTAACACGTTCGTTTATGAAATAGAAACAGCAACAATAAACGCGTTTGTTAATGAGTCAGAAACGGTCGTAATTGTTGGAGAACGTCGCATGGGAAACAAAAATTTTTCCTACGCTCACCAAGATCAATCTAGGAGATGCATCTACGAGGGGAGAGTTGGATCCACATACCCTTGTAGATCGCTAAACGGAAGCGTTCAAGAACGCGGTTGATGGAGTCGTACTCGCCGCGATTCAGATCGCCGAAGATCCTAGCACCGAACGGACGGTGCCTCCGCGTTCTTCACACGTACAGCTCGGGGACGTCTCCTCCTTCTTGATCCAGCAAGGGGGAAGGAGAGGTTGATGGAGAAACCAGCAGCACGACGGCGTGGTGGAGATGGTGGTGGAGGATTCCAGCAGGGCTTCGCCAAGCACTGAGAACTCGAAGAAGATATTCGTGGGAGAGGGAGGGCAGCGCCGAGGCACGAACGTGTGTGGCTGCCCTCCCTCTGCCTCTCTTTATATAGGGGGGAGAGAGGGGAGGGGCGCCCCTAGGGTTACCCCTAGGGG
>LR738716.1:61267466-61284007 GCA_902687465.1 Secale cereale
ACAGCCCCCTTGGCGCAGGTGGAGAGGGCCCAAGGGGGGGGCGCACAGCCCCTTGAGGGCTGTTGCGTCTCCCACCTATGGCCCATAGGGCCCGCAACACTTGCCGGGACCCCCCCGAAACCTCTTTCGGTCATCCGACGACTCCCCGATGCTCCCCGGAACACTTCCGGACTCCGATCACTCTCATCCTATATATCAATCTTCGTCCCCGGACCATTCCGGAGACCCTCGTCACGTCCGGGATCTCATCCGGGACTCCAAACAACCTTCGGTAACCATGCACTGTTCTCACTAACAACCCTAGCGTTACCGAACCTTAAGTGTGTAGACCCTGCGGGTTCGGAAACTATGCAGACATGACCGAGACACTCCCAGGTCAATAACCAATAGCGGGATCTGGATACCCATATTGGTTCCCACACGTTCCTCGATGATCTCATCGGATGAACCACGATGTCAAGGATTCAGGCAATCCCGTATACAGTTCCCTTTGTCTCGTCGGTATGTTACTTGCCCGAGATTCGATCGTCGGTATCTCCATACCTTGTTCAATCTCGTTACCGGCAAGTCTCTTTACTCGTTCCGTAATACATAATCCCGTGACTAACTACTTAGTCACTTTGAGCTCATTGAGATGACGTATTACCGAGTGGGCCCGGAGATACCTCTCCGTCACACGGAGTGACAAATCCCAGTCTCGATCCATGTCAACTCAACAGACACCTTCGGAGATACCTGTAGAGTACCTTTATAGTCACCCAGTTACGTTGCGACGTTTGGCACACACAAAGCACTCCTACGGTGTCAGTGAGTTACATGATCTCATGGTCATAGGAACTTATACTTGACATGCAGAAAACTATAGCGATAACTGATACGATCAAAAGCTATGTTTAACGTTTGGGTCTCGTCCATCACATCATTCTCCTAATGATGTGATCCCGTTATCAAATGACAACTCATGTCTATGACCTGGAAACCGCGGTCATCTTTGATCAACGAGCTAGTCCTGAAGAGGCTTACTAGGGACACAAAGTTTGTCTATTTATCCACACATGTATTTAAGTTTCCAATCAATACAATTATAGCATGGATAATAAATGATTATCATGAACAAGGAAATATAATAATAACTCTTTTATTATTGCCTCTAGGGCATATTTCCAACAGTAATAACCGCGTCTGTTAATGAAATAGAAACAGCCCCAATAAACGCGACCGTTACTAATTAATCAATGACTCATTAATTTTCCCAATTAACAAAATAATAATGTGTCAATGAGAATTTCTGAATTTATTTGGACTAGTAAATACTAGTAAATTCCAACAATCCCCCACAAAATCTCATAGACACATCTCCTCATTTTTAAGTTCCAAAGCATTGTTTATATACCGGTACTTAGTGGAGACTGTTAAGTTAAACTTCCACCTAGAATGTTATGTTACACTAATTCACAACTTGGATAGTGGACTATGCCTTGAACTACAAGTTTGCTGTGATACCAGTTTCACACAACGTCTAGACCGATACTAGGCTGCCGCAAGGCTTCCCTGCGGTTGGAGCTTATGCGTCATACTCCGAAGGCCTTTCATGAGTTTATTAGAGAACACCCAATTCTCACAGATTGCGACGTTCAACAATCAAGCTCATATAGGTGAGTTCCTCAAGAGATGCTCTGTAGGACACATCTCCGCTTATATAAGTAAACCACTTGGAACACATTAAGACAAATGTCAACCTACCATACAGATTAGGAGAATATTGCATCTTCACGGAGTGGGATAAAATATAAGAATACTCTCCTCTCAGCTGACCAACAGCTTGTCTCTTACTTCTAATTCACAGGATCTCCGATCACATAGAGTAGGTTACCACTGTGGACAACTCATACCGTGGGTCTCAAACCCATCTCCCTCGATGCATTATCTATCACATTACGTGACAAACCCTTTGTGAAGGGATCTGCCAAGTTCATAGTCGTTTGGATATAATCCACTGTAATAACTCCGGAGTTTTTCAGTTTCCTGACAGATTTCAATCTCCTCTTCACATGCCTTGATAACTTCATATTATCCTTAGAACTGTTCACTTTGATGATCACGGTTTGATTATCACAGTTCATTAGGATTGCGGGTATTGGTTTTTCAACCACAAGCAAGTCCATCAAAAGCTCACGAAGCCACTCTGCTTCAACAGTGGCTGTATCTAATGCTGTGAGTTCTGCTTCCATAGTTGACCTCGTTAAGATGGTCTGCTTGCAAGACTTCCAAGAAACAGCGCCACCACCAAGTGTAAATAAATAACCACTAGTGGCCTTAATCTCATCAGCATCAGATATCCAATTAGAATCACTATAGCCTTCCAGAACCCTCGGGTTTCCGGTATAGTGAGTTCCATAGCTCGCTGTGCCTTTTAAATAGCGCATAACTCTCTCAAGCGCACGCCAATGATCATCTCCCGGATTGGAAACAAACCGGCTCAATTTGCTCACAGCAAAAGAGATGTCAGGCCTCGTGGCACTCGCCAAATACATAAGCGAGCCTATAATCTGAGAATATCTCAGTTGATCTCTAGCAATCCGTCGATTCTTTCGAAGCAACACACTAGGATCATATGGAGTTGGAGAAGGCTTACAGTCGCTATACCCGAAGCGACTCAAGACCTTTTCCACATAGTGAGATTGAAGCAGTGTAATCCCACCATTATCATCTCTCAGCAGCTTGATGTTCAAGATAACATCAGCCACTCCTAGATCCTTCATCTCAAAACAACGAGATAAGAAATCCTTAACTTCCTTAATTAAATCAAGATTGGTTCCAAATATCAGTATGTCGTCGACATATAGACAAAGAATAACTCCCTCGCCCCACCATGGTGATAGTACACACATTTGTCAGCTTCGTTTACAACAAAGCCTTTAGAAGTCAAAGTCCTTTCAAACTTCTCGTGCCATTGCTTAGGAGCTTGCTTGAGGCCATATAATGACTTCAATAACTTACACCCTTTTCCTTCCTGACCGGGCACTACGAAACCGTCTGGCTGCTCCATATAAATTTCCTCATCCAACTCTCCATTAAGGAAAGCTGTCTTAACGTCCATTTGATGAACGAGAAGACCATGCGAGGCAGCCAAAGACAGTAGCACTCGGATAGTGGTCAATCTAGCCACAGGTGAGTAAGTATCAAAGAAGTCTTCACCTTCTTTCTGAGTATAACCCTTGGCCACAAGCCTTGCCTTGTACTTTTCAATTGTACCATCAGGCCTAAGCTTTTTTCTTGAACACCCACTTACACCCTACAGGTTTACACCCATAGGGACGATCGGTGATCTCCGAGGTTCCGTTAGCCAGGATGGAATCCATCTCGCAACGGACAGCCTCTTTCCAGTAGTCAGCATCAAGAGATGCATAGGCTTCTGAAATAGTCCTAGGTGTGTCATCCACGAGGTACACAATGAAATCATTACCAAAGGACTTTGCAATCCTCTGTCTCTTGCTCCTAACAGGAACTTTATTGTCATCCTCCAAGGGATTCTCAACGTGTTCTATTGGAATGGTGGGTTCAGGAATCTCAGTTATTTCCTGACTCGATAAAATAGGTATTTCTTGATTTGATGAGCTAGCCATATCCTTCATAGGAAATATGTTCTCAAAGAAAGTCACATCATTCGACTCCATAATCGTACCGACATGCATGTCGGATACCTCAGATTTTACTACCAAAAATCTATAACCGATGCTATTAAAAGCATAGCCCGGAAGAACACAATCTACGGTTTTAGGTCCAAGCTTGCGCTTCTTGGGAATTGGTATATTGACTTTCGCCAAACAACCCCAAGTACGTAAGTAAGAGAGTTTCAATCCTTTCCTTTCCCATTCCTCAAATGGAGTAATGGTTTTATTCTTTGTGGGAACTTGGTTTAGGACATGACATGCAGTCATTAGCGCCTCCCCCCACCATGCCTTGGAGAGACCCGAAGTGTCTAACATGGCGTTAACCAAATCAGACAGAGTTCGGTTCTTTCTTTCAGCCACCCCATTTGACTGAGGTGAATAGGGAGGCGTCCTCTCATGGATAATACCATGTTCCGCACAAAACGAATTGAATTCATTTGAAAAATACTCTCCACCACGATCAGACCTAAGCCGTTTAATTTTACGATCAAGTTGGTTCTCTGCTTCGGCCTTATAGTTTTTGAAGTAAGTTAAAGCCTCATCTTTTGTTTTCAGAAGATACACATAATAATATCTAGTGGAGTCATCAATGAGTGTCATAAAGTATTTCTTTCCACCCTTTGTCAACACGCCATTCATCTCACAAAGATCAGAATGTATAAGCTCCAGTGGTGCTAAATTTCTTACCTCCGCAGTCTTATGGGACTTGTGAGGTTGCTTAGCTTGAACACACACTTGACATTTGGAACCTTTCACAGTAGTAAATTTCGGAATTAAACTCATATTTGCTAACCGCGTCATGCAACCAAAGTTAATATGACAAAGTCGTGAATGCCAAATATCAGATTCATTATCGTGGCAAACATGATTAATAACTTTAGTGAATAAGTCTGACAAAGATAGGCGGAACAAGCCTCCGCACTCATAGCCTTTACCAACAAATTGTCCATACTTGGAAATTACAACTTTATTGGACTCGAAAACCAACTTATAACCATCTCGACATAAACGCGAACTGCTGACGAGATTATTATTGATGGAGGGCACATGATGCACGTTCTTCAGTCGCACGATCTTCCCCGAAGTAAACTTCAGATCGACCGTACCAACACCACGAACAGTGGCATGTGACCCGTTCCCCATCAGCACGGGGGAAGTCCCTATGACCTGGTAAGAAGAGAACATGGAGGCATTAGCACAAACATGTACATTGGCACCTGTGTCAATCAACCAATCAGGAGAATGACAAATTGAAAGAATGGTAGGAATTATACCGTACCCAATATCCTTCATCTCGGTGTCAGCCATGACAACATTAGCGGTCTTGCCGTTATTCTCCAGCTGCTGCAGCTCATGCCGTTTGGGGCATCTCGGAGCCCAATGGCTCAGGTCGCCACAAACGTGGCATGATCCCTTCTTTTTAAAGTTGGTAGAGGACGATGGCTTAAACTTGTTGTCAGGCTTTCCTTTACCCTCGTATTTCTTCTTGTTATATTTAGGCTTGTTGGGCTGGTAGTTTTTCTTCTGCACCATGTGCGCAGCAGAACCTACCTCAGCAACCCGAGCACGTGTATCCTTTGCTCTCGCCTTCTCTTCCACATCAAGAGATCCGATGAGGTCCAAAACGGAAAACTCCTGTCTCTTGTGTTTCAGAGAAGTAGCAAAGGTGCCCCACGAAGGTGGAAGCTTGGCAATGATGCCACCGGCCACAAATTTGTCCGGTAAATTACACTTAAAATGCTCAAGTTCCTTAGCGAGTGATTGTATCTCATGAGCCTGTTGAACAACAGAACGCTCATCAGTCATCTTGTAGTCATAGAATTGCTCCATGACGTACAACTCGCTACCAGCGTCCGAGACCCCAAACTTGGCCTCGAGCGCGGCCCACATGTCCTTGCCATTATCAAACGACATATAAGGATCCACAATAGAATCATCAATAATACCGAGGAGGGCTGTCTTAAACATAATATCAACCCTTTCAAAGGCTTCCCGCTGTGCAGGTTCAGGATTGCCCTCAGGCATGCCCTTGGTGGCCGCATAGCAGTTCATGGATTGAAACCACAACACTGCTCTCGTGCGCCACCTCTTATAGTTCACACCCTTGAACCGATCGGGCTTTTTCGACGTAAGAAAAGCAGGTGTAGCAAATTGCCTATAATCAGGTTTTTGGATTGTTGAATATATTAGCAATTCATCATATGGTTTAATCCGAAATATCATAAAATTAATCATGACAGAAGCAACTAAAGCGAGCATGCAAATATCTAGCACAATGGGGAAACAGATCCAATCTACGGCAAGTACTAGACATAGAAATTGTAGCGAGATCTGATACAGATGAGAGAGAGATGCATACGTTGCAGCAGCTGTAGTAGCGGCTGTGTTGTCCCCGGTCTGGGCCATGTCGTCGTCGAGGAAGAGGTTGCCGATGTCGGGGAAGAAGTCGTCGTTGGGGAAGTGATCGCTGTCAGCAGTCGAGCGAGAGCTCTCCCCAAAAACCTGATCGCCCCTCTCCCGTACAGGATCGCAAGAGGCGGGGTTCCGGAGGCCTGCTGTCCCTTCTTCTGGTGCACGCCGGAAGGAGGGATGGAGAAGGCTTGAGTGGCGGCGCAATATTTTGGAACGGTGAGAAACCATACGAAAACAACCTACACCCAAGGCTGGCTTGGTACGGGTTTATATAGTGTATGTTGGGAGTCAAAGCAGCCGCCATAAACGCGCCCGTTTATGATTTAGAAATTGCCGTACTTAACACGTCCGTTTATGAAATAGAAACAGCAACAATAAACGCGTTTGTTAATGAGTCAGAAACGGTCGTAATAACCGCGTCTGTTAATGAAATAGAAACAGCCCCAATAAACGCGATCGTTACTAATTAATCAATGACTCATTAATTTTCCCAATTAACAAAATAATAATGTGTCAATGAGAATTTCTGAATTTATTTGGACTAGTAAATACTAGTAAATTCCAACACTAATGAGGACAAAGGATACCCTTTTTCGCAGAGCAAAATTTGTTGTTGGAAACGGTACAACAACCAGATTTTGAGAAGATACATGGTTAGGGGAGATGCCTTTGGCCTTGCGATATCCCACACTATATAATATTGTACAACGTAAGAAGGATTACATTGCTACATGATTACATTCGTCTCCTTTAAACATCCAGTTCATGAAGTCTCTAGTGGGGGAGCGTTGGAGCTCCTGGTTGCATCTTGTGCGAAGGTTGATGGATGTTCAACTTTTTGATCAGCCAGACTCGTTTCACTCAAAGTTAACTAGGAACGGTGTTTTCATAGTGAAATCTATGTACCTGGATCTAATTGATTCTGGCCCAATTGTGAGATCGATTCATATTCAGAAAATTAAAGTTCCGTTGAGAATCAAGATCTTCATGTGGTTCATTCACAAGGAAGTGATTCTAACCAAAGATAATATGCTAAAGCGAAGATGGTTAGGCAGTTCACACTGTTGTTTTTGTGTCCAGGATGAAACAATACAACACCTTTTTATCAAATGTCCTCTCGCCAAGCTCCTTTGACGCACGATTCATATTGCCTTTAAGATCAACCCTCGAGTCAGCACTGACATGTTATTTGGGACGTGGCTAACTGAAACCAGTTATTGCAGGACGTATTGGGATATGAATATGCGCACTACTTTGGGCTATATGGAACTGCAAAAATGATATGATTTTTTTGGGGGAAAACATCCAATCTATTCATATTCAATCATGGTAGTACAACGAATACAGGAAATAATAAAAATTACATCCAGATTCGTAGACCACCTAGCGACGACTACAAGATCTGAAGCGAGCCGAAGGCGCGCCGTCGTCATCGCCCCCTCCCTCACGGGAGCCGGGCAAAACTTGTTCTAGTAGACAGTCGGGAAGTCGTCGTGCTAAGCCCCCATAGGACCAGCGTACCAGAACAGCAACCGCCACCGATGAAGAGTAGCGTAAATCGGAAGGATCCAACCTGAAGACACAAAAATGTAGGCGAACTACGAACAAATCCGAGCAAATCCACCAAAAGCATATACGCCGGAGACACACGTCCCCACGCCCACCGACGATGCTAGATGCACCACCGGAATGGGGGCTAGGCGGGGAGAACCTTATTCCATCTTCAGGGAGCCGCAGCCGCCTCACCTTCCTGAGGAGGACACAAACCCTAATAGAACTCGAAAACACATCTAAAAACGGAGCCCTACCACCTGCAAAGGCCGGGATCCACCGTGCTCCCATGGCCCTAAGACCACCGGAGACGAGGCGGATCGGCGGCGGCACCGACGGAAGACGGAGGAACCCTAATTTACTAGGGAGGCGGTTGCGTGCGTGCGTGGAACATGAGACTAGCTGCTATGATGTTTAATAGACAAAAATTTAGAAAGTTCTTGCAGGTTATTTACAGAGTTACTACATGGACCCGTACTTGGTCGTTACTCACTCATACGGATTACAGGAAGCTTTCGATTACTGGGTGCAACCAATGGAAGGCGGTAGCATGACCTATCTACAACCAGTCATCTTGTTCTGTTTTTCGCCGGTTGTGGTATTTTTTATCTTCATTTCTTTTAGTGTTCCTTTTGCGAGATGTACTGAACTGTAGACTTTGTTTTGATTGCACTTTTAAATGAGAAGGCCGCATGCATGGAGGTTATCCTCCTTTAAAAGAAAAGACTTTGCCTGCCGCAGCTTTGATGGCTCGCTGACAAAAATTGTGCCGAGATGACCAGGTTGCAATGTCATCCTTGTTCTGAAAGATCCATTCAGATACGCATAGCAGAGTTGGCTGTCGTTTCTCCATTGCCTTTAAATGCTAAACCCAGGTGCATTGCGGTCCTCCGTTGGTTTGCTGATAAGAGTCAAAGTCCAACTGCACATCTTGCATTACCTTTGGATCCTCTGCATCAACATTGCCCATCTGCCATCAACATTAGCTTGCAGATGCAGTCATGGTTGTCTGAATCCGCAGTGCCTGATTGGTCTGAGCTACAAAAAAACTTTGTGTTGGTCTGGACATATTTGACATCATTTCTGCACAGCCATGGCCGTATGTGTTAGGGCGGAATGTCCCTTCAGAAACATCAGGGTTAGTATCCAGAACATCTCATACGCTCATGCGTCCCTAAATTCCATCTACTGGCTGATTTGGTTCTTGAAACCCTTGCTTTAGTCCATTAGCATGTTATTCATAAGCAGAAGAGGATGACAGCTGCAGGTGAGACGTCTGCATATACATAGCAGGATTAGTTTCCTTTGAGAGCTGAAACCCATCCATCCACGCACTTCTCTTTTAGCCTGTCACTTCAGCTTAACTTGGTAAAAGATGATGTTGCAGAGTGTGACTTTGGTCTGAAAAAGCATAAAAGACCTTTCCATTATTACTTAATACTAGTACAAGTGAGGAATCATAATCTGTCAGCTACAAACCACTTACTATATCTTACTACTAATGTATACCAATGATTCTCGAGAACTTAATTATTACTACCACTTCCGAGGAGCTTTACTGGCGGTTTCAGGTTTCTGCTAGCTCAAGGAACTGACCTCTGATCTCCCTCTGATCTCCACATCCAACTGCTTTGCTTTTTCTCAGCCTTTGTCTGTTTATTTCGCGGGAAAGTGGTTGTTAACTGTTTAATTCTGCCTTTTTCAGGCCACGGATTGATTCACACAAGGAAGGAAGGACATGGAGGGAGGACGGATGGCGAGGGTGGTGTATTATGAATTTATGATCCTACTCATGTTCTCAAACCTTGTGATGTAGTAACAGTGATAGCTGACCGTCTGTTTGACCCTTTTCCGTTGTGGTTAGGCCGCTGTCCTTTTCTTGTTTCAAAATCATTCATGTACTGCTGTACGTCATCTATTGACAGTTGAAATGATAGTCACTCTGATCTTATTGTTACTGGCACTCGCTAATCCTGTCACTTGGCACGAACAATCATATCATTTTGTCCCTTTTGTCTGTCCCATACCACCTACTACTGGAATGCAACGTTCACTTGCCTATTTCACTCTCTGGCCCTGTGAGCAATTGCGCAAAGCCACGGCGTACCTCCCACTCATTTCCATCACTGAACCTTTCCTCGTCAGAATTGCTATAGTTGTGCTGCCTACGGACCATTATGCGTCCAATCTCTGCCCATCCATGTCGACTGCATGTGGCCTGTCGCTGCTTGGGTCTGTACCCTGTAGTAGTACTTGGCCGGATGGGAAAAAAGGATTGCACGCACGGACATACTTACTCCCTCCCATAATATAAAAAGCATTGTTTACACTAGTGTAGTGGTACACACGAGAGAGAGACACAAAGATTACCCATGACCACTGAGTGCTAACTGATGGTGAGATTATCATGACAGGAGCTTAGGCGAAAACTATCCCTTTGCTTGACGTGCATGTTAAGCATGCCAAGATTCCTCTGTCAAGTGGTGCCTGGTATAATGAGCTTATGAGCAGAGGCAAGGGTGGGGAACTCTTCACTGTAGTTGTTCGATCATAGCTTCATCTTCTTGCTTTTTCACAGGGAAACCTGTGGGTGGTGTCGGAGCTAGAAAAACTGGATCAATGAAGGCCAAGTGATGTGCAAACAGGTTGGGGAGTGCCAAACCTTGGAAAAGTAGGCTTTGAGCAACAAATAATCACTAATTAAGCATTGTTCATCCGTCAGACTAATTTTCACACAAAAGCTAATGACAAACACACAAAATATGAATCTACGACCAAACATTCCAATGACTTCATCTCTTCCGTGGTTGCTTGGTTGTTTTGAAGTCGGAGCTGCGGTGGAGCGAGTCCTGGTGGCGACGATGACAGGCGCTCGGTGATCGTTTGCGGTGGGCACGGTCGGCGCAAGTCCTGCATATTTCTCAGGTGATGCTCGTCGTCAAAATCGGAGTTGTCGGTTGTTTGTGTGTGTGATCATCTGTTGGCATGTGCCGTCGTGTCTTCTGTTGTATGTCGGTGGCCAGGTTGGCCGGTGGTGCACATGTTTTTTGTGGGTTGGATGTATCGGTTTTAGCTTGGTTTTTCGTCAATTAACCGGACAAACCTCACTTCTTCTTAATCAATGAAAATGGCAAGTCTTCTGCATTGTTTAAAAAAAATCATAATTCTTGGATTCCCACTCGAGCCGAAACAGGACACAAAGTCCTCACCACGAACAGAGCCCACAGTGTGAGGTACAATCAAAAGAAGAAGAAAAGTCTTCGCACATTCGTCCAAGCTTTGACGAGAAGACATGTTGTCGTCACTCCCGAAAACCAGGATTCACGTCACATACCTCTCGATCTAGAGGAGCTAAGGAAAAATCATGACATGGTCGACCAGACCCTGCGACTTGAAACCACGGGTTGACGTGAGGCCAACTTCAACGCACGCGCGACTCTAAATAGTTTGCGTTCGTCTTCCGATGCACGGCCACAAACCGATTGTCTATCGTTTTCTGTTCACTTTCGACCCATTTTTGATCTAACTTTGGGCCGAGTTTGCAACCGAATGAACACGAGCGGACGCGAGCGGCGCGTGCCCTTGTCTGCCCTGACCCGCCCTTCGGGAAGACAGACCCCCTTTCTCTTTCTATACCTCCTTCCGCCCCCCGGCATTGCCGCCACCACCACCCTCCGTGGACGCGTCGTCTTTCACAAGGGTCGTCCCAACCAGCACCACGCCATGCCATAGCTATCTCCACACCGGCATTCCGGAAAAGCATTCGGTCGGCGTTCTCCTTGGTCTCCGGTGGGAGTGATACTACGGCCGCCGACGTCGCTCGTCGTCCCCAACCTCCTTCGGCCAGCCGTTCGTTGCCGCAGGGCGCCCTCCAGCACCACTTTCTCCGGCCGGCCGTTCGTTGCCTGCGAAGGGAGCAGGACGTGCACTATCCGGACGCGCCTCCAGCACGACCGCAAGGCGTTCGACGGATTGCTCACAAGTACAATGGATAACTGTGATGATTTTTTCTTTCACAACTTCATTTGCTCCTCGGACGATGAAGAGCTGGCTACTGCGTTGGTCGTACATGAACACATTAGTAGGAAGCGGCCTCGGTACCGGGGATCAATCCCGGGCCATGCTCCGGCCTTGAACCGCAATAGGGAGAAAGGCCACACCCTTCTATGTGCCAATTACTTTAAGGACGCTGCACTCTTCAGGCCACATCAATTTCGTCGCCAATTCCGAATGAGAAGGCATGTGTTCGATCCTATTCGTGAGGGAGTGGTCGCGCATGACCCATATTTTGAGTGCAAAGTGGATGCCCTAGGCAAGCTTGGTTTCTCTGCATACCAGAAATGCACTGTGGCTATCCGCATGCTTGCATATGGAATTCATGGTGATCTTGTGGATGAGTATGTTTGTATGAGTGAGTCCACATGTCTCCTCTCAATGTATAGTTTTTGCACGACCGTGGTGGAAGTGTTCGGCCCTGAGTACCTCAGAGAGCCAACTACCGCTGATACAGAGAGGTCGTTGGCGATCAATGCCGAGAGGGGCTTTCCAGACATGCTTGGTAGTATAGATTGTATGCACTGAAAGTGGAAGAACTGTCAATTTGCTTGGCAGGGGCAATACCAGGGGCATGTGAAAGGTGCCACTATTATACTTGAAGCTGTGGCTTCACAAGATCTCTAGATATGGCATTTTTTTTCTTCGGCATGGCTAGTTCTCAGAATGATATTAGTGTTCTTCAGCGTTGTTCGGTGTTTGCAAGGCTTGCAGAAGGCCACAACTTTGAGGTCAACTTTGAGGTCAATGGCCACCATTACCTAGCTGATAGTATCTATCCTCGATGGTCCACTCTTGTGAAGACCATACCCAACCCGCAAGGAGAGAAGAGACAGAGGTTTGCCCAAATGCAGGAGAGTGCTAGGAAGGATGTGAAACGTGCTTTCGGTGTGCTTCAGTCTCGGTGGGGTATCGTTCGTAACCCTGCATTGACATGGAGCACGAAGAAGCTTTGAGAGGTGATGACTGCTTGTGTGATCATGCACAATATGATCGTGGAGGATGAGCGCGATGATAGCATCTATGACCAAGGGTTTGATTTTCAGGATGAAAATGTTGAGCCTAAGCATACACCTCCTGCAACCTTTGAACAGTTTGGCGAGTTTCACTAGGAATTGCATGATTGGCATACTTATGTCCTGCTCCAGGATGACTTGGTTGGGCACATGTGGACTCACATTGGCGAGCAATAGATATGTCTATTGGTTTAATTTTTTTCGTGCAAACAAATTTAATTGGATTGTAATAAGACTATTTGATATTATTTGTATTTCGATTGAGTTGTAATAAGACTATTTCGGACGTGCAACAATTGCCAGTTTAATTTCAGATATTTGTTATATATTTTTGAACGGACAAGATGCGGTCGAAGTGCGGCCATGCGTTGAGCGCACGGACGACACATCCCCAAATCCGGGCGGGCACAACCTCATTGTCACCCCCAAACGGACGAAACCAAGATCCGTTTGGGATTGTGCGTTGAAGTTGGCCTGAAACACACACCCTAAGGAAGGACAATTATTACGCGAGCCGATGTTCTATAGCGGGCACATCGAACCACGGCACATCTAAAACACAAAGAAAATAATCAACCTCCCCCAACCTCACAAGTCGTAGAGGCCATAGGATGTGTGGGAGAGCAATGATTTTATAGATGAAAAATGCTAGGATACTGGCCCTGTTTGTTTGTACTTTTTGTTTATACTTTGACACTTTGATAAAAGAGCCATAAAAGCTCCTAAATACTCCCTCTGTCCCAAAATATAAGAACGTTTTCTACACTACACTAGTGTCAAAAACGTTCTTATATTATGGGACGAAGGGAGTAGATGTTTTCGGAGCTTTTATGACTTTTGGTTGCTCTAATAGTCATAAAAGCTTTGAAAGCATCTATTTATGAGTTTTCATGGCTTTTTGGTCAAAATGAAAAAGATGCAAAAGCAAAACAAAAGGCTAAACAAATAGAGCCTAAGGGGTTGTGGCTGCGGTTAAAAGAAGGAATGGTTCGTCATGTGAATTAAGGTATGATTATTGCTTCTTGGGGACATGTTTACATTGTGCACGAAAAAACCGTGCAATTTACGGAAATAAACCAGACTTGGTTTGTAGGATTATCCTCTTGTGAAACAAAACGGATTGCTAATAGCTCAGTCGATTAAAAAAATGTATATCGGTCAACATTGTAAGCTATCCGATCTGATTACGACCATTGTAAAATTGGCCCGCAAGAAAATGAACATGTAAAATTATTTTTTGGAATTTCTTGAAACTTTAAATATTGTTTTCGAAGTATTCAAAATAAAGAGCTCCAAAGCATCCATACATCGCTCTCAGAACGAGAAAACGACATGCCAGAAACGGCTCGAGACGTAGGGGATAGATGAAAGGATAGGGTGAGATGGTGTGCGGTGCATGATGAGGGATTCATGTGCAGATCAAGTCTCTCTAGTTAGCTAGCTAGCTAAGCTACATAGTTTGGCATGTGGAGTGGAGGTCGGTCGTCTGGGCGATCTGGACAACCACGTCCACTTCAACTGCATGCTAGTGCTAGCTTAGCTTCAAGTCTTTAACCACTACCTGTCGTCTACATTATCCATCCTACACGAATAGGCACGGCACTGCCGGTTACTTACAAGTAAGTTAAGGCCGGTAGAATAGTAGGAGTAGATGGATAACAACATTCCTGGTGTGGTGTGGTATCAGTTGGCACGTCGCAGCGTCCCTGCCATCTGCCAGCACTCCCCATAACAAACATGCCACGAAACTGGTTTTCCAGAAATGGGTACCACGATCCGATCCGATCGGGACGATGGTGAGATGAGCTAAGGTGGAAATGGGCGCTTGCTTTTCGAGCACGAACAGCCGTACGTAGCAGCATATATCAAATCCATTTTCCTCTGGAAAGATGGCGAGGAGAGGAGAAAAGGGGCAATGCGATGCCATGAACGAACTGGTTGATGATGGCCCGGCCCCGGTGGGCAGGGATCGAGATTCGAGATCACGGGGAAGAGATGGCCCGTCGGTCCCGGCGGGCAGCACGTATCTGCGGGTCGATCAGAGGGGCCACGTGTCTGTCCTTTGTGTTTCGTCAGACGACGGGGTAAAAGCTGTGGCCGTGTGGTCCGTGGTAGAATTTGCACCGGATAAACATTTTTGGTTCCAGGGATATTTTTTTTCCAAGAAACCTTCCAACCTATTCATTTTCAATCCTGATAGTACAACGAAAATTAGAAATAATAAAAAATATATTCAGATTCATAGACGACCTAGCGACGACTACAAGCACTGAAGAAAGCGAAGGCACGTCGTCGTCATCGCCCCTCCATCGCCAGAGTCGAGCACGGCTTGTTGTAGTAGACAATTGAAAAGTCGTCGTGCTAAGGCCCTATAGGGCCAGGGCACCAAAACAGTAACCGCCACCGATGAAGAATAACGTAGATCAGAGGGATCCTACGCAAAGACACATGAATGTAGACGAACAACAACAAGATCCGAGCAAATCCACCAAAGATAGATCCGCGAGACACACACATCCACACACCCACCAACGATGCTATAAGCACCACTTGGATAAGGGTTTGTGATCGGTACTTGGTATATGACTTTTGCGTAGATCTCCCCGGCAATAGCGCCACAAATTCTTCTTGCTACTTCTCCAGCTTGCGCTGTATTCCCTCGAAGAGGAAAGGGTGATGCAGCACAGTAGCGTAAGTATTTTCCTTAGTTTTTGAGAACCAAGGTATCAATCCAATAGGAGACCACGCGCGAGTCCCTCGCACCTGCACAAACAAATAAAAACCTCGTAGCTAACGCGATAAGGGGTTGTCAATCCCTTCACGATCACTTAAGAAAGTGAGATCTGATAGATAGGATAGGATAATATTTTTTTGGTATTTTTGGTATAAGAACAGAAAGTAAATAAAGCAAATAAGCAACGGCGGCAGAAATTGAAGGGAAAGTAATATGATAAAGATAGACCCGGGGGCCATAGGTTTCACCAGTGGCTTCTCTCATGATAGCAAAATTCTACGGTGTGTGAACAAATTACTATCGAGCAATTGATAGAAAAGCGCATAGTTATGAGAATATCTAGGCATGATCATTATATATAGGCATCACGTCCGTAACAAGTAGACCGAAACGATTCTCCATCTACTATTATTATTCCACACATCGACCGCTATCCAGCATGCATCTAAAGTATTAAGTTCATAAGAACAGAGTAACGCTTTAAGCAAGATGACATGATGTAGAGGGATAAACTCAAGCAATATGATATAAACCCCATCTTTTTATCCTCGATTGTAACAATACAATACATGTCTTGCTGCCCTACTGTCACTCGGAAAGGACACCGCAAGATTGAACCCAAAGCCAAGCATTTCCCATTGCAAGAACTATAGATCTAGTAGGCCAAACCAAACCAATAATTCGAAGAGACGTGCAAAGATATTATAATCATACATAAAAGATTTCAGAAAAGAATCAAATATTGTTCATAGATAATCTTGATCATAAACCCACAATTCATCGGATCTGGACAAACACACCGCAAAAAGATTACATCGAATAGATCTCCTCGAAGATCGAGGAGAACTTTGTATTGAGATCCAAAAAGAGAGAAGAAGCCATCTAGCTAATAACTATGGACCCGAAGGTCTGTGGTAAACTACTCACAACTCATTAGTGAGGCTATGGTGTTGATGCAGAAGCACTCCGTGATCGATCCCCCCTTCGGCGGAGCTCCGGAACAGGCCCCAAGATGGGATCTCAAGGGAACAGAAGGTTGCGGCGGTGGAATTAGGGTTTTCTCTGTTGCCTCGATGTTTTTAGGGTACATGGATATATATA
>LR738716.1:61288286-61314580 GCA_902687465.1 Secale cereale
CGGGACACAACTCAAGAACATGTGAGGAGAGGCTGAAACAAATCCAGGCTGAAAATGCCACCACAAATCACCAAGCTGGCCAACAAGATGATACGCCAAAGAGAAGACTATGTAGCGTCTGCAACAAGAGAGAGAAGCATAACGCGAGAACTTGTCCAAATAGAACAGAGGAAAAAGATGAAGAAGATGACGAAGAAGATGCTGACAGAGAAGAGAGTGAGGAAGCGAGCGAAGCTGATGAAACCGAGGAGGAAGATGAGGAGGAAGAAGAAGAAGACGAGGAAGAAGAAGAAGCAGATGAAGAAATCGAAGAACCATCATCAAAAACGAGGGGGAGAGACAGAACGCAGAATCCAGCGCGTAGGCAAGCATCGCGGTCGCACGGTCCCGTTACGAGGGGTAATGCGAACAACAAGAGCAAGACAGAAGCAGCAACAACCATTGAAACAAATACAGTGCACAATCTGCGAAGAAGCACCAGGAAAAGGATGTAGATCAACACATATGCAGTTTTGCATTTTAAAAAACATATTAACTTCATCATTTATATATATATCGTATCGTATATAATATATATAGCTTGTGTTCAGTGGACTGCAAAAAAAAGAAATTCAACATGTAATACTGAAGTTCAAAAATGAATAGATACAACATATGCCATACATGCTTTGTGACCAAATGTGCTGCGGGGGTGGGGGGGAGGGGATGCTTCATAAAATGCAGTTCTCTTCTGTATGAAAAGAAAATAAGATGAGAATGCCACTCTCAGAATGCGGTTCTCTTCTGTATGAAAAACCTGACATCGGAATGTCATTTTGAGAATGCAATTCTCTTGGTCGTATAGAATCTGACATGAACGTGAATCAATACAGAAAAGCAGTTAGAAAAGAAAAAAATGTAGAGTCAGACTAGGATTCACATACACTGCAGTGCGTGCGTGGTGCGTTTAAAGCTTGCAGTGCAGTAACCTTCGAGTACACAGTGCAGTGCGCTTAGTGCAAAAAAATGTAAAAAAAAAACGATTCCGCTTCTGAAGCGATGCAGTTCGCTTACGGGAAACGATTCCGCTTCTGAAGCGATGCAGTTCGCTTACGGCTGACGATTTGGTTCGCCTGCCCTAAAATAAATGCGCCCACTATCGCCCGAAGCGCCGCGCCGCGCCCCTCCTCTATCCCGATGGTTGCACGCCGCACGAACGCCACGATCATCACGAACCCACGATCGCCAACACGATTGGGAGATGAGATCGTGGCCTCGGCAGAAGTTGCTGCCGCTCACATTTAAATCCCACGCTCCATCGACCAGACCATCCGCACAAAACACACGACGCTGCGCCTTCCTCCTCCTCTACCTCCTCTTTGCAGCAATGGGGTTCAACAGGACCTACGACGCCGTGCATGCGCACGGGAACACGAAGCTGAAGGTGATCTACACCACCGACGTCGCCGCCATGGCGACGTACGTCGAAGAGTTCAAGACAGTTCTCCAGCGGCGCCGCCAGAAGATCGTCGGCATCGATGTGGAGTACACACCCGACCACAGCAGAGCGGCCCTGGTTCAACTATCCATCGGCAAGTACCACCCAGTGCTTCTTTTCCAGGTATGTGGTACATTGGGCAAGAGATGCATCCCCTTCGACAGGTTCCTCGGCGACCCAAGGTAAGCAATTCTCTCTGCCGAGTACGTGTTGCAGTTCTATATGCACATGTATGCAGTTCCGAAAGGTATAACTTGCGGTTCACTTTCCTTAGGTTCGAGTTCGCTGGCTTCGCCATCAAGCAGGACAAGGAGAAGCTCGCACGCTGCGACCTCCACATCCCCAACTTCGTCGACATCCAGACGAACTGGAGGGTGCCTGATGGAACGAAGCCACTGGACTCGCTTGGCGATGTAGCTGCAGCCATCATCGACGACGAGTACGCAGACATGAAGATGAAGATGACAGACCATGACCACAGCCTGTGGACTTCGATTCTCAGCACCAAGCACATCGAGTATGCTGCCAAGGACGCCTACGCTGCGTTCAAGATATGGAACCGAATCAGCACCATGAAGAAAGGCCTCGCGCGCGCTGAAACAGAGAAGACAAGGAAGCGCCCGAGGTCGTCCTGGAGGGGGTGGGGCAAGGGGGCATCAACTTCCACCTCCAACTCCAACGGGTGGAACTAGTGAAGCAGGACAGATGCTGAAACCCAAGGATTCCTGTCGCAAGTGCTCGATTTAGTTTCCCTCTGCGTATGTAGATTAGTTTGCTTTCGTTATAGTTTGCTTTGGGACAATGTTTGCTTATGTTGCGTTAGTTTGCTTGATGGTGTACTATGTTAATTATGACCGCAGAACCGTGGTTTCTATCTATCAAATATATGCAGTTCTCCGTAGTCTGTTTTCAGTATGTATATTGCTTCAAAACTGCTGCGGTAGCTAGGATACACATAAAAAACAAAACTATGAGAGCAGTTCACATAGAGAATTCTTTCACAAAACTGCTCCTATTAAGAAGGTTGATGCAGTCCTCTTTTATTAAAAAAACTCTAGTTCCGTATGTGGGTTAAAAAAAGGAAAAGCTCGGTGGGGGTTTCCAGAATGCATGTTCTTCAACTGCTGCTGCTGATAGGATGCACATGAAAGACTATATGTAAAAAAGCAGTTCACTTATACTCAGAATTCTTATAAGAAAATACACTAGAACCCACGCACAAAATGTCAGATTATTACAACAAAAATGTCTCATGCTGCTGCTGCTCAAGCGAGACTGATCTAAAGCAAATTTAACTTGATTTCCAAACACTTTGCATGCCTATAAAACATAGCCATGACAACATCCCCTGCCTGAAGACCAGCTTCCTCCACAAATTCCTTCCAGCCATCTTTGAGAACCAAACAATCATCAGAGCCAACAGAATACATAACATCAACATCATGATATCCATTCTTGCTGACCAACACCAAATTAACACAGCTTTCTGTTACCCTGACTAGACCAGAAGGGAATTTCTACAAAGAAAAACAATAAGAACAGAAAAAAAATAAGAACAACTAAGAAAAAGATTACAATCTTTCAGAAACTAAATTGCTGCTACAATCTTCATAAAAAAATATTGATGTCAACACATAATAATATTGACTAGACAAAATTGCTGCTGCTCCTACAATGTTCATAAAAAAACTACTATGGGAAAAGCAGTTCACTTATACTTGGTAGCAAAAAAAATTCTTCAGAAAACTAATACTCCTACAAAAATTCAGGTAGCGTTAACTACAAACAACACATGAAAAAGAATATCCGAGAAATACATACCCATGAAACACTGACATCATCGTCAGTCAAATGATGGACGAATGGAGCCCGAAATCCAATACCTGAAGAATATAGAATAGAACAGAGAGCGCTGTGCCGCTGCCTCTGGTTCAGAACCAAACCTTCAGAAAAAACGCATGTCTCCAGCATGGGCTCCAACCTTGCCAGGCAGCCGCACGCGCAATCCATTGCCAGGCGAAAAACAGATCTGGTTGGGAGAAAAAACAAATCGAGCAGGAGTGGCGCCGCCAGGGATAAGGTGAGATGGGAGCCGCCAGGGATAAGGTGGGAGGGGAGCCAATTGACCCACCAGTATATATATATATGTAAAAGAAACAACATAAAAAAACGACAAATAAAGCAGTGCGGTTACATAACAAAGTGCATTCCGCATTGCATATTACTGCAGTCCACCGCGCTTGACCAAATCAAAAAAACTTATCAAAACTAGTCCCCCGACACCCCCGTGGCTGTAATGCAGTTCATACAGGCTCGCATTGCATATTAATGCAGTTCGCCGCACTACAAAAATTCAACGCGCATTGCATATTACTGCAGTCCACCCCTCTTGACCACGATTCACATACGAAAAACATAGCCTGCAATGCAGTTCTAACAACTATATAATGCAAAAAATCTCAAAAAACATCTTTGAGAAACGACCAGAGCCAGTCGCGCCGCAAAAAAACATGGACAAAAAACTTAAATTCTTCAAAATTAACAACTGTCTCGTTCCCTCGTGGCCACCTGTCTCGTTCCCTCGCGTGTACTCCAAGTCTTCTGTGAAGATACGATTCCAAAAATAACTCTCCCGAAGATTTCATTCCGTTTGGACTCCGTTTGATATCCCTTTTCTGCGAAACACTGAAATAGGCAAAAAAAACAGCAATTTGCACTGGCCTTGGGTTAGTAGGTTATCCCAAAAATAATATAAAAGTGTATAATAATGTCCATTAAACATCCAAAACAGAATATATAATAGCATGGAACAATAAAAAATTATAGATAGGTTGGAGACGTATCAGGATCCACTGCAAAAGAGAAAAGATTCAAATATTGTCATCTAACACAACTCATTACTGGCAGTAAAAAGAAGGCTACATGGTTCTTACTTAAAGATTCAGATATTGGCATCTAACACAACTCATTACGAGCAGTAAAAAGAAGGCTACATGGTTATTACTTACCATCCTGCAGTTCACTGTTGTCTTGCATAAAGTGTAAACAAATAGTTTGATTGACATCTTTTGACTCATTTTAATAACAATCTTTATCAGTTTTCTCACTTGATGCTAGTTCATGAATATCTCATTGCCCCATACGCAGAAAGGATCGAAGTGTGGATCTTTGACAATGATATATGTACCTAAAAGCACCAAGTTAATATTAGAAGCTAAACAATAATTAAAAAATGATGTAGTACAACACTCCATCCATCCCATTATATAAAATTTTATTACATGTATATCTAGACTCCCTAGACATCATCAGAACATTAAGGTAACACTCTTCCTTGTTGCTATGTAGCCTGGGATTGCATATTTAGTCATTCAATACAATGCATGTTGCTAAACAACAATTGAAAAATGAAAAGGCATGTTAACTGCAATATCCTTAACAACAACCAAATATCGTAATGCATAGTGGTATTGTTGAAACAGTTATTGATGAAATTGAACTGCACGGAAAATAGTTGCACATATAGAGCATCACATTGTGAAGAACTGAAATAAACAAATCATAAGGACATCTCTAGGCGATCCTTAAAAGTTAAAGGCCTAAAACCCTTAGTTAAAGGACTCCAGCAATTTTTGGCCTTTTCTAGTCGATCCCCTAAACTTAAGGTTGTAAACTTCAATTTGATCAAGTGCAAAGCAGGTTCAACCGAAAGTAGCATGCATTCAAACATAAACATAGATAGTTTTGCATAACTGAACATTAAACGTAAATTTAAACTAAGCTAAACTACTTTCGGTCGAATTAGAGGTCGAGCCAATCCTTCCTCGTCATGTACGGTGTGCCGCGAGCCGGGTCCGGGCCAGTACCGTCGTCGGGGTTGTTGGGAAAGGCACTCCTCCACTCGTCGAGGTCGATCTCCTCGTCCTCGGGGCCCACCTTGACGCCCTCCGCGCCGCCGTCGCCGCCACCTTCGACCTCGTAATCAGAGGAGAGCGCGATAACCTCGCCGCCCTCTGCGCCGCCGTCCTCGCCACCGTCGACCTCGTCATTGGAGGAGAGAGCGATAACCTCGCCGCCCTCCGCGCCGGCAAAGATCGTCCGCTCCGCCTCCACGAGCTCCGGGTGCCGGTGGCGGAGCTCATGTAGGCCTCGTCGGCGGCCTCGGCCTTGAGGCGCTCCCACGCCTCGCGGTCCTCCCGTACCATAGCCGAGCTCACCACCCCTGGCTCCGGTGGAACGAGGTGGACCGGACGTGTGCCAAAGGGGAAATTGAGCCTAGCCGCCGCGCCGTGGTAGCAAACCTGCCAGCGGTCGTACTCCATGGCTGCGAGCTCGACCGTGTGGAAGCTACCGAGCCACCAGCGGGTGTGGGTCTCTCGATTTGTAATCTCAGCGACCCACGTCCCCCACCGCCGCTGCCGGACCCCGAGGTATGACTTTTTCGGCTACCGGGTTCGAGTAAGGACGAGGAAGTCCTCGAACCGGCATAGGGGCACGGCGGCAGGCGGATCGAGGGACCGGCGATGACGGACCGGGACTGCGGAGGACGATGGAGACACCTCGATGGCCACCTCGCCGGCGTGGGGCGAAAAGGCCACAATAAACCTCTTTTTGGCCATTGGCTCCTCGAGCTCCCCGGCACATAGGAAGAGGATCGGGATGGAGGCACCGACGGTGGCGGCGACCTACCAATGGTTTCGAGGGTTGTGTGTGTCTGTGTGAGTGGAGGTTTTAGGGTGTGTGTGGAGGGGGGGGCAAGGTTGTGTTTGAAGAAATACTGCGGCAACCGAAAAATTTACTAGGCGGGAGTAACAAGGCGGGGGTACTGAAAATTTGGATCAAGGGCGAGCAGATATTTTTGAGATTGCGAGGGATGCAGAGGCGGGAGTAAAATGCTTGGCTACTGAAAATTTGAATCAAGGGACTGAAGAAGAGCGAGAGTAACAGACATCGCACACGGTCCGCACATACTAATCGTGTGCTATCAAACATTAAAACCTTCCAGGCAGTAGATATTTTCGAGATTTCGAGGGATGCAAAGGCGGGAGTTTTTGGGGAGTGAGCTAGTGTGCTTGACACGCCGGCTGCGGACACTAGAACAATTAGGTAAGATTTGGAAATCTACCATTTTGGGTATGTTGCCATTTGTTAAACTGGAAAGATTGACATTTGTTTATCTAGTAACATTGCCATTTGTCAACCTTGTAACACCGTGATTTGTCAAAATATGCAGCTAAAAATCACTAGCACTATCTAATTTTTGCAACTAAAATCACTAGCACTGTTCATATGGACACCAATACGAAGTGGCATTGTACCTTTTTTTGTCATCCAAATAGAAAATAATATACGTTCCGCCATGCGACCCGTGTGACGTGCGAGCATGCGTGAGTTGATGGGACACATATGCAAATGTACCATTCATTACATACAACAAGTCATCAACACACAACAACAACGAGGATACATGTTGGATTATAGATTATTTCCAACAAACCATTCTAGTAAAGTAAAGTTTTTCTCACACAACAAATAACAAAGCGAAGAAATGAACTTCAGCTCAACCAATCCTTGGTGTTGGAAAGGCTTGCTTTGAACCATAACTGATTCTCTGGGAAGGGCCAGCTATTGTCAATCTCGAGACCAACGCAGGACTGATCATCCAGGCTGAAGCGGCCTATATCAGGACTCATATTTAGCTAGGGTAGGGAACCATAGCAATGTCCAAGGTATAGATACGGTTGCTTCTCATAAATGGTAGTAATGTTGTGTCAACAGCAGCTGGATCGCCTTTCACCATCATTGGATAGTTTTATCCAAGGAAGAGCGAGTTTTCTCCAAGACTATCAATACTGAACCAGGGAGAAGGAGGTGTTGGCGCTAGTACACTAGTATCCATCCGGAATACCCTGCAATGGATGTTGGAATAGGTCCGGATAGTGCGACCATGGGATACAACACCTGCTTCGTTAGTAACATCAGCAGTGCCCTGTATACATACAAGAAGAGGTAATCCATCGGAATAAGTTGCCAAGCGCCACTTAGTATATGGGTCCTGCTCGTCCTCATGCTCGTGATCATCACCATCTTCATCTCCCCCTTGGTTATAAAGTTTTTCAAGTATAGGTGGTGGAATGTTCACAGGACCTTGGAAACACAAGAAGGTTAATTAGTACGGTGATACTAACTAGCATGCATGTGGATGAAACAATTCTAATTACGGTGGAAGACAAACGTACCGAAACAATCAGGATCCCATGCAAAAACAGTGCCCCAAGTGGTGGCAGCCAATACAAGATGCTCGTATTGAATTGCATCACAATACTCATTCGTGTACATAAATTGATTTTTGAGCAATATCCATCCATCCGTGGAAGCAGAGATGGCAACAAGCTTGTCGAAGATAGCAACAACATCATAGTTCTTGTATAACCAAAAGCGGTTGGGAACTCAAGAAATTACTATCTTCCGTAGACGAACGTCATGATGATCGTATCTGAACATACGTAGACTATCTGTGTGCTGAACCTCATGGCAGTCTGAGATTTTTGGAAGTGGAACTCAGTGACGACTGCACACATTCACAAGTTCCCACTCGCAGTTGTTCCCAATATAAACAACACAATCTCCATTCGCGCCTGCCCAGGCCTTACCCTTAAGCGATGGAATCTTAACATCACATGTATCATTATCAAGCGGCATCAACTTGCACAAGGTAAGGCTTCCGTCGTCCTCGCGCCGGCGAGCAGGGTGGCGAAGAAGATATGGGAGATCAAACCACTCCTGAACCCTTGTGTTCTTTGTAATGATCCTATTTGTTGAGTCAAATGGTCTTTTACAAACCTGCCATGCTAGCTGAGGTGATGATGTCACACCGATCAATGAATTCCTCCACCACATCATCTTTCAGATTGGAGCAAGAATAACATGGCCGTTTCCTGCCTGTTCCCTCCATGGAGAAGATGATCGAACAATGGCAGAAGGAAGGGTGAAGGCAAATGGAGGGGGGAAGAGCGTGCGACAGCAGTTCCAAATCAAGAGGGAAAGACGACGAGGCGGTGGACGGTTGCCACGGTACAAGAAGAGGCTAGTGGGGAGCGAACAGTTGCCACAGAGGTCACACACTGACGACAAGGCCGAGTGAACCGCATCCCCTATATCACACACACCTTGATCTGGTTGACCGTATGTTTTGTGTCGCCTAATCACAAACAGTTCATCCGAGTGAACCGTATGCTGTATATCGCACACACCTTCATCTGGCAGCCCATTTCTTTTGTGTTGCCTAATCACAAACAGTTCATCCAAGTGAACCGTATGTTGTGTATCATAAACGCCTTCATGTGGCTGCCCGTTTCTGTTGTTCCTCCTCATCGCAAACAGTTAATTGAACTGAATTGTATGCCCTTCATCGCACATGCAACTAAAATCTGAACCGTGTTTGATGCATCCTTCTTCGCAAACGTTTTACACATTTTTGATGGTTTTCATACACCATCGTTTGCGATGATTGCATCGCACACAGTTTCTCGAAGGATCTCTGATCGCAGTGTCGCGTAGCAACCTGAAGTAGTGAATCTATTACCCGGGAGGGATTGACAACCCCTCTTATACGTCGGGTTGCAAATATTTGTTATTTGTGTGCAGGTACCGTTTACATAGTTTTGCATGATTCTCCTACTGGTTCGATAACCTTGGTCTCATCACTGAGGGAAATACCTACCGTAGTTGTGCTACATCATCCCTTCCTCTTTGGGGAAATACCGACGTAGTTCAAGCGACATCAATAGGAATTTCTGGCGTCGTTGCTAAGGAGACATCATCAACATCTATCACATTCCTAATCAAAAATCTCATCTCCTTGCAATTCACATTATTTGCCATTTGCATCTCGTTTTCATCTCTCCCACTTCACAAAAATTTACCGTTTTTATTCGCCCTCTTTTTCGTTCGCCGTTTTCTGGTTGGATTTATCGCCTACTTGTGTTATTGTTTATAATTGGTCAAGATGACGCAAGAGAACACTAAGTTGTATGATTTTTTCAATACCAACAATAATGATTTTATTAGTACGCGATTCCTCCCGCCGCTAGTGCGGAGTCTTATGACATCAATGTTGTTTTATTGAACTTTGTTATGAAAGAGCAATTCTCCGGCACTCCTAATGAGGATGTCGTGTCCCATCTAAACACATTTGTAGAATTTCATGATATGTAAAATAAAAAAGATGCGGACAATGATATTGTGAAGTTGAAATTATTTTCGTTCTCTTTGCGTGATCGTGCTAAAATTTGGTTTTCGTCTTTGCCTCGCAATAGTATCAATTCTTAGGATAAGTGCACAGATGCTTTTATCACTAAGTATTTTCCACCAACGAAAATTATTTCCCTTAGAACCCAGATCATGAATTTCAAGCAAATTGAACATGAACATGTTGCACAATCTTTGGAAAGAATGAAATTGATGCTAAGGAATTGCCCAGCTCATGGGTTAAATCTTTGGATGATCATACAAAAAAATATGCAGGGTTGAATTTTGTTTCTAGAAATCTTTTGTATTCCGCCACGGGTGGAACTTTTGTGGAAATCACTTTGGGTGAAGCCACCAAATTGATTGATAATATTATGGCAAATTATTCGCAATGGCATACCGAAATGGCGCCTACTAGCAAAAAAGTTAATTCGGTTGATGAAATTACTTATGTGAATGAAAAAGTTGATGCTCTTGTGAAAATGGTTGCTAGTAAAAGTGCTCCTATTGATCTTAATGATGTGCCTTTGTCTACCTTGATTGGACAAAGTAGTGATGCCGTAGATGTGAATTTTATTTCACGAAATAATTTCAATAAAAATGCTTATAGAGATAATTTCAATCCTAGGCCTTTTCCTGGAAATTCCTCGAATAATTACAGTAATTCCTATGGTAATTCTTCTTACAATAATAATAATAGGAATGCCTATGATCTAGAGAATAGTATTAAAGAATTTATCAATACTCAAAAGGTTTTCAATGCTTTGATAGAAGAAAAGTTGAATTAGATTGATGATATGTCTAGAAGTATTGATAGAATTTCTCATGATGTGGAAAATCTCAAGCTGAAAATTTGTGCCCAAGGTTAAGGAATCAACTAAGGCTTTATATGTTTCTATGGATTAAAGTAATAAAAGAACCGTCATGCTTAGAACTAAAAGGGATTTTTTAGAAAAAAGTATTTTCTAGTGGTTGCTTTCATAAAACTGACGAAGAACTTAAAATGATTGGTGTTTCTTCTATTTATTCCTTGTCTAGTAAAGTTAAAATTGATGATAATGGGACTGAAGAAGAGTCAACTTTAGCTAGAAGGCATCCCAATAATTCGGAGGGTGAAAATCTTGTTGAGAAAATTGATAAAAGTGGGTTTGGAGAGGTCAAAACTTCAACCACTAAATTACCCACTCTTTTGGATTATAAGGACTTTAATTATGACAGTTGCTCTTTGATTGATTGTATCTACTTCTTGCAATCAATGATAAATTCACCTCATGCCTATGAACAAAATAAAGCCTTTACTAAACATATTGTTTGTCGGTGTACTAAAGTAGGGGTACCTTAGTATCCCGACTTGTGCACGGGCAGTAGCAACGTCCCGTGGCAGGGCTTGCCACGCGCCCGCCAAGGCCCACTATGGTTCCTTTGGAGCCGTTCAAGAACAAAATATTCAAGTTAAAGAGACAAGACCCCGGCAAGAGGAGCTTGCCGGGAAGGCCGCTCCAGGCTCAAAACCACCCCCTTGGCACAAGACCCTGGCAAGAGGAGCTTGCCAGGAAGGCCAAAACATGGCATCTCAGGAGACTTGCCATGGCGCATCGCGCGCCCCGGCAAGGCCCGGAGAGCAACAAGCTCCCGGGCGCGACAAGTTAACGACCGCGGCAAGGTGCGAGCCGCGGCAAGCTTCCACTACGTGCCCGCGCTCCAGCTCATCCGGCCACGCGTCGCCCTGGGGCCCTTCCAGAGGCACGTGGCGGAAGGCTGTGCAGCCTGGGGTACACGGTGGCGAGCTGCGATGACGAGGCCACCATCGTGGCGGACGGAGACGCCCTGACGGACGCTTTTTGCACTGTTTGGGGCGACGGCGACGGGCATTTAATGCCATTGTCCCCTGCCGTCAGGGTTAGGTATAGAGCACTATGCATACACTGTTCCAACTACCACCATTTTTACATTTTTACCCTCATCTGCGTTGCCACCTGTCGGTGACCCCTTCGACCTATAAAAGGAGGCCCATGCGCAACGTAGAGGGGGTTCCGAGGTTCCGACCTTCGATCACTCACACGCTCGGTGTTGCTAGCGATAAGCATTGTAGCCTTTCTCGCTCCCGAGCCAAGAACACAATACAAACCAAGACAGGAGTAGGGTTTTACGCATCTGTGCGGCCCGAACCTGGGTAAACTGCCCGCGTGCATGCTTCGATCCGCTCTTTGTGCATCCTCCGCCCCCTTGCCGTACCGAAAAGGGGCTTCGGTCCCATAGGTGTTCGTGGGCGATCAGTTTCCCCGACATCTTTGGCGCATGTCGGTGACCCCTTCGACCTATAAAAGGAGGCCCATGCGCAACGTAGAGGGGGTTCCGAGGCTCCGACCTTCGATCACTCACATGCTCGGTGTTGCTAGCGAGAAGCATTGTAGCCTTTCTCGCTCCCGAGCCAAGAACACAATACAAACCAATGCAGGAGTAGGGTATTACGCATCCATGTGGCCCGAACCTGGGTAAACTGCTCGCGTGCGCGAAGAACAAGACCAAGTCCGGCAAGAGCTCAGGGGCCCACTCCGGCAAATGCACCTCTTCGGAGTGCTGCGCTGCCGTCGAGGACGCACCATCGAGCTCCACCGGCAAGTGCAAGAAGGGAATGGCAGCTCCACCTGCAACCAAGAAGGTGTCCGCCAAGGAGGACGGCACTGGTGGTACTTTCACCATCAGTGCCACGCTCGATCCTAAATAGGAAAGCGCGCTCGTTGCTTTCCTGCGGGCGAATGTCGACGTGTTTGCATGGCAATCGTCTGACATCCCCGGCGTTCCCAGGAAAGTGATTGAGCACAAGCTTGCCGTTTGTCCTCACGCGCGGCCCGTCAAGCAGAAGGTCAGAAAGCAAGCGGTGGAGCGCCAAGAGTTTATCGCCGAAGAAATCAAGAAGCTGGAAGCGGCAGGCCTTGTCAGAGGTGTACTTCATCCCACGTGGCTGGCCAACCCTGTTGTCGTGCGCAAAGCAAATGGGAAGTGGAGGCTTTGTATAGACTTCACCGATGTGAATAAAGCTTGTACCAAAGATCCATTTCCATTGCCGTGCATTGACCAGATCGTTGACTCCACGGCTAGATGTGAGTTGCTTTCATTCCTTGATGCATACTCCGGATACCACCAGATATTTATGGCTGAAGAAGATGAAGAGAAGACCGCGTTCATTACTCCATGTGGCACTTACTGCTTCATACGCATGCCCTTTGGATTGAAGAATGCGGGTTCAACGTTTGCGAGGGTAGTCCACACTGCTTTTGAGCCACCGATACACAGGAATGTAGAAGCTTACATGGATGATAAAGTGGTCAAGAGCAAGGACAAGGATACCCTGATTCAAGATCTAGATGAGACTTTTGCGAATATGCGCAAGATACAACTCAAGCTTAACCCCGAGAAGTGCGTGTTCGGAGTCCCCTCCGGCAAGCTTCTCGGGTTCTTTGTGTCCCAGAGGGGGATTGAAGCCAATCCCGACAAGATCAAAGCCATTGAGCAGATCGAAGCTCCGAAGCGCGTCAAGGATGTACGAAGACTTGCCGGTTGTGTGGCTGCTCTCAGCAGGTTCATTTCTAAGTTTGCAGAACGCGCCCTACCGTTTTCAAAATCTTGAAAAAGGCAGGTCCAATGAAATGGACTCCGGAAGCGGAGGCAGCGCTACAAGACTTGAAAGGGTACCTGTCCTCCACTCCAATACTTGTCGCACCTAGGCCACAAGAGAAGTTGCTGCTGTACTTAGCAGCAACCAATCAAGTGGTTAGTGCTGCGTTAGTAGCGGAAAGGGAGGCAGATGAGGAGCCCACAGCCCCGGCATGCACATCCAGCGACAAGCAGGGGGCTTCCCCGACAAGCTCTGGCCCCGACAAGGATGAGTCTGCGCAGATCCAAGAAGAGGTGCGGAAGAAGATGGTGCAGCGCCCAGTTTATTTTGTCAGTTCCCTCTTGCAGGGGGCTAGGTCAAGATACTCTAGGGTGCAGAAGCTGCTTTTCGGCCTCCTCATGGCCTCGAGAAAGCTGCGCCACTACTTCCAAGCACATGAGATAACAGTGGTCACTCGCTTTCCGCTGAAAAGGATATTGCAAAATCCAGAAGCAACATGCAGGATTGTCGAGTGGGCACTGGAGCTGTCAAGCTTTGGTCTCAAGTTTGAAAGTACTTCTACTATCCAGAGCAGAGCATTGGCGGAGTTCATAGCAGAATGGACACCAACGCCAGACGAAGAGGTTCCAGAGACAAGCATCCCCGCCAAAGAAGCGAGCAAAGAATGGATAATGTACTTCGATGGTTCCTTCTCGCTGCAAGGCGCCGGCGCTGGCGTTCTGCTTGTCGCGCCCACCGGTGAGCACCTCAAGTACATCGTCCAGATGCACTTTCCCAAGGAGCAAGCAACGAATAATACTGCAGAGTATGAAGGTTTGCTTGCCGGCCTCAGAATCGCAGGAGAGCTTGGGATCAAGAAGCTGATTGTGCGGGGTGATTCGCAGTTGGTTGTCCGCCAAGTGAACAAGAGCTACCAGAGTCCATTGATGGAAGCTTACGTCGACAAAGTGAGAAAGCTTGAAGAGCGCTTTGAAGGCCTGCAGATGGAGCACGTTCCAAGATCTCAAAATGACATCGTAGACGGCCTGTCAAAGTGTGCTGCACTAAAGCTACCTGTGGAACCAGGGATCTTTGTGCTCAAGATAACTCAACCGTCCGTAACGCCATCAACTGGACAAAGTAGGAAGAGAAAGTTGGTTTCCGGTGACTACTTGCCGGCAGAGCTTCCCGAAGCCGCCGCCAACAAGGTCCCCAAGATCAACGATAAAGTTGCTGAGGAACAGTCTGCTCCTGCAGACCCTAGGGTTTGTACAGTTGAAGCAGGCGTTCCCGACAAGCTTTGCCCCGGCAAGCTTGCCGAGGAGCGTCCAGCTCCGGCCGAGCCACAAGTTCTTGCCGTAGAAGCTGACGTTCCCGCAGCAGCAATGATGCCTTTAGTCCTTGTTGTTGAGCCTCAGGCTCCAGCATGGGCGCAGCAAATTGTCCGTTTTCTTCAGACTGGAGAACTTCCCGAAGAGCCAGAAGAAGCAGAAAGAATAACCCGGCAGTCAAGTATGTATCAGTTTGTCGGCGATGAACTGTACAGAAGAAGACTCAACGGCCTTAGATTGAAGTGCATTCCCCGGGAAGATGGACAAAAGCTGTTGGCAGAGATACATGGAGGCATATGTGGCCACCACATTGGCGCAAGAGCACTTGCCGGCAAGGCGTTCCGGCAAGGTTTCTTTTGGCCAGAAGCCCTCCAAGATGCAACTGCACAAGTAACCAAGTGTGAAGCGTGCTAGTTCCATGCCAAGCAAATACATCAGCCAGCTCAAGCTCTCCAGACGATCCTTTGTCCTGGCCATTTCCGGTCTGGGGGCTCGACATCCTCGGCCCCTTTCCCCGCGCAGCCGGGGGCTTTGAGTACTTGTACGTCGCCATCGACAAGTTCACAAAGTGGCCGGAAGTGGAACCAGTGAGAAAGGTGACCGCACATTCAGCAGTCAAGTTCTTCAGGTCAATTGTTTGCCGTTTCGGAATCCCTAACAGGATCATCACCGACAACGGCACACAATTCACAAGTCGCACCTTCATGCAATACGTCCAAGACCTTGGCGCCAAGGTCTCCTTCGCTTCTGTTGCTCACCCAAGGAGCAATGGTCAAGCGGAGAGGGCAAATGCTGAAGTGCTGCGCGGGCTCAAGACAAGAACTTTCGACAGGCTGCACAAATGCGGAAGAAACTGGATTGAAGAGTTGCCGACGGCTCTTTGGTCAATCAGGACGACACCAAATCGAGCCACTGGACAAACACCCTTTGCTCTTGTCTATGGAGCAGAGGCAGTTCTCCCCACGGAACTCGTATACGGGTCGCCTCGAGTGCTCGCTTACGATGAGCTCGAGCAAGAGCAGCTGCGGCAAGATGATGCACTGCTCCTCGAGGAGGACCGTCTTCAGGCTGCTGTACGAGCTGCTCGATATCAGCAAGCTTTGCGCCGCTACCATAGCCGCAAAGTTAAAGCCAGAAGTCTCGAGGAAGGCGACCTTGTTCTTCGGCGCGTTCAGTCCGCCAAGAATTCCAACAAGTTGACGCCGAAGTGGGAAGGCCCTTATTGGGTGAGACAAGTCACAAGGCCCGGCGCTGTCCGCCTTGAGACCGAAGAGGGCTTACCGGTGAGCAACTCCTGGAATATTGAGCACCTTCGCAAGTTTCACCCATAAGGCGCGGTTGCCGTGATCCGCTCCGGCAACCACCTTTGGTACAAGTCTTGCCGCTGTTGCATGTAAACCTTTGTACAAAGCCGGGCGCAGACCCCGTGCATCAGTAAAACTTTTGTGCCTCGCACAACTTGTCGTTTCATGCCTTTTCATTTTTCTTGCATGTACTATCTGACACTTTGTGCAGCACGCACCCCCGGTAAGCAATAACGAGCCACAAGGCTCCATATCTGTGTTTCCTCCCTTTTTCTTTTCTCTCAAGCAGAAAGAAGTTTTTCCTCACGCACAAGTTTGCCGGGGGGAAGGAGACAGTGGTATGAACCAAGTGTCGTTCAAGAAAGCCTCGCCTTGCCGGGAAGCAAACAACACAAAAGCTAAGTCGCCAAAGTTTGAGCTTTCAAATTTTTAAATGTTAAAGTTATCTTCCTTGAACGACCACACTTTGTATGGAAAACCTGTGCACGGAGAAACCTACTCGTAGCTAGCCGCGCCCTTACTTTGTTTCGAGCATGCTCAACGGCTTAAGTGTGCTGCGACAAGTGTCGCGCCATTACTTCGTTTTCGAGTTCGCTCAACAACCTAAGTGTGCTGCGACTAGCTACGGCGAGGTTTCTTGCCGGTAGAGGCGTTGCCAGCAGGCTGCTGAAGTTCCGCACTCAGCGCTCGCGGCAAGGGTCCCTTCGCCGGAAAGTTCTCTAAAAGCGTAGGGTAAAAGCATACAAAGTAAAGAAGTCGAGTAAAGGAAATAGCATTGCATTAACTACCCAAAATAAAGTTATGATACAAAGTGACTTGTCACTGTTCTAATAGACTATTGTTTGTAGCATGGCTGGCAGCGACAAGGGAAGCAAAAAGGAAAACAGCCTAGTCTGCGCGGTCGCCGTCAACTCTCTTGATCTTGCCCACCTTGGCCACGATGGGTGCGACAAGGGTCCTGAGCGCCTCCTGGTCGGCGTCGGGCGGCAAGGTCCTGAGGACGTTCTTGAGGTTGAGTCCTGGGTTGCGGTAGGCTATCTTCATCAGCACCCTCTCCATGACTCCCGTGCAAAGCCTGCGCGCCTCGTTCGCCAGCTGCGTGGGGATCCTCTCCCGGAGCTGCTCAAGGGCCGGCGCCACTCCCCTGAAGAATAAGCTCAGCTTGGCGCTGTGAGGGAGGTTCGCGTCGGGGGAGTACCCGAGGTGCTCCGTCCCCAGCCCTGCCAACTCCCTGTCAATGTCGGCGGCGGCGGCGACAAGCCCCTCGGTCCATTGCTCCACCGTCTGCCTGAAGTTGTTTTGGGTGAGGGCGGCGCTGTCCAACAGTGCCCTCTCAGCCCTGATGTCCTCCTTCAGCTTCGTCTCCCGATTTCTGGCGCTGTCAAATGACGCGGTGAGGGTGGACATCTTCAACTCCAAGTCTGCAACGGAATCCTTGGCAATGGCGAGCTCCTTGCCCTTGTCGGAGAGACGAACCTGCAGCTCGGAGTGGCTGTGGGCATCCTTCTCCCTCTCCAACGTGAGCGCAGCAACCTTCTCCTCGCTCGTCTTCAAATGGATCTCCAGTTGTGCCACCCTCGCCTCCAAGTCTCTCTTGGCGGTCTCTGCGGCTGCAGCAGCGTCCCTCGCTTCCTGCAGAGCTCCGCCAAGGGACTGCTCGCGCGTGGCAAGGTCGTCCTCGTGGCTATCGAGGTCGACCTTCCGCTGCGTCAGCTCACCTTCCCGCCGAGACAGCTCCTCGGCGGCGAGCCATTGCTGCTCTTCTGCTTCGGCCTTTTCAAGGATGAACGCCTGATGCGCCTCGGCGAGCTCCTCCTGCTCCTCCGCCAAGGATCGGAGGGCCGCCTGGTTGGCGGCCCGAAGCTCTTCGGCGCGCTTCTCCAAGTCGACGCCCGCCTTGGCGGCCAGAGCCTCTCGGGACTCCAGCTTGGCCTGCCTGGCGCGGTATAGGGCCAGGAGCCTCCGCAGAAGCTGCTCCTCCTCGGGCTCACTACTGCTACTGGGCGCATCGACGAACTTCAGCCCGGCGGAGGCGAGGACTTCCCCATCGAAGACCTCTCCCTCCGCGGGCGCCCTTGACGTAGATGCCCACGGAATCTGAATGAAGACCCCGTTTCCGGCCTCCAAGTAGGCGCCAGTTCCAGCCGCGGCAGCAGCGGGGTCGGCGGTCGGCGCAGGGTCGGACGCTCCTGCGGCCTCAGGGCCGTTAGTGCGACCGCCGGTCCCCTCCTCAGCTGCCGCGTCGGCGGCCCTGGCTGCCTCTTCGACGGCAGGCTCATCAATACCGATCGCCTCTTCGGTGGCCGCGGCGTCACCAGCGTTGCCGCGCGCGGCCTCCTCGGTGGCGGCCTCCGTCTCCATAGGCTCTGGAGCGGACGAGTCTGAAGACAAGAAAATAAGAAGAAAGAAGAAAGTAACTGTCAAGCAAATATCCAAAAAAGAGAGATCCAAGGGAAGAAAAGTACAAGGGTTACCTGCGCGGGCCTCTTCTTCAACGGGGTTCCTCGCCGGGGAGTCCTCCCTCGGCGGCGTGGTGGTAGCCCCCGCCGGCGGGGGGCCGCTGGTGCCTTCCCTTGGCGGGGTGCTCGCCCTTGGCGGGGTGCTCTCCCTTGGCGGAGTATCCTCCCTCGCCGGGGAGCTCCTCCTTGGCGGAGAAGTCGAGATGCGCGGCTCGTCGGAAGCAACCTCTTGGCGCTCCTGAGGCTGCTGCTCTGCTTCTGCACAAGGCAACAAACAAACAAAACATTAACAAGGATAAGAAGCCCACGTGCGCCTGACAAGCGGAGAGTGGTCAGAAGACTTATGCTGAGGGCTGCTCTGCGGAGCAGCTGGCTGGTCCGGGAAGCTTGTCGCAGGTGCATCCCCTGCCGCTGCGACGGGCTTGTCCTCGAGGTCGACCACTGGGATCTTGGCCCTCTTCGCCGCCCTCTAGGCCAGGGTCCTGGAAAACAGACAAAATCAGAATCAGACAAAGAAAATTCAAGACAAGAGCAACAAGAATCGAAAGAAACAAGAATTGTCAGTGCTTACTCTTCCTCCTCCTCGTCAGAACTGAGCACGGAGAAGTCAAAATCCGCCTCGCGCGTCCCGGCGCGAGGAGCTGGAGGAGTAGGCGCCCTCGGCCGCTTGGCGGGAGCAGGGACGGTGGTCTGAGAAGACCCCGCCCCAGTTGTCGCCGAAGCACGAGGGGCGGCAGGAGCGTTAGCCCCAGCCCGGGAAGACCCTCCTCCAGCCGCTGCTGAAGCGCGGGGCATTCCCTTGGCGGCCTTGCCCGCCGCGGTGGCGCGTGTCGGACGGCGCTGCGGCTGCTGGCCCGCCGGCTGCCCCGCCGCGTCTGCGGCTTTGCGGAGGCGCCTCCTCGCTGGAGCCGGAAGACTTGCCGGTGGCGGAGAACTCCCCGAGGATGAAGAAGAAGAGTCGAGATTCAGAGACCCGCCTGAGTCTTCGACGGAATCGCTTGATCCGGCGCCCTGATCGGCGGGCCTGCTTGACTCTGTGCCTTGCTCGGCGGCCTCGCTTGTCCCAGCGGGTTGCCCGGCAGGCTTTATCAGTTTGAGGAGCTCTTCCTCCTCGGCCAGACTTACCGCCTCCGCTGCATCCGCCTCCTCCGGAGTATATCCGAACTCGCCCGCGGCCGCGGCTGTCGCTGCCTCTTCCAACCTGGTGGCAATATAAGCCATCTCCTGGTCGGTGGTGTCGTGGGTGAGGCCTCTCTTCTCATCGGGATTGATTGGCAGCTCCACTAAGTTGTCGAAGAACGTTTGCACGGCTTCGTCAGAAGGCGCCAGCCAAGTGGGGTCAATCCCATGGGAATCACACCATGGCATCGCCACGCGGATAGCGCTGAGCGACGAAATGTTGCATAGCGGAACTACCCCCCACGGCAATGCGAACCACTCCGGATGTTTGGCGTCATGCTTGAATAGCTCGTGGAGCATTCCGTTGAGCTCCATGACGGTGAAATTATAGTTGAGGCCTGGGCGCAGCCTCATACAATCTGCCGCGTTACCAAACTCCCAAGCATGCCTTTTCCTCTCCTGCAAGGGAGCGATGCGGCGGCGAAGGAAATCTGCTCCGACAGCCCCTACAGTGAGCTTGGCTTGCCGGAGGCGAAGGATCCTAGTGATGGCTATCTTCAGCTTGTCGTCCTCAGGGGCCAGGTCACTCCGGTCATTGCCGCGCACTATTGCAACTTGGCGCAGGGAAGTGAACTGCTGGGGTTCGTCCTCCATGATCCAGCACCAGTTGGCCCTCCACTCCTCCCACTTGCCGCGGAGTTCCCCAGTCAAGTATGCCTCTTTCTTATGAAGCCTAAATATCCAAGAAATCCCGCCGGACAGAGGAGACCCAGACTCGACTCGAGGCGTAAAATAGTGGCGGAAAAGAGCTACGTTGGGGTAAACTCCGACAAAGTTCTCGCACAGATGTGCGAAAACAGCCATGGTCAAGACGGCGTTTGGGGTGAAATCAAGGAGATGAAACCCGTAGGTATACATGATATCACAGAAGAATTCAGAGTATGGTGGGCAGAGTCCGCAATAGAAGAACAGAGCAAAATAGGCGTACCCTCCCGGAAACATGTCGCAGGCCTCGGCGGGGAGTACCCTGGTGCGCGGGTGCGCTTTTGTCTCCCTCGACCAGAAGAGGTAGAAGGAGTCCTTCAGCTCCCTCGCGCCGAGCCTCGGCGGGAAGACCGCCATCTTCTTCCGCATTGCTGCTAGCTTCAGCGCCCTGGCAGTCTTCGCGACTTTCGCCTTGTCGCCCTTCGGGGCCATGGCGGGGACGGCGAGGGAAGTCGACAGCGCTGGAGAGGCTGGCGGCGGCGGAGGAAGGGCGGAGCGCTGCTCTCTTTCAACCTTCGGGGAGGAGGGGAGCAGCGGGGGTTTCTGGAGGTTGAAGAAGCAATGGGCGAATGGAGGGAACTGCCCCTGTCTCCCCTGCTTTTAAGGGGGGGAGGGGGGGCGTTCCGCATTCCCCCCATTAAAGAAACAGGCCACGATCTCTCCCACGACGCCGCAATCGACGCGTGCCGTTAGGGAGGGGCGCGGCGGATATGGAGTGGTATGCGGCGCGCCGTGGGCCGCGCGTGCCCGTGCACTGTTTTGGGCCTGGCCCAACAGCGCTCGGCACCGTGTGTGGCCCAGGCCCGGGGGCTCCTGTCGGTGTACTAAAGTAGGGTTACCTTAGTATCCCGACTTGTGCACGGGCAGTAGCAACGTCCCGTGGCAGGGCTTGCCACGTGCCCGCCAAGGCCCACTATGGTTCCTTTGGAGCCGTTCAAGAACAAAATATTCAAGTTAAAGAGACAAGACCCCGGCAAGAGGAGCTTGCCGGGAAGGCCGCTCCAGGCTGAAAACCACCCCTTTAGCACAAGACCCTGGCAAGAGGAGCTTGCCAGGAAGGCCAAAACATGGCATCTCAGGAGACTTGCCGTGGCGCATCGCGCGCCCCGGCAAGGCCCGGAGAGCGACAAGCTCCCGGGCGCGACAAGTTAACGACCGCGGCAAGGTGCGAGCCGCGGCAAGCTTCCACTACGTGCCCGCGCTCCAGCTCATCCGGCCACGCGTCGCCCTGGGGCCCTTCCAGAGGCACGTGGCGGAAGGCTGTGCAGCCTGGGGTACACGGTGGCGAGCTGCGATGACGAGGCCACCATCGTGGCGGACGGAGACGCCCTGACGGACGCTTTTTGCACTGTTTGGGGCGACGGCGACGGGCATTTAATGCCCTTGTCCCCTGCCGTCAGGGTTAGGTATAGAGCACTATGCATACACTGTTCCAACTACCACCATTTTTACATTTTTACCCTCATCTGTGTTGCCACCTGTCGGTGACCCCTTCGACCTATAAAAGGAGGCCCATGCGCAATGTAGAGGGGGTTCCGAGGTTCCGACCTTCGATCACTCACACGCTCGGTGTTGCTAGCGATAAGCATTGTAGCCTTTCTCGCTCCCGAGCCAACAACACAATACAAACCAAGGCAGGAGTAGGGTTTTACGCATCCGTGCGGCCCGAACCTGGGTAAACTGCTCGCGTGCGCGCTTCGATCGGCTCTTTGTGCATCCTTCGCCCCCTTGCCGTACCGAAAAGGGGCTCCGGTCCCATAGGTGTTCGTGGGCGATCAGTTTCCCCGACATTGTTGATGCCATGATAAAAGCTTTAGAAGAAAAGTTGGAATTAGAAGTATCAATTCCTAGAAAACTTCATGATGAATGGGAACCTACTATCAAAATCATGAATAAAAATTATGAGTGTAATGGTTTATGTGATTTTGGTGCTGGTGTTTCCACAATTCCGAATTCTCTTTGTGATGTTCTTGGTCTTACCAATATTGAAGATTGTTCTCTTAATTTGCATTTGGCGGATTCCACTATTAAAAAGCCTTTGGGAAGGATTAATGATCTTCTTATTCTTGCAAATAGGAACTATGTGCCCATAGATTTTATTGTTCTTGATATTGATTGCAACCCGTCTTGTCCCATTATACTTGGTAGACTGTTTTTACTCACTATTGGTGTCGTGATTGATATGAAAGAAGGGAATGTTAACTTTCAATTTCCCTTGAGAAAGGGTATGGAACACTTCCCTAGAACTGAGATCAAATATCCTTATGAATGTATAATGAGTGCAACTTATGGATCATCCACCAAGGATGACAACACTTGAGATCTATGTGTTATGCCTAGCTAGGGGCGTAAAATGATAGCGCTTGTTGGGAGGCAACCCAACTTGTATATTTTTGCTTTTCTTGTTGTTTTCCAATAATTACACAAATATACCTCTAGTTAGATGTGTTTTTGTGGTTTAAATTAGTGTTCGTGCCAAGAAAAGCCTTTGGGAAGATTTGATTGATAGTTTATTTGATTGCATTGAAAATTAGAAACTTTTTGCGCCAGTGCCATAATTGTTTACGGCTACTGGAACATGATCAATTCTTGAAATTTTACACGTTATCAATATAAAAATTGTACACGTTGTCCTAATTATTAAGAGTTTTCGGAGTTACACAAGTATGATAAAGAATTACGTCTTTACAAACTGTTCTGTTTTTGACAGATTCTGTATTGATTGTGTTATGTGCTTGTTTTGATGATTCTATGGTTTCCCTCGAAGAGTTGTTGCCATGGAAAAGCTAGAATACAGTAGATATAATACAATTATAAAATATGAAATTGTTTGCTACAATACTTAAAGTAAAGATTGGTTTTGTTATACTAACAGATCTCATGAAGGTTTGTTGAATTTTCTGTGATTGAAGTTTTCAAATTTTGGGTGAGATCACGATGGTTGAAGGAATAAGGATTAGCAAAAGGCTAATCTTGGGGATGCCCGAGGCACCCCAAGATAATATTCAAGAAGTATCAAGCAACTAAGCTTGGGGATTCCCCCGAGTGGCATCCCCTCTTTCTTCTAACGACCATCGGTATTTTACTTGAGACTATATTTTTATTCGTCGCATATTCTGAGTTTTGCTTGGAGCGTCTTGTATGATATGAGTCTTAAATTGTTTTGTTTGTTAGTTTCTCACAATCATCCTTGTTGGACACACCTATTTGAGAGAGCCAAAATTATGCTATGATTTGATAGAATTTCTCTTTATGCTCCACTTAATTATTATTTTAGAGGTTTGGAATTCCTTCAGTACTTCACTTATATCTTTTTGAGCACGGTGCGCTTTATTATTTTTGAAGAAATTATCTCATGCTTCACTTAGATTAATTTGAGATAACAAAATTTTATGCTCATGTTCTTCACTTAGATTTGTTTGAGCTTATCAAAAGCAACATATGAAACTAGTACCAATATGATAGATATCCAAGAGGGATATAATAAAAACTTTCATGAAGATCATTGGACAAAATAAACTTGATTATTTGTAATAGTTTTGAGATATGATGATAGTGATATGTGAGTCATGTTAATGAGTAATTATGTTTTGGTAAGAATATTGATGTTAAGGTTTGTGATTCCTTATGCAAGCATGAAAAATCAATAGTTATGCAATGAAATTGCATCCTACTTGTGGTCCATTATTTGTTGTTAGTTATGCTCAATGCTCGCTTATGTGATTTTTCCTTTCTTGGTTGGTTGCTTCTTAATCTATTTGCTAGCCTCCACTTGTACTAAGTAGAAATACTACTTGTGCATCCAAAATCCTTAAACACAGTTTTACCATATCAGTCCACCATACCTACCTATATGCGGTATTCCCTTGTCGTTCTAAGCAAATTTGTATATGCCATCTCTAAATTTCAATATAAACTTCTGTTTGCCCGTTCCGCTCATGAGGCGCTGAGGGGTGGCCGATATTTTTCCATGCAAGATTTTTATTCTCAAGATGAGTGTTTATTCACTTGTCATTGCACAAGAGCACGGCAAAGGTATTAGGGATGCCCAGTCCCGATATTGAAAAATGAATCTACTTTATGTTGTCAAATAATAAATTCCTTGGAAAGTGTTGGTATGGAGGACACCCGTGGATACAGTTAGCCATGGATTGTGAAAGAATGGTGGAAAAGGGAATAAACTTTAATTTCTGTTTGCGAACCGCCTATGATGTATCTAGCATGGAAAGTATTGGAAACTCTAAGTCATTTTCGTTGACGGGAAAAGTATGCCTCCAAATTTTTTTATCTCTCAATTTAAGCTTTGAGCTCTAGCACCTCTACAAATCCCTACTTCCCTATTATAAAGCACCAACTAAGGGGCACTATGATCGTACTTGAGCATTGGTTGTAGCTAATATACGAGTGTGTTTGATGAATGGATCAATTATTGAGCATGATGGTCTAGGGATAACTTGCTTTAGTATTTATATTTTGAAAGACAAGGTTGCTTGTTGGTATGCTTGAGTATTGAAGTCTTAATTTCAAGAATATTGGTTTGAACCATATAAAAGTCCAAATGTCCTTGCTATAAAGAAAAGAATATGTGATGAACATGATAGGCAACATTCCACATCAAAAAAAAATCTGTTTTTATCATTTACGTACTCGAGGACGAGCAGGAATTGAGCTTGGGGATGTTGCTACATCTCCAACATATCTATAACTTTTTATTGTTCTGTGTTGTTATATTATCATTCTTGAATGTTTTACAATCATCTTATAATCATTTTATATCATTTTTGGGACTAACATGTTGACAAAGTGACCAGTGCCAGTTGTTGTTTTCTGCTTGTTTTTTACATCGTAGAATATCAATACCAAACGGAGTCCAAATGCAGGGAAACTTTTTGGAGATTTTTTCTGGGCCAGAAGACACCCTATGGGCCAAAGAAGCATCTATGGGTTTGATGTCTACTACAAAACTAGTTCTTGTAGATTCGTGTTTGGCCTCCAAGCGCAGAGTTTTATTGGACAGTAGCAAATTTCCCTCAAGTGGATGACCTAAGGTTTATCAATCCGTGGGAGGTGTAGGATGAAGATGGTCTCTCTCAAACAACCCTGCAACCAAATAATAAAAAGACTCTTGTGTCCCCAACACACCAAATACAATGGGAAATTGTATAGGTGCACTAGTTCAGCGAAGAGAAGGTGATACAAGTGTAGTAATGATAGTAGATATTGGTTTTTATAATAGGAATAATAAGAACAGCAAGGTAGCAAGTGATAAAATGGAGCAAAAATGATATTGCAATGCTTGAAAACAAGGCCTAGGGTTCGTACTTTTGCTAGTGCAATCTCTCAGCAATACTAATATAATTGGATCACATAACCATTCCTCAATGTGTGATGAAGAATCACTCCGAAGTTCCTATCTAGCGGAGAACATAAGAAGAAATTTGTGTAGCTATTCTTTCTAATCGATCTATCCAAGAGTTCGTAGTACAATAACACAAGTTATTCTTTCCGATCGATCTATCAAGAGTTCGTACTAGAATGACACAAGTTATTCTTTCTGATCGATCTATCAAGAGTTCGTACTAAAATAACACCAAAACAAATTCAGATTTATAATACTCAATCCAACACCAAGAACCTCAAAGAGTGCCCTGAGATTTCTACCGCAGAAACAAAGATAAGAACGTGCATCAACCCATATGCATAGATTACCCCAATGTCATCGCGGGAATCCGCAAGTTGAGTGCCAAAACACATATCAAGTGAATCAATATGATACCCCATTGTTACCACGGGTATTCATAGCAAGACATGCATCAAGTGTTCTCAAATTCATAAAAGTATTCAATCCAAAGAAATCTCAAAGGGAAAACTCAATTCATCACAACAAGATAGAGACGGGAAAACACCATATGATCTGACTATATTAACAAAGCCCGTGATACATCAAGATTGTGCATCTAAAGAACACGAGAGAGAGAGAGAGAGAGAGAG